>JAUTXW010001982.1:0-373247 GCA_030620095.1 Kuschelorhynchus macadamiae
ATAAACAACAACAAAAATCCTAATTTTTATAATTATCATCTCAAATTTTGCAGTAGGCCATGCAAAACGATGCCGTTTTCTTTTGTTTTCTTGGAAGCAAATGACATTTCCCAATTTTGTACGCGTATATAAATATAGCGCTAGTTTTATGTATTTATTTATTGTGTAAAAATATATTTGTATTATTATGGAAGAAAACCAAACTTTCGACCATTATGAAAAGTACGATACGTTAGCTTGTTTTATATTAAGTAATGAAAATGTTGAGGCGGCTTCTGAGATGTATTTTAACAGGTAAATAGTTAATTTTTAGGTATGTTGAAATACTATTGCATAATTTTTATTAAGATATCAGAAAGGAGGCAACCTAATATATCCACTTTTATCGGATAAAAAAGAATTTACTTAATCACGGATCATTAATTTGACTTGTCAAGGCCTTTGTACTCTCAATCATGCTCGATTGATTCGCAAATGTCACAGTTATGGACTGAGGGGCATGTGGAAGCTTGTTGGAGTCATTTCTGGAAAATAGAGCTAATGTGGTGGGTATTGTTAAGGGTGGAAAATAGTATTTTTCTGAACAGACGTCTAGCACACAGGGAGTGCCGCAGGGTTCAATCCTAGGGCCACTTCTTTTTGTTGTATATGTAAATGATTTAGAGATCAGATCTCGGAAGGGCATAATGTGTAAGTATGCTGATGACACTTCGGTGATAATTGCTGGCGAGTCCAAATTCGAATTGTCTCTGGAATGCAGTCAAGTGGCAAGCAAGCATATGTCACAGTGGTGTCACGGCAACTTCCTACAGCTAAACGTGGATAAAACAGGCATAATAACTTTTTCGAAATCTGAGGCTGACCAAATATCGCTTCTGGTAAGGCTGAATCATAGATCGATTCCTATAGTTGACTTTGTTAAGTTTTTGGGTGTGGGCTTGGACTCTTGCTTGAACTGGGAAACCCACATAAGGGAGCTACAGAAAAGGCTGAACAGTGCATGTGCCGTTATAAGGAGACTGAGACATTGCATATCGCTGTACTGTCTGCGTGCATACTATTTTGGGTATATTCAATCTGTTATGAGCTATGGTATTGCTTTCTGGGGATCCTCAAGGGAAGCAACACAGATTTTAAAACACAAAAAAGAATAATAAGATGTATTTTGGGACTTGGTTATAGGGATTCCTATAGACAGCATTTTTCTAATCTGAACATCGTGACTGTTCCATCTTTGTATTTTGTGTCTTTGGTTATGCTGTTTAGACGTAACCCTAATGATTTCCAACATAACTTTGAAAATTATGGTGCTGATATGCGCATAACCACACGAAACAGAAATGAGTTGGCGATGCCTGCCCATGTCTCGACTTTTTATGAGAAAGGCTCTTATTACATGGCTATAAAGGCCTATCGATCGCTACTCAATGATATTAAGTCCATACAAGATCTCCATTATTTTAAAAAATCAGTTATAACTTACGCCAAAGAAAAATGTTTCTATTCTTTCAATTTTATTTAGGTCTGTTCTTAAAAGGTGTGTTTTTATTGTTTTATATATGTATATGTGAAATTTTAAATATTCTTGTATGAATTTTTGATTTATTGGTAAACATTTTTAATTTTTAATTTTAAGTTATGTATACATGTGCTGTTATAATTTTTATTAACACCTTAAATTATAATTCCGTGCAACTATGCCTAATATTTATTGTATTATGCTTATTTATCTATAGGATCTATATTAATGTAATGTATACTCTCCCCTGACGTTGCTTTGTCACCCATTTGTGATTTTGTTGGCAATAAAGAAGATTATTATTATTATAAACCTCGTACGAAAAAATATAATAAAGAAAATCGGGAGGCTGAGGAAATTACGGTTTTGGCTAATGCAGAAGCTTACCCTACTCTTGTAGGGCCAGTGAAAGAGGATAGGGATTCCAAAAACTAGAGTTCAAGAAATTCTAAAAAAGCACAAATTTAGGCTCGTGCAGCACTTACAGCCAGGGGATGCAGAGCGTCGGGTAGTCTTCTGCAATTGGTTTCGAGAAAAATGCGATATGGTTAGAGATTTTGAAAGGAAGGTTATATGGTCAGACGAAGCACATTTCAGTAATTCTGGTATACTCAATAGGCACATTAGTAGATTCTGGTCCCAGGAAAATCAACACCAAATATTTCCCAGAAGACAGCAGGGCAGGTTTGGTCTAAATGTGTCCTGCTTCATATCAGGAACACATGTAAAATTTTATATATTTGAGGGAAATCTAACAACCAATCGCTATATAGAAATTTTAGAGGCAGCTATACCTGAATTACTTGACGATGTTCCTCTAGTGCAAATTAACGAAATTTACTTTCAACAGGACGGTGCTCCTGCACACAATTCTGGAATGACGAGATTATTTCTGGACAATAATTTTACCAATCAATGGATCGGAACAAATGGACCTATAAGATGGCCCCTAAAGTCCCCAGATTTGTCGATTTTAGATTTCTTTCTATGGGGATATCTGGAAAATAGAATTTACAAAGACCAATATGATAATGTCCAAGATTTAGGAAATGCAATAAGAGAAAATTTTTGCTATTTACAAAATCCTTCCGTTATTTTGCTTAATTTCCTAAAACGAATTCGAAAATTGTGCGAAACATGCATAGGACAAAATGGAAATCAGGTTGAACAGTTCTTTTGATTTCCTTGGTTACTGTAGTTCTTATACGACAGTTGATTTTTGCTGTAAGGCTTGTTACATAATAATTTATTACTGTTTTGTTCTTGTGTTACATAAATCTAGGTAGGTGGTACTTTTTTGGTGCGAAATTATCAAATACATATTTTGATAAATAGATTTAATTACATATTTATTTTGATTTATTGTTAGGATGTAGATATTGTTAACGACTTTAAATAAAAGGCAGCATTGTTTTGCAAGGCCTACTGCAAAATTTGGGATGATAATTGAGAAGCTTTTAAAAGGACAAATCAATTTCTGGACAAATATACAGGGTGTCCCGTTTAAAAAGACACAACTTTGGGTCATATCTAAAAAATAACAACTCAAATGAAAAATATGACTACGCCACTGGATCCAGCGAATCTGATAATGTCAACACAAACTTCAGAACTTTTTTAAATAAAACTTTAAGTGCTTTTAACAAGGCCTTCCCGCTTAAGAATATCAAACCTAAGCGGCATAAACCGTGGACCACGAAAGGAATACGAATTTCTGCTAAAAATATGCGCTCGCTCTCATATATAAAAAAATTCACCGACTCCTTTCTTATTCTCGACTATATCTCTAATTATAGGAGGATCTACACTACTCTTATTAAGTCAGCAAAAACATTACACTACCGAAAACGTCTAACAAACTCTAATAACGTTTCAAAAGAAACCTGGTTCATCATCAATAACCTCAGAAACAAATCAAACCCTGTGACTCAGATCTTGCCAGGGGCTAATGATCTAAATGATTATTTTATTAATGTAAGCAAAAATGTTACCTCTAGTATCTCGCCAAGTTTGGACCCTCTTTCGTTTCTCCCTCCTTCATAAATTTTTATGGAATTCGTGGTACTTCTTTAAATTGGTTCAAATCTTATCTTGGAAAAAGGCAACAACTTGTAAGGGCTAATGGTTCCGATTCTGATTGTAAGTTGATTACAAGTGGAGTCCCTCAAGGTTCAGTCTTGGGACCTATTCTTTTTTTGTTATACTTTAATGATATCACGAACCTTAAAATTAATGGAAGAATCTCCCTTTTTGCTGATGACACAAGCATAACATGGAGTGATTTTGATACAACGTCTTTACACTCTAGTATCTCCAAAGACTTGGTTATATTTAAGGCTTGGTCCGATTCCAATATGCTTTGTTTTAACGTCGATAAAACGGTGGCGTTATCTTATAAGGGAACTTTACAACCACTTCAGGTACATAACAGCAATATTGAATACGTAGAGTCGGTTAAATTCCTGGGCTTAAATATAAATAGCAACCTAAAATGGTCTAATCATATTGACACCTTAACTAAAAAACTTTCTACCGCCTGCTTCGCCATTCGATCAGTTTCAAAAGAACTAGACGTTCCTTCTGCCAGACTTACTTATTTCTCTTTATTTGAATCCCACCTCCGCTATGGCCTTCCCTTTTGGGGCTGCTGTACCACCGAGCAATTTCGTAGTATTTTTATGCTTCAAAAGAGAGCCATTCGTTATTTGTTTGGTCTAAATAATAGAGCTCACTGCCAATACTATTTCAAAAAACATGAAATATTAACACTTCCTGCATTATTTATTTTGGAAACGGTATGTTTGCTGAGAAAACATATAAACACCCTCCCAGAAAGGCCACAACATGTATACCCTACCAGAAACTCTAGGCATGATATTTATCTTCCCATTCCTTCCTCAGAATTAATAAAAAAATCAATTATTTACAACGCCATAAAACTTTACAACAATCTGCCAGTACATTTAAAATCTATCCCTATGCTTGCACAATTTCGAAAAAACATCAAAGCATACCTCATTGAGAGACCATTTTACAGCGTTAATGATTTTTTTTTTCAGTGAGTAAGTCTCTTTAAATTGTCACTAAACTCGCTTGTTTACTTAAATCTTTTGTGAGTCATGTCCTAACTCGTAGCATAGAATTTTGTAAATCATTATATAGGGAAAAGAACTGTCGAACATTCACTTAAAACTTAATTATTTTTGTTAGGTATTGGATTAAAAACAATTTAATCCTTTTTGTATACTACATTCTACACTAGTTCAATATACCTTCTGTTTAACATCACAATTATTTGTATAACTATAATAACATAGAGTTTAAGGTCGCATAGTTGCAATTTTGATTTTAATGTCATCGAAATTATTCACCTCGTACATGTGTGTTTGTTTACTTTTATAAGGTTATCATGATTCATTTACTGTTTGCAATGTTATGTTATATTCTAACGTGTGTTTTACGATTTGGTAAATTGATAATTTACATTTTTTAAAAAAAGCACTGACCTGTAGAAATTATTTTCGATTAATGTTTTGATATGTCTTATTTTTAGGTATATTTTGCTTTGTCCATAAAATTGTAAAATTTTTCTGCGGCAATAAAGCATACTTTTGTTTGTTTGTTTGTTTGTAAAAAACTGCATAAGCAGCAATTTTTCCCTTTGCGTTAAGTTAAAGGATAACCGAGATACGAGGGAGGTCCCAAAATGCAAAATTTTCTATTTCGACCTGTATCTCATAAACGAAGAAGGCTATAAAAATTTTGTTTAGGGTATCATGAGTTTCACAAAAAATTAGCTAAGGTTCGTGAAAACCGCAAGATTCTATCTTTAAAAATAAGCGATATACCCTGCTTTTGCAACCAAATCCGAACACCCTGTACAGTGTTTTACGTCCGACGCGAAACATAAAAAAAATATTTTTAAACTAAAAAAAATCTCTATGGTTACCATTGTCTCGATAATCGTCTCCATAGGAATACGTAATGCTTGGCATACATTTTTGACAATGCATTTTGTTCTAAGGAACCAAGTATACAAAGTCAGCGAAATTAGAGCAGCTTCTTTCAAATCATTTTTTTTCTTCGAATTTTCGAGGGGGGTCCCAAAATACAAAACCAAATCCGGACACCCTGTACTTTTCGAGATATTTCCAATTGCACTGTGCAATTACTTTTTTAATCCAAGGTGGCTGTGAAATAAAGAAACACCACAGCTGTCATTCTTTTATTCACCTTTTAATTTTTAAAGTAGGTACTTTAGTTCAGAATTATTGTGTTGTTCAATGTACGAAAAAAAAAACAAGCTATTAGAATTTGCAAACGTACTGCTCAAAACTGTTTTTGCAAATGGTGTATTTAACGTTTTGCAGTCATCAAATATAGGTACTAAGGACGGACTGGGTTTTTGAATTTTACGTGATACTAAATTGAGTTCTAACATATAAAGAAGGAATAAAATGCCTATGATATTTTATCTGTAAGGCTAAGCATATTTTGTACTTGGCTGCAATGTAAATTGAGTAAAAACAAAAAATCAGTTAACCTTATAAATGTAAATAAACTTACCTACAAAAAGTTATTTCAAAATGACTGTTTTTTGATGTTTTCACGCGCTGTATAACTAATCATTGTTTATTATTTGCTATAAGAAATGTTGCCAGACTACTTAAATAGGTATTTATTAAGGACACTACTGAGTAGCTTCAACTGTCATTACGCCACAAAAAACTAATTTAAATAATATTCAAACATAAGAAATTCTCTTAACTCAAGGAAAAACACGAAATAGAACTAAAGCTACATGAGTAATAAAAAACCCAGAAAAAAGGTCATCCATAGACAAGGTCTTCAAAGCATTGTCCATTAACTTCATGACATAGACGGATTCTTTTATGAAACTCTTGTAAAATGTTTTCCATCTGCCTTGGAGTTATTTCTTGTGTTTTGTAGACCTTTTGTTTAATGTAGCCCCAATTTGAAAAATCTAACGGGGTGAGGTCAGGCGATCTCGCCAGCCATCTGACTGGCCCATTTGTACCTATCCAACTGTCGCCGAATTTTTCTCTCAGGCAGTTAGTCACTACTCTGGAATTGTGTCCACAAGCCCCATCTTGCTGAAAATATACTTGATTGTAATAAACAATGGGAAAATTGTCCATAAAATCCTCTATTGTATTTTGGAGGAATTGCAAGTAATGTTCTGCATCCAGGGGCTCATAAAAAAATGGGACTATTTTTCGAGTTCCTAGTAGTTCAAACCAGATGTTAACACCAAATCATTTTTGGAATGCTCCTGGGGTTAAACATTCCCATATTGGTAAATCGGGATTCATCTGAAAAAAGAATTACTGTCCTGAAATTATATTATTATAAATATTTGTCGTATTGATATAGTAGGATCGATTGCTATACAAGCCAGTGTATTAATTTCAGATTCTTCACTAACTATGAAATTCTCGCCTATGTTTCCCTTCCGATTTTAAATACGGTTCCAACCAAGGAAAGTATGACTCTGATGGATATCGGCGATTTGCAAATGGCTGTACGTATAATGCATCGTCTTCCTTGTGATTTTTTTTAGTTTCTCCGTATATCATTATCATATCAATTTGCTCTTAGTACATATACTTATTTATTGTTCCAAAGCCGCATTAGATCAGAAATTTAATCTTTGTCATTTATCAGTCTAAGCGTTAAAAAGGTAATTGCACAGTTCAATTTGAAATATCTCAAAAAGTACTTGATATAGGTACGGGGTATGATACACAAAAGTATTTAAAATTGTTTGAAGATTTAGATGGTGAGTAGGTTTATAGGTCGTCTAATTAAAATAAAACGAGAAAATATCATTTGAAAGTGATTTTTCACTACGTAAACCAACCGAAGTATCCTAATTGTCACATTAGATGTAATGAGTTGCATAACAAACACTATTACAGTATTAAATTGGAACTAACCTGCTGGACACTCGAACTGCATAACGTAATTTTTTGGGGTATTTTTAACGTTCGATATTTCAAAAACGGTAAGCTAAATTGAAATGCGGTTTTCGACGTCAGCTTACTCAAGGTGTGTAGATTACAAACTCGACTAGTGGATCGCCAGATATGATGGGAAAAGGTTTGTACAGGGTGTAAACTAAAACTCTGCATTTTTTTCCAAATTTTATTTAACGATATTTTTTACAAAACAATATTTTATTTATTGTCATATAAACCAAAATAATCTATGATTAGATACAAAAAAACAATTTCTCCCGTTTTTTGAAATTGCCATTTTTTCGGAATATACAGGGGATTTTCAAAAATTTGTAGATGGTTTTACAAAAAAAATCCTAACTCACCAGTGATAGCTCACATCAAACTGATTGTTGTATTATTCTCATTATTTACAATACTGCCATCAGGAAAAAATACAATTATAATATACAGGAGTCTAAAAAAGCTTACAGTTGATTTCATTCCTAAAATATCATGTTTTTGCATATTTTTATGCTTTGAACATTGAAAACTACAGAAAGTATAATAAAACGTAAAAATTTTCAATCTCGTTACTTGATTTACATAAATTAGAGTCTTTCACCGAAACGGTTTTTTATATTCCATCCTAACCTCACTTTGGGAGAAAGTAGCGGCACAAATGGACAGTGTTGCTTTTTGACAATATTGTAGAGTGTATCCATTTGACTTTTTAGAACTGAATAATTATTATAACGAAATTCTAGCATTATTATACCTATAAAACAGGTACCAGTAGCGTTTTATAGGAATTTCGTAGTTTTACAGAGTGTCTCATGGTGATGGTTTCTGGCGAACTAAACAGCAGACCTTAGTCTTAGTAAGAATTTGGTTACTCACATAAGGAGACATGTTCTATCAGGTCCGCTTCAATTAAAAATTAGCGGTAAATTCTAGATTTTTTATGAAGCACCCTGTATATTAAATAATATTTTTATTCCTTCAACGATCGAAGAGAATTTATGAAAGGTGCTTACTTGAGGTATGTAGGACCGAGTTATAAATGAAAGCTGTTAGATACCTGTCTACGTTTCGCTTTATTTTAAGGGATCTTCAGGACATTCAAAGACGTTAATAATAATTAGTGTAGTAACCAAGGTAGTAATCGCACCTGGATTACTTTTAAATTAATTATATAAGGTTTTTAAAATGTTACAACAATTTTGAAGATCTTATAGTGTCTTGAAAATAAAACGAAACATCGACAGGACTATAGCTTGCATTTATAACTTGATCCATAACCCAACTAAGCATCTTTCAATACCCTGTATATTGTAACATATTGGATTCCACTCAATATTATAATACCCACAGGTATAGTATAGTATACCTATATTCAACTCTAAAATTCTAAAATATAATAAACAATTATTTGTTAACCTAATTCAACTACAGCGAAGAAAAAGTTTAGAATAGGAAACAAAATCTGATGGTCATGAAAGTCGGTACCAATGGAGGTATTTGATACTCGTGATAACATTCTTGGTACCTCCTTGTACAGTACTATCAGATGTGAAAAACCCTGGATAGTTTGAGTGTACCTAACTACGATGGCACATTTTTAGACACCTTAAAAAAACAAAAAATAACCCTTGTAGGATTGGGATAAGAGAAAGGAGAAGAAAGAAAAGAAACGTAACCATGTTAATATTTGGTTGGCCCTCCTCGCAGACGAATAACTTCACGGCATCTCCGAGACATGCTGTGCACTAAATTATTAATGAAATCTAGGGGGACGTTGTTCCATTCCTCTTGTGGTTTCGGACAGCTCGTTCAAGGTTTCTGGGGCAACATCTCTTGATCTCACTAATAATTTTAAATGCGACCACACATTCTCTATAATCTTCAAATCCGGAGACTTTGCAGGCCAATTCATACGATTTATATTATTGACCTGCAAAGCCTCCGTTACAATTTGCGCTCGATGAGGCCGTGCGTTATCGTCGACCAAAAGAAAATCGTGTCCATAATTTGCGGCAAATGGCACGACAATGGGAAGTATGATATCGTCCCTATAGACTACAGCATTAACTGTTTGTCTGGTAGTGAAAATATCAGACTTCCCATTGTATATTACCCCCGCCCAAACTGTAATGCCTCCGCCTCCAAAGGCTTCTTGAGGTGCCATGTTTTCCTCGTCATACCTTTCATTCGGCTCTCTCCAAACAAGAATTCTACCATCCGAATGAATGAGGTTGAACCTTGTTTCGTCGCAAAAAAAACAGTTTCTCCACTCATTGATGGTCCAATCTCGATGTTCTTGGGCCCATGCTAACCGTGCTGCACGATGAGGTGGTAGCAAACGAGGACACTTCGCTCTACGTCGTGCTCTAAAAAATTTGTTTGATTTTATTTTTTAGTTCGTACTTGTTGACCTCTACTTGTAATAATAAATTGCTTTCGATGTTACAGATATTTCCATATTACTGATGGTTTGGGAATTTCTTGAATAAGATTTTTTTAAATGTAGATAAAAATTGGACCTTGCAAATTTAATGCTTGCTGTGATAAAGTTTTACCTCAAATTGTTTCTGTTTAATGTCCTCCTTACAGTACGATCAGAAACATGCACTTCAGCTGTACGACGCAGCTCATCGTTCAATTTCCTGGAACACTTCGTTCTTTGTTGGCGCGTATTACGTACTAAATTTATTTCTGCCCTTCCTCTAATTTTCCTCACCCAACCACCACCGTGCCGATATGCGTCGTTTCCCGTATTTTCAAATCTTGTTTTTAGCCGCGAAATTTGACTTTGGTTCACATTATATAAATTTGCGACTTCTTGCTGAGACATGCCTTGGTCCAAGAGCCTAAGGGCATTTTGCCTTTCGGCAGCAGTTAGTCTCCGCATCGAGAAGATATGAATTAAATACACAAAAAACAAACAAAATAAAAATCAATAAAAGGTAAAATCACGAAGTAAAATGTAAAAATATGAGTTTAAGAAACAGTACGTCAAAATGACAAACAAGGAAGAATATCCAATTAAGCATTTTGTCGTATCCATGGAATCCATGACATTTTTATCGCAACGCCAACTAAGATTAGACGGTGCACAGGCCATAAACCTTCCATCTTACAATTTAGCGGAAATAATAAAAAATCCAGCGAAAATCGGCATTTCTATGTATTTTTCATTTGCTGTTACGCCCCCTAGCGGTCATCTTAGAAACTCAAAAATTTTTTACAGCATTTATTTGGCCACTATAGTTAAAAAAAAATTTGCAGCAAGTTTCTAAAATCAGTAGTTTCCGAGATACAGTACATTGCACGCTTATTTGGCCACCCGGTATAATTATGAAATTATTATAAAACGCTACTGGTACTTGCTTTCCAGGTATAATAATGCTACAATTTCGTTATAATAATCATTCAGTTCTAAAAAATCGAATATATTCAAAAAACACTTTACAATATTGTTGAAAAGTAGCGCTATACATTTGCACCGCTAATTTTTTGGAAGTGAGGTTAGGATGGAATTTAAAAAACCGTTTCGGTAAAATACTCTAATTTATGTAAATCAACTAACGGGATTGAAAATTTTTACGTTTTATTATACTTTCTTTAGTTTTCAATGTTCAATGCATAAAAATGTGCAAAATCATGAAATTTTAATAATTAAATCAACTGTAAGCTTTTTTAGACCCCTGTATAATATTATTGTATTTTTTCCTAATAGCAGTGTCATATATAATGAAAACAATACCACAGTGAGCTTGATTTGAGTTATCACTAGTGAGTTGGGATTTTGTTTGTGAACCCATGTACAAATTTTTGAAAATCCCTGTATATTTCGAAAAAATGGCAATTTCAAAAAACGGGAGAAATTGTTTTTTTGTATCTAATCATAGATTATTTTGGTGTATATGACAATAAATAAAATATTGTTTTGTAAAAAATATCGTTAAATGAAATTTTGTAAAAAATGCACAGTTTTAGTTTACACCCTGTACAAACCTTTTCCCATCATATCTGGCGATCCACCAGTCGAGTTTGTAATCTACACACCTTGAGTAAGCTGACGTCCAAAACCGCATTTCAATTTAGCTTACCGTTTTTGAAATATCGAACGTTAAAAATACCCCAAAAAATTACGTTATGCAGTTCGAGTGTCCAGCAGGTTATATTCATTTGAAATGTTTAAAGTTTCATTCACCATTTTCTCGAAAACCGTCAGGAATTGACATAGGGTATGACACATGTTTTATGGTTAGAATTTAGTGTAGAATTCAAAAATAAATCAATATACAGGGTGTTCCATCTAGAATATTAAAGTTGATAGCGTTTCCGGTTACTCTGAAAACGGCAGTCGATTGTTTATATAGTGAAAATCTTCCTCATAAGTAATCATATATCACTGTAAAATTTCACGCTAATAGTACTTATCTTAAAAAAGTTACAGCCTTGTTAGTATATATATATATATATATATATATATATATATATATATATATATATATATATATATATATATATATATATACGGGTTGTCCCACGACGAACTGCGGCGATCGATTTCTCAGAAAGTAGGCTTTAGAAAAATTTGAAATTTTGGCAGCTAACTAAAGTCGATGGGGACAATTCGCGCCAAATATTTTCAAGATGGCGGCACTTCCGGTTATACCGGAAGTAGATGTCAAATTTCTTTTTTTAAATAGAACACCCTGTATTTTATCGAATTTTTGGATTCCTCGAAAAATTCTAGATATATTTCATGTATAATATCCTATACCTAAGTTGAACTGTTTTTGAGATATTTCGAATTTTATGTAAAAAATGATGTTTGCAGGTCTAGACATAACTATAAATATCTGCTTATCGAAATCTCTATTATTTATTTGCGGGTAGCTTCCTTGTCCAAAAGGATCCACTGTATCGCACAGGCATAATAAACATAATAAATAAATATAGGGTGATCAAAAACTGACATTATAAATATACTTTAAAAAATCGTTAAAAGTTACTTTTTTCAAACGGAAATCCCTAATTTTTATAATTTTATCTTATTTAACACTTAAAATAAGGGTGACTTTGTATAAAGTTGTCTATTCCAAAAATTTGTAGTTTTTGAGTTATTGACGATTTAACATTTTTATTCTAATAATGCCAGACGGCTTCTAAGTTTTCTTGTTAGTTGGCCATGATAGGGAGGCCTGGCGAGAACAAAACGAATTTGTTTACTATAGAAACGTAATATTTATTGTCGTTTGACAATTACCTACTAAAATATTAATTATTTATTATAGTAATTATAATAATTATTAAACTAATAATCATGCCGGGGCGATTAAATTACACACACGAGGATTATTTGATTTTGTTTATTATCTATGAGGAATGTAACAGAGTTTTAACAAGAACATGCCAGATATTTGCTGATAGATATCCAGATAAACAGAAACCGTCACCGAACAGCGTTTAACAAATGTTGGAAAACTATAAAAATTTTGGAAACGTCAAGGCAAAAATTAATAACAGGAAGCCCTTTGTTGATAATGAAAATGTCGAGATTGCAATTCTGGGATATTTTGCAGCATATCCAATGACATCCCTAAGAAACGTGGCAAGACAATCAGGAATCTCGAGGAATTCAGTGCATAGGATTCTGTTAAAACATAACTTCCAACCAATTTGATATCATTGGTTCAACATCTAAAAGACACTGATTTGCCAAGTTTTGCGAGTTTATTTTAACAATGGTACAAGATTTTTGGACAATATAATTTGAACCGGTGAAACAAAATTTACTAAAAATGGCCTTTTCAATAGACATAATTCCCATTTTTGGAGTGATTCGAATCCTTATGCAGTAAGATCGCGGAGCTTTCAAGAATCCTGGCAATTTAATGTATTTTGTGCAGTAAGGAACGATAGAATAACAAAACTGAATTTTTACGAAAAAAATTTGACTGGTAAGTTATACATTGCCTAAACACAAGGACTTTTTTAATGAAAAATAATCCATTTAGGTAATATTGCAATAATTTTTTTTATCAATTTTGCGTCAATCCAAAATTAGATAAATAATTTAGTAAATATTATTACATAAATAAATTAAATTAAATTATTTATACAGGTCACACTACACTACTTCATACAAATACTGATGCACATACCGTAACACATCATATTTAAAAAAATATATTGTCCCAAGTTTTATAGGAAAGTTATCTTTAGTTAGATATTTACAAGCTATTTATACAGGGTACTTTAGACAGTCATAAAATACTAAACCTTCTTTTTTATTGAGTACTCTTCAGATTAAATTAATTGAATTTTGATTTATTTTGTTCCTTTTTAAATCAATAAATCGATGAATATTATCAAAGCATTTCTTTCCGTAAAATTATGTCTATAAACTTTTGTTGGACAACGAATATTTAATTTACCTTTGGCAGAACATAGTCAAATTTTCAACCAACACGATGGCGCCCCACCACATAGAACCGTTGCAGTTACTAACTTTTTACAAGCTACGTTTTACGACAAGTGGATTGCCAACAATTGACCTTTCTTGTGGCCTCCTCGTTCCCCCGATCTGACAGTCTTAGACTATTTTATATGGGGAACGATAAAAGGAATCGTTTATTTTAATCCAATAACAACGAAAGAGGACTGTATGGCAAGTTCGAAAGTTTATCTCCAGCTTCAATTAGGGCGGCCACCCACGAGGGATTTATTCGGAGATGCGAAAAATGTTTGGAAGTATAAGGTGGACATTTTCAACATTTATTGAAAAAATAAGTTGTGCTCTTGTGTAGACTAGACTATAATGGGAATAGGCTTTCTTTAATTAATTTTTGTCTTCACCGTTTCAACATTTTTATAGTTTTCCAACATTTGTTTAACGCTGTTCGGTGACGGTTTCTGTTTATCTGGATATCTATCAGTAAATATCTGGCATGTTCTTGTTAAAACTCTGTTAGATTCCCCATATATAATAAACAAATTCAAATAATCCTCCTAATTCGCTGGCTATGGCATGGCTACCTATCAGTCAAATCTCATAAATTTACTAAAAATCGTGTTTTTTAGAAAATCCTGACAATTTAGGTATTTGAATATACTATATTATTTGAAAGCAAATTTAATTTTCTTTCAGTTTTTAAAATAATATACAGGGTGTTCTATTAGAAAAAACGCATTTTTGTCTTCTTTTATAAGTAATGGAGTTAGCAATAATTTTGGATCACCCTGTATGATAGAACGGAAGCTTTCACGGCTTTGGTCAATTAAGACATCATGGTTCTTGGAATTAGACCGTGTCAAATTGTGTCAAATCCGACGTTTCCAATTTGACACGGTCTAATCTCAAGAACCATGATATCTTAATTCACCCTGTACTATATCGATTCGGTTTGCATATTGAAGCGAGATACCCTAGACTTACTTAAGCCACTACCCAAATTTCAATTTTATATGACGTAAAAGGACGCAAATATCTAAGTTTAATTAAGGTTACGTTTTTCTTCGTATAAGCTAAAAACGGCATCGCTTAAAAACTACTCATCAGATTGAGTTCAAATTTTAAACAAAAATTAAGGCTCGTATGGGGATGGGTAACATTTTGTTAAAAATTCAATATGCTGGCATAATGTCGCGGCGTAGTGAAACGTTAAAAAATTATTACTACAAAAACTAATTATCCAATTTACCTCAAATTTTGCTTTTATAAAAAAATATTATTCAATTAACTGTAAATTTTTAATGGATGGTGCTCCAATGGAATCCTCGCTATCACCAGTAGTCTCGAATTTATTTATGATAGACTTCGAGAAAGAAGCTCTTGAGAAAGCAAGTTTAAAGCCCAAATTATGGATTGGTTATGTGGATGACATATTTACTATATGGCCACATGGTCATGCAGATCTTGAAAAATTTCTGACTCACGTAAATTCAATACACCCCAGAATACAATTTACTCTAGAGTTAGAGGAAAGCAAAAAACTACCATTTTTAGATGGTGTGGTCACAAAACTGCATAACGGACATTTCGAATACACCGTGTAAAGAAAACCAATACATACAGAGAGATATTTAAATGCAAAATCACATCATTACCCAGCACAAATTCAAACTGTAGCAAATACCCTAATATCCAGATCCGTGCGATTAACTGAAACACAGACCAGACAAAACGAAAATAAGATAATATCTAGTATTTCAAAAAAATGGCTGCACAAATCGCACCATAGAGAAAGCTATTAATGCACAGGGTTCCCGAACAACGAACAACAAAAATTATGAACCGGGAAAGCAACAAGTAGTCTTTCCATATGTAAAAGGCACAACAGACAGAATGGGAAGAATTCTTAGGAAACACAACATACAAACAATACACAAGCCACAAACCACTATAGGTAAACTACTTGAAAACCCAAAAGATAAAATCAAACTGGAAAACTCGGAGTATACAGTATTCCGTGCCAGGACTGTGAAAAGATGTACGTGGGGCAAACTATCAGGCGAATATCAGCAAGAGTGGAAGAGCATAAACTCAGCATCAGAAACAAACAAACAACCTCAGCTTTATTCCTACATCATCAGGAAACCGGCCATAAAATAAATTTCTATAGGCGTAGAGAGATTGCCTTTATAGAACATTATAAGACTAGAATAATCCGAAAAGCCATGGAAATTGAAAAACAAGGTCATTTGAAAAAAAGGGACGAATCATTAAAACTACCAACAATATGGAAGACAATAATCGACAAATCTAAAATCGCAAAAACTCAAGGGCAATTAGCGCAACAACAAAAGCACTATCCGGAATTGATTCGGCCCCGTGTGTGGGTATAAAAGGAAGCATCGCAGTCACCAACACTTCAGTCTCCATTCGGACGCGAGAATGTGTGTACCTAAATAACTGTGTACTGAATTAAATTGGTTCATAATTCACTATTCCTAATAAAAAGAAATATTCATAATGAGGGAAGTTCCGGGTAAAGAAAATTTACCGATTTTTTCATTTTGAATTTCGGATAAACTCACACTTTTGTAAGTCATAATTCTTGGGAGAATGATGTACGTTTCATTAAATATTATAATGTTGGTAAAATAGCAAATATCTTATTTTACAAATTGCTTAATACGCACATATTTATATTAGCAGAATAAGGGTTGTTTGTATTTTCTGTCAAGCATAATACAAATTTTCTTACAACTACTTTTAATGACCGTTATTTTTACTGGATTTTTTTGTGATTTCGTTTATCTACATACATACAATACACATTATGTGTTATTAACTATAGCGCTATAAAAACTATGTTACATTTTTTAGGATTTACAGACAACAAAACGGCATGGCTACCAGTGAGCAAAAAATATTTGAAAACCAATTTAGCTCATCAAAATGTCCCTAACGCAAATACTCATTATAACATTTACAAAAATGTAGTGAATATCAGAAAAGCTTTCCAGAACACCAGCAATGACGAAATAATGTGGGGATATTACCCTAATAACATATTTTATGCTGAAAGGATTACTGATAACGCCGACTATGCTCTAGTGTTTAATGTAGCAGATTCAGAACAAGTCATTTTTGATTCTTTTGTTAACAACAGCTCGTTGGAAGTTGTGCTTAGAAGCTTAAATAGCGAATATGCCATTGGGTGAGTACGCCAAACAGGATATAATAATAATAATAATATTAAAAAAATATTATTTTTAGTGACAGCTTTAATATTAGCCAACCTTTGAAGCCTAGAGAAAGTGTTTTGTTGAAGGTTACCAGGATTACTTAAGCAAGTTGGAACATTTTGTTAGCAAATTTGTTTTAAAATGTTAATAAATAAGTGTAGCATATTTGCTAGACTTTTATTTACATAACAATGCCCAGGGTATGCGGATTACTAGCTTTTCTTAATGTAAATTTGAAGTTTTTGTGAACAAACTAAAATTATATTTTTTCCAAATTAAGATATATTTTAATTTAGAATATATAAGAAAAACGTCAATTTTTCTATTCATGACCCCTAAATTCATACATATTTTGAGTTATTCTGATTTTTCCAAAAAATGTAATTTTTTTTCAAAGATCCCTTTTAGAAAATTTTTTATATTTAGCTATTCGCAGTAACATTTACTAAACATAAACCCTGAATTATTCTTTAAAAATGGTTTATTTTCAAACTAAGCCCTAAATGCTTACAGTGGCGTGTATAAACTTGAAATATGGGCTTGTTCTCAACATTCCTGTTCTGTAATGTTTAGAGCTATTTTTTTCATACAACGAAGTGGATACATTCTAGTTCTCTTGCAAAATTAAGTAAATTACGCCCTCGAAACGGTTTTGCAAATTTATCAAAAAGTTCGTTACAGGCGCAGATATCTTTATTTAATTAAATATATGACTCACGTATTACATGGGGCTACTTTAAGTCTGTAATAATATATGGTGTAAAGTAATGTATGTCTAAACTTCTGGAGGAAAGTGATCAATGGCACAAAATATATATATACTAAAAATAATAAAGAACCGTACAGAAATTAATATTTCTCTTCATTTAAAGCGATTTAGTTGCACCATAGTACTTACAGATGGCGCCACTGGTTGTTATTTCCCTCGTCGACTTTCAAAGTCGAACGACATGACACCTTGTTTGTTTCAGCCTTTGGGTATTTCGGTTTTAATACCGATACCTCCAAGGAAACTGCCAACTACCTGGTGAGCCTTACCGGGGCAGATACCCCGGTAGCAGATGCCTTCTTAGTCTTTGAAACAAACATAGCGTCATGTTTTGGTCGATTCTCGACAAAATGGTGAAGGAGTAATCCTTACCGTTACTGGTTTCGTTTGTATAACTTTTTACGACCAAGAACCGTGCAGAAATTGAAATTTTTATTTCTCTTCTATATATATATATATATATATATATATATATATATATATATATATATATATATATATATATATATATATATATATATATATATATATATATATATTTGTTGATTCTTAGTCCTCCACGGATGGAAAAATACAATGTGTTTTCATTCCGGGTGTACATCCGTTCCGAGATGAATCATCTTCTAGAGTTTTAGACATGACTCACGGCATGATTGGCTGCTGGTTCTACTATCAGCGGGCTTCAGCTTTGGATGTCTTACTGCGGCTGCCGTCTTTGTCGACTTCATCGAGGAAGAGGCAATGTCAGCTCACCTGCGAATGAGAGACGCAGGAGCATGACATGCCAGAGGGAAGGTTGTAGGTCATGCAAGGATTTCACACATCGTAGAAAGAGAGATCCAGATGTCTACCTATAGAATAGCAGGACCTTCAGGTAGACTGAGAGGCCAAGGGTTATACTCTCTAAATAAGAGTATTGAGAGAGCAAAAGGATGAAATTCTCGAGGGATGCACTTGTTTATTATACGTATGGATCATGTATGACATTGTTGCAAAACTCTGGGGTCGGTGTATATATAGAGACCGAACCAGGCGGGTCCAGCTTCCCTTGGGAAAAATTTCAATGGTGTTTCAGACTGAGGTGTATGCTATTTTATGGCAACAACGATGAAGGAAGTAACAAAAGAGGTAGAGGAGGTGATTGTCCTCTGCTCAGATATTCAAGCAGCACTTAAGGCGCTGGTGTTACCCATTGCCGGATCAGTTCTGGAGCAATTGGCACAAGTTAAAATAATAAAGTTGGTTTGGGTGCTGAGACATTGCAGGATTGAAGGTAACGAGAAAGCAGATTGCTAGACTCGGAGTCGCCTGCTCATATGTGGCACTAGAACTGGCTTTAGGTATTACGAAGCCAGATAAAGGCCGGGTGAGGAGACACATATCTATATTAGGTATTGAGGAAGACTCTACCTGCACGGAGTGTCAGAAGGTGGAGGAAACTCCACACCACTTCCTGTGCAGATGTGAGTCACGCCGAGATGTTTTCGGAACTACGGTCTTGCATAGGGATGTAGTTAAGGATCTCACTTGGAAAGATATCCAGATTTTATAGGAATTATATAGGAAGACCAGGTATATTCAAGGATGAAAATCTAGTGACAGGTGGTGGTCCAGGGAGGATCTGCGGTAGACTAAAAGGGCCTTATAGGCCTACCAGTCAGGTCTCTAGAGCTCCCCAATTAGAACTACTACTACTTTAAATAATTCTTACAAATTCTGGTACAAAGTAGCCTCGCGTAATAAACGAGCCATTCTGTACACATTTAGTTAATTATGGCGAACTTTTGAAAAAGTTGCAAAACCGTTTCGAGAGCATAACTTAAGTATTTTGTTTGTAGAAGAATTTTTATGCACTCTGTTGATCTAATCTTGCAAAGATCTAGAGAAATCACTAAACAAAACGTCTAAAATGTATTTTTGAAATATTGCACATTTTTGACAAAAATCAAGATAACCAAAAAAAAAAAATTTTTTCAACCCCCCGCCTTAGAAGTATATTAAAATACAATCGAGAACTGTAACATATCTCATTTCCAGAAAAATTGACTGAAAACCATTTTCCATAAGAAATAAGTAATTTGAACGAATCTTCCAAAGCAAATACTTTAAGGGTTAACTTCATGGACTTGTGAAACTACTATTTTAATATATTATTACAACTTATGAGTAGGAACAACCATCAAGATCAATATGTCACACATATTCAAATGCAGTAAATGACATTTTACACTATATTATACAAGTCCAAAAATATCCAGTCAAACACGTGAAACATCCACGTAAAATACGATATTAGTCATATCTACGCCAACTGCGCCGTGTTCTATCGACAATCTAGTCGACATGGACAAGCGTTGAAACTAAATTGAAGTCCACAGAGATTTTCGCCGTTCCGACGCTACACGCTTAAAAATCTAAATCGGATTACGTTGAAAATGAATCGGATTTATTTGTTAAATTCCCCGATCTCGACGGCTTAGTGAAGTCAGTAGTTCTAGTTTTTTTTTTATTGAGAAAATTAATAAAGGCTTAAACGACTCGAGAATTACATTTGGAACGTAAATAAATATTTCATCTTAGCAACGACCTATAAGCGTGAAAACAAACAAACAAACAAAAGTATGCTTTATTGCCGCAGAAAAATTTTACAATTTTATGGACAAAGCAAAATATACCTAAAATAAGACATATCAAAACATTAATCGAAAAGAATTTCGATAGGTCAATGCTTTTTAAAAATGTAAATTATCAATTTACCAAATCGTAAAACACACGTTAGAATATAACATAACATTGCCGCAAAACAGTTAATGAATCCTAATAACCTTATAAAAGTAAACAAACACACATGTACGAGGTGAATAATTTCGATGACATTGAAATCAAAATTGCAACTATGCGACCTTAAACTCTGTTATTATAGTTATACAAATAATTGTGATGTTAAACAGAAGGTATAATGAACTAGTGCAGAATGTAGTATACAAAAAAGAATTACATTTTGTTTTTAATCCAATACCTAACAAAAATAATTAAGTTTTAAGTGAATGTTCGACAGTTCTTTTCTCTATATGATGATTTTCAAAATTCTATGCTACGAGTTAGGACATGACTCACAAAAGATTTAAGTAAACAAGCGAATTTAGTGACAATTTAAAGAGACTTACTCGCTGTAAAAATCATTAACGCTGTAAAATGGTCTCTCAATGAGGTATGCTTTGGTGTTTTTTCGAAATTGTGCAAGCATAGGGATAGATTTTAAATGTACTGGCAGATTGTTGTAAAGTTTTATGGCGTTGTAAATAATTGATTTTTTTATTAATTCTTATCGACATTAAAACAAAGCATATTGGAATCGGACCAAGCCTTAATTATAACCAAGTCTTTGGAGATACTAGAGTGTAAAGACGTTGTATCAAAATCACTCCAAGTTATGCTTGTGTCGTCAGCAAAAAGGGAAATTCTTCCATTAATTTTAAGGTTCGTGATATCATTAATGTATAACAAAAAAAGAATAGGTCCCAAGACTGAACCTTGAGGGACTCCACTTGTAATCAACTTACAATCAGAATCGGAACCATTAGCCCTTACAAGTTGCTGCCTTTTCCCAAGATAAGATTTGAACCAATTTAAAGAAGTACCACGAATTCCATATAAATTTAGTTTGTTTATCAGAATTTCATGACTAACACAATCAAAGGCTTTCGCATAGTCACAAAAAACTGATGCAGTTGGGTGGTTGTTATTGAGAGATAAGTAGACGCCTCTAAGCAACGTGAACATGGCGTCGCTGGTGCACTTGTTGGGTAGAAATCCGAACTGCTCCGGGGATATTATTTGATGTTTCAGGAGAAATGGCATAAGACGATTCTTCAGTAGTCTTTCGATGATTTTTGATAGCACTGGTAGTAGTGCAATTGGACGATAATTGCAAGAGTTAGTTTTTTCGCCGCCTTTATGAAGTGGAATAATTATAGCTGTTTTAAGGCAATCAGGGAATACACCTTTTATAAAGGACTCGTTTATTAATGTTGTAAGGGCCTCTATGACTGGGAGTGGCAAGTTCAGGAATATTCTAATTGATAGGCCATCAGTGCTACACGAAGATTTACTTTTGACATTATTTATTACCTTCAATAGTTCAGTGTTGCTAACGGGACTTAAGAAAAAGCTATCAGCTAAATTTTTTGAAGGAGGGAGAAACGAAAGAGGGTCCAAACTTGGCGAGATACTAGAGGTAACATTTTTGCTTACATTAATAAAATAATCATTTAGATCATTAGCCCCTGGCAAGATTTGAGTCACAGGGTTTGATTTGTTTCTGAGGTTATTGATGATGGACCAGGTTTCTTTTGAAACGTTATTTGAGTTTGTTAGACGTTTTCGGTAGTGTAATTTTTTTGCTGACTTAATAAGAGTAGTGTAGATCCTCCTATAGTTAGAGATATAGTAGAGAATAAGAAAGGAGTCGGTGAATTTTTTTATATATGAGAGCGAGCGCATATTTTTAGCAGAAATTCGTATTCCTTTCTTGGTCCACGGTTTATGCCGCTTAGGTTTGATATTCTCAAGCGGGAAGGCCTTGTTAAAAGCACTTAAAGTTTTATTTAAAAAAGTTCTGAAGTTTGTGTTGACATTATCAGATTCAAAATTCCAATCGGTGTTAAAGCAAATATTATGAAATACTGAGAAAATTGCGGCCAAACAACACAATTCTTCATGTTGAGATAGAGAAGTGCTCATCTCCCCACCTCTCACATCCTTCCTTGCGGATATCCAGTTACCAAGCAAGACCGGTTACGTAGATTCTTTTGGCGCTAAGCTGCCTTAAATTTTATAGATATGTATGAATTCATGAAGTTAAACAGAGATGTAAAATTCTACCACGTGATCAGACATAATTGGAAAGGGTGCGTGGACTCAATTGTGTCAACCAATAAAAGTTGTTTGAATATATTGTATCGACATTTCTTAGAAGCAAATATAGAGAGGTTGATGTCGGAGCTAAGAAAATATATAGTTTTTTATTAAGAGAATTATTTCTAATATGCCTTTTGCGGCATTTCTTTTGCTACATTGCAATTCGTAGAAAATTGCTTTTAGAGCATGTACGTTTTTTGACATTTTGAAACTTGTATGGTATGAGAATGGAGAAATGAGTTTGGATAGTTTTTGAAATAAGCGTGGTATTTTTGTCCGGGGTTAAATTTTTATTTAAACTGGTTTTAGATTAGATTTTAATGTTGGCGTACATGTAATTAGCAGGGCCGTTCCTACCGGGTGTCCAAGGCGTGCCCGGCACGCGGGCGTCCAACTCATAGGGCGGCCGCCTATCAGTTGGGAATTTTAAAAAAGTTTATAAATTTTTTCATAAATCAAAAGTTTCAGTATTTTGTAGTATCTTCAACTTAAGTTCTTTTATTTAACCACTATTTAATTTTAAGTACTTATTACCAATATAATCATGTTCCTATTTTATGTATATCTATATTCCTTATTTCTTTGCTGATAATATAAAAGTATGGTTTTGCAACAAATAGACAATATTTTGGAATTAATGCTGACCTAGAATTTATTTGGAACATTTGGTTAAGTAAAAAATCACATTCTGTGTTAAATATAAGGTTAAATATTTTTTTGTTTTTTTTAATTTAGTTAGTTAATTTGTGTAGTCTCAAGTTAAATGTTATATTATGATGTTGCCACTGTTGCCTAATATTCAAAAAAATTGTTTTTAATTATGTTTTTTTTCAAATAGAGAGGAGGGCGGCAAATGTGGTGATGGCACGCTCCATGCGTGGAGGAGAAAAAGAGTTGCACGTGGATATAAAATATGTAGAAGAAAAATAAGGATTCATGAAAATTTGCATTCCAAATACAAAAACCAAACAGCTTAGAGAATTCACTATCATTAAAGGTCGCATAGAAAATATGGATGTGCTGGAGATTTTACGAAAATATTTGCGGCATTTACACACCCCACATACAAGGCTTTTTGCTGTCTATAGAGATGGCAAATGCTCCAATCAACCGGATGATATTAATACTTGGGATGTATTCCTAAACAGAGGCGAATTTTTTAAAATTACCTGAAAAATCAAGATACACTGGCTGTTGTTTTCGAAAGTCATCTGCATCTTTGTTAGAAGTTTCGGGAGCTGATTTATATAAGTTAAAGAGGCACGGTAGATGGAAGAGTAGTGCAGAAGCTGAACAGTATGTTGAATGTTCAGTAGAAAGCAAGAAGAAAATTGCAGCAAAAATAATAAAAATAAAAGGAGAAGAAAAGAGCACATGTTATGTTGTTAATAACGACGTCTGAATGGATGACTGCATAAAAGTGTCTAGTAATAACTCATCTGGTTTAAATATGTCAAATATTATTAATTGTGTAGTTAATATTTATAATAAATAGGCAGTTTTAACAATTGCTAATGTGCTCTTTACCTTATTTCTTACAGAGTGAATAAGTGCGATAAAAAAGAAAAATTGGGGCATTTTGACATTCAAAATAACACTATTTTATAAAAAGTGTGTTATTTGTGTGTCATTTATTATTTTCCTTTTTAAAGAGGTTTTAGGAAAATAAAATTTTACCGAATATTGGAACAAATTATTTACCCGCCATTTTATTTTGCCGTAAACCATTTGCACGAAAATATTACTAGTTATATCACATTTGGTTATGTCATCATAAAATCTTTGATATTTGGCCAAAATTTGAAACCAAGTACTTTTTGAGCTATGCTGTGCTTAGACAGATCAATAGAAATGGAAAATGTTTTTCGAAATCTATTGACCCTAAAATACAAATATTTGCAAACATGGAGGGTGATTTTTTCACAGTTACAATATTTACTTTTTACTTATGGCTAACGAGTCTGGGCACCCTGTATAAACAACTATATTATTTAGAGTTTTCTCTTTAATATCAGAAATATATCTTGAATAATAAAAATTTTACTTTTTCTTGCAGGCGATAATCAAATGAAATTCACCACCATGCCTCGAGGCTATTGTACCAATTGCTGTCCGGTCAAGATGTCCAGAGATGTTCGGTTCGTGCTCTACAACCATAATAACCCTGAAAACGTAGTACTTATTTTTCCATTCAATGAGATAGGGGCTGTTAAGAAAGCTGGCGTGAATCCAGAATGGAAAACCATAATTTTTATTCATGGTTTCTCTGAACCGAGTCCAGGAGAAAGTGGCAGAGCCATAGTAGAAGGTAATAAACGAACATACTCAGGATACGTTATATTAGCCTTGTATATTAAACACCAAATTTACACTTTCAGATATTAGCCGTGAGACAGCGCTTATAGTATTTTTTTTATCCATGAGTAGACTACGAAGGGCGAAGGCCTAAGCCCTAGGTACCGTGGTTGCTTTGAATGAAATCAGGGAAAGTTTGTTGATGCAGGGTTTAAAGACTTGCAGTCAAGGAGAAGAGGAAAAGGCATTTGCTGGTAACACATTCCACAATTGGGATACTCTGGGAATAAATAATCTAATAAAATGGGGCTTCTTGGTCTTTGCAGTTGGACGTTGAAGGGATGCATGTGGGTCGATGCAAGAATGACCATGAAATGTATAATGGATGACAATTCATTAGAATAGATTCCGTGGTAGTGTCTGTAAAATAAAGATAGATCGCTTACATTTCGACAATGTTTTAGTGATGCAAGCTTTCTTGTTATGTTTGGATCATCAATCAGGCGACAGAGTCGAGGATGTTAAGGATTGAAATAGATGTTGCTCCCCATTTATGTGAGCAACACTTAAGGCTGGATCTGATTTACAAAGTATAAAATGTATACAAGTTAGTCGAAGAAAAGTTTTTTCAAATTTGGACAAGGAAACTCAAGTTTTTTCGCGGCTGTCGTGGCAATAGAGGTGATGTGCCCATGCGAGCGAATATCTTTCTGAAAAGTGATACCATCTAGATTAAAGGAATTTTTGGCTTGGAGCATTTGATTATTTATTTAAATGGTGTGGGTATTGGGAGATAATTTTCGAGATAGTAAGCATAAAGAGATAATTAATTTAGGCCACGAACATGAGCAGTCAAAAATTCAAATGCCATCATAACAACTGATATCGATAAATTACTTGAAGTTTAGAGAAGCTATTGCGAGGCTTTATATGAAGATGGCACCGAACAAATGCCCCTGCAACCGAATTATACACCTGAACCAACAGTACTCTTCTCAGAGGTAGAGGCGGCTATGAAGACGCGCAAGGCATCTGGTACAGATGGAATAAATGCTGAGACGTTAAAAACGCTTGAAGTTGATGGCAAGGACATTATATTCAAGATATGCCAAAGACTGTGGGAATCTGGTGTATTGCCCGATGACTGGAGATTTCAGTCTTTGTACCTCTTCACAAAAAAGACCCACAATCAACTGCGATAACTTCGAATTACTTGCATTAATATCTCATGCCAGCAAAAGTCTGCTTTACATCATCCAAAGTAACCTACGACTCTATAGATCATGATAAATACCTTCAGGGCAAGCTGGCTTCATCATCTACGCGAACAGATTTTAAATCTGAGACAGATTATAGAAAAGTTAAGAGGATTCCGGTGTGTATTTGTCTTTCGTAGACTATCAAAAGACCTTTGACAATATAAAATTGAATAAACTGTGGAGAGTATTATCACAGCTTAGTATAACAATTTTGTTATAGTGAGCTGTGGTATTATTAACGATGTGTGTGCTAGAACATCTGATCATCCTTGTACGGTGGACATAATTCGGAGAAATGTATTGTACAGAAGGGAGTTAAATATGGTTGCGTTCAGTCACCTCTATTATTTAATACAAAGACCTAGTGGAAATTACTCTAAACGGGGTTGTCCACTTGTCGAATAGTCGGGATAGATGGCGTAACACTGTTAGAAGAGCCATTAGAAATCAAAACAGTAATTAACCTAGGTCACAACATATCTGTCAAGATGTTATAATGAAGAAGAAGTATAATTGTGTTTTAGTGACGTTAAACTGGACAATGTTCTTTGCTCCCCATTATACGATTTTATGGAGGTCCTCGGTTAGGGATAAGTCATTACTCTACGCCTATCACTAATTTCAGTCTTGAAATCCGATTTGGAAAATTGCATCTTGATGTGCAGGATGAATAGGGTAGATGCCAACACTGAACCATGTGGAACGACTGCGGGATTTTGTGAAAATTAGATGAATTGCCATCATCCACTACAGAAATACTTCTATACGAACGAAAACTGTGAATTCAAATACAAAGTTTTGGACGAAGACCATAGGCAGGTAGTTTGTTATGATCTGCGTCATGCCAGACTTGAGTCAAGGGTAATATAATTTGTTCTTCTCCCTGGAATTCGAAGGATAGTTTTATTGTGGTTTACGAAGGTAAAAAGATCTTACTTACATGCCGAGATGAAGACGTAATACCAAAATCCCTACAGATGAAACACTACATAACGTCAAAAAGTGCAAGAAACATCTACAAACGAGCCAGTATGATACCAGTAACAGAAAGAATAAAAGCTACTTGTAAATTATTCAATATTTATTTAATATTAGCTTTTATACTTGAGCAACAAATATTTAGAACTCTGAATGATATTACCAATGCTCAAGCAGAAAAGATACATCAAGAGGTTATTCCTGTATAGCAATGCAGTGGCGTATATACACATTGCTTCTGGGGGGAGAAGGGGTTGAGACGATGAAAATTATCAACAACCAAAAAAGCCCTTAGTTTTAATTTCTATCTAATTGGGTGTAAATAATAACCCCGAACCCCCCTTATATACGCCACTGGAGCGATTGAACAATTGATGGAACATTCCATTTTCTTAGAGTCCAGTAGGGTTATAATAATTTTAATTAATATAATTCCTAGCATCGTGCGATGTTTGTAAACAAACCCTAGTGGACTTTCCTCTGGACTTTATAAGTGTAGATATAATACAGATATAAATATTTGTAATTTAATTCAAATTCATTTTTAGCTTATCTATCTAGGCCGGAAAACTACAACATCATCCTAGTAGATTGGGGAGAGTTGGCATCTTTCCCTTGGTATCGGACAGCCGTTCAAAATGTCAGATTCGTTGGCCAGATCCTAAAGGGTTTCATCAAACTCTTCAACCAAACTGGGGAACTTCCTATTCAAAAACTGCACCTTATAGGATTTAGCTTAGGAAGCCATATTGCTTCGGTGGCTGGTAAAAAATTGCAAGGTAGTACGAGAATACCGAGGATAACGGCCTTGGATCCAGCGTTTCCAGAATTTCCTTTGCAAGGTAAAAATCATCTCAGGTTATTTATTTACTAAGAATGTTTAAAGAACTGTCTAACGTCGGAGTGTAAATTGAGATTATTCACAAAATAATCTGAATTCATTATGCCTAACGGGGAAGATAAACTACGGTTAATATAATTTTAAATACTACCAAAGACCAACTATTATACCTATTATATTATACCACATCAGATTGCATGCAACAATTTTTGGCTTGGTGTTAGCAAAAGTAGAAATTAAAATTATTATAATAAGTATTTTTTTTCAGGCTGATTTTTTTGAAATATTTTATTAGACCGAAATGATACTAGTCCATTTCCAAGTAACACTAGATTTTCGTATAAAATTTAAGGTAATTTGAATAAATAGTTTTTTAGTGATAATCTTTTTAACATTTCTCCAGGTTGCCATTTTGTTCCGTCTTATTGGATATTTATATTTATTATGTCATATGCAGGGTGCCGGACTCTGCTGTCGAAAAATAGTGGCAGTATTCCTTACATCGTAACATTTCCTCATGTTTCGAAACCATGAATGTTGTTTGCGCCCCAGGCCTCTACGTCCCTCCATTTTACCCTGTAGAATGAGTAAGAGATGGAGTATTTTGAGTCCCTGAAAATATGACTCAGATATTGGATTTTTCATTCTTTGACGATGTTAAGTAGTTGCCGATTCAAGCCAGCCAATGTCAGAACTTCCTCGTCTGTGATGTGAGCGGTCCAAGAGATGCGCAACAGTCTAAGCAGCGTCCACATCTCAAACGCTTCCATGCGGTTTAGACTTTTGCCTTTAAGTGACCAAGTACTCCATATAGTAGTATAGGCCTCACGTAGCATTTTATGACTCTAATTCGTAGGGAGAACGGGATGCTTCGTGTCAGAAGAACGTTCTTAATTTAAAAAGTGTGACCTTTGCATAGGTTGCTCTTAGTATAATCTCTTTATCTCAATCCCATCTTTCATTTAATGTGGCGCTCAAATATTTGAATTTCGAGACCCGTTCTATGGCCTCGCCGTCAATAATTAAGTTGCCATTTATTTGTGCCTAACGGCTTATTACTATGAGTTTGGTTTTATTGGTGTTGATACCGAGCCCAAAATGCTTGCTTAGGTTGTTCAAATGGTCAAGCATATGTTGAAGATCTTCCAAATGAACGCTAAGATGGCAGTATCATCCGCATGTCTGATGTTGTTTATAGGGATAATTCCTTTATTTTATCGTTCTAGGGCGTAGTATACAGCCTTGACGCACTCCCTTACGTACGTCAATCGTGTCTGTAGTTATCTCTCTGTTGACTCTTACCTCGGCAGTCGTCCAGTAAAGCTCCTCGATAAATCTGATATCTTTCGTGTCGATTCCAATTTCCTCTAGTCTACTAAGAAGGAGATGCTTAACATTGTTGAATACCTTCTGATAATCGATGAAGCATATGAAGACATCCTGCCTTTGGTCGTAGAATTTTTGCACGAGTAGGTTTACTGAAAACAGCGCCTTTCCCGTACCAAACTCTTTACAAAACTAAATTTTATATCGCCGCTCATCTCTTTACATTTTGAGTATACACTAGTATAGATGACAAGTAGGAATACATTTAAAGCATGACTTAATAAGCTAATAAGTCTATAATCTCCACATTCTTTAGGCGAGGTCCTTTTGGATATGGTTACAAAGGTAGACATCAACCAGTCAGATGGAATTTTGCCCGAGTCGTATATTCTATTGAGCAAGTGCATTAGATGTATCACTTCAAGTAATTTCAACGTTTCTACGCAGACGTTGTCTTGGCCAGAACTTTTATGGTTCTTCATCATTTTCAAGGCTTGTTGAACTTGAGCCTCTAGGCTTTCGGGACCAGTTATTTCTTATCTGTGGCTCGTTGGTCTAGGCTCTCTCATATCTTCAAAAATTGACTCTGCATATGTTTTCCAAGTGTTTCGTAGGATGTCAGGGTCCAGTATCAGTTTTCCATTTTGCCTTCGTAGCGTGTTTGGTAGAGCCGGTAATATGTTTTATTTTTCTGTGAATATGTACAGAACCATGAAGTTCGTGTAGCCGCTTTGCTTCTTTGTACTCTTCTGTTACCCATTTTTCCGTGCCTCTCTACATTTGTGCTTGAGAAGTCCATTTATGTCCGCATATTTTTGGTCTTGTTGCTGTACTTTTGCAATCCTACGATTTTCCATCAATTTCAATATTTCGTCGGTCATCCATTCTTTCGTTTTCTCGGTTTCCTGTTTCTCAAGTATTGTAATCGTTGTATTGTAATCACGTTTCAGGCTGAAAAACATGTTTTCTCAATTCCGTCGCTCTGTCTGTCTGTCTGTCAAATTTTGCTCAAAAAGTAAGGGTCATATGGGGATGACCTGGTAACATTTTGGTAAAAATCCAATATGGCGAAACAAAATGGCGGTTTAGTGAAATGTTAGAAAAATTATTACTAAAAAACTACTTATCCAATTTATCTCAAATTTTGCAAAAACCTCAAGTATTATGTTGGAAACAACTGATAACATTTTTGGTAAGAGTCCAAGATGGCGGAACAAAATGGCGGCTTAACAAAATATATAAAAATTCAGCTTGAAAAAACTACTTAATGCTTTGATTTCAAATTGTGTGTCATAACTAATTGTAGTACAGGAATGGACTAGTAAACTCGTGGTACTAATTCAAGATGGCCGAACAAAGTGGCGGCCAAATAAAATATTTTAATCGTGAAAAAAATCACCCACTCTTTCAAGTTTTATATAAAGCTTCACGTTTTAGCGTATCTAGTTGCTAAAAAATAAGTTTCATCAATTCCGTCGGCCCGTCTCACAGTGTGGCGTGACATAGGCACTAGGGACAAAATTAAATATCTCGAAAACTAGTCAACCAATTTGAGTTTTTTAAACACATAACTATTCCTTAGTAAAGTAACTAAATTATGTGAATAGTTGCTTTTTTTAAATCCAGTGGCGTACTAAGGAGGCCAAAGTTTTTTTAACCAATAGACATGACAGATCAATATAATGTAAAAGATGAGTGTATTTTTATCATAAATAAAATGTAATTGAAATACAAAAGTCATATATTTAATTTTACTAAACAAAAAAGAACAGTGGCGTACCAAGAAAAAAGTCAAATATTACATTTATACATATTATTATTATATTATTATATTGAGCAACATATATAAGAAGAAAGGGAAACTGAAAAAGAATACATTTATTTCTGTTATGGAAAAAAATATATCCAATAAACTACCTAAATTTAATTATCAAAATACATTTTTAAACCATAATATACAAAATTATAGGTATCTACTCTTCTGAATCCGAATCCGAAAGTTCACTAAAATTAGATAAACTAAAATCAAATCCTAAATTGATACCATCTTGTTTTTTAATATATTTTTGTATTTGTTCATTCGACCCTGCAAGTTTTTTAGTTTGCACGTTTCTTTTTGACGAAATGAAAGGATCCGATGTAAGGAGAAGGACACGCATTAAATCTTTGTTTGTATCTATTTTAGAGCACTTTCGAGTGTGAGATAATCTATGCTTTCTAGCCTCTTTATGCCTGGCCTCAAGGGCATCTTCGGAAAGTTCTCCAATGGGCAAACAAAATGCATCGATTATCTCACACCCATGAACAAGCACTTTGTGTACAGTACTTGGCATATTGTACCACCTCTAAAGCGTTATGTATAAATTTCTGGTGTCATTTAGCAAAACCCTAAACTTATCTAGGTCAATAGCATTACCACTAGCCAAAAGCCTCCTAATATTATAGAAAATTTCTCTATCAATTCCCTGTCAACTCCTGTGACCTCCGAACTAATTTGGGGATTGTGGAAGAACTTTCTGGCTGTATTGCCGTCATTTGAGGAGCCATACCCTGGTTTAGGTTTGTCCACTGTTAACGACAATTTAGCTTTAAATTCGGCTTGGATTCGTTTTTTGTTGCTTTCTACTATGGCTTTATTCTCAGGTCCTCTAACCCGCCACACCTTTATTGGCAGTCGGTATCCAATGTGGAGAAGGCACTCAAAAAAACGAATCCAACAATGCAGAGTGGACAACCCGAAACGATAGTTATCGCGGTTAGAAGGGCGATTAATTCCTACTAACGTATTCATTTCTTTTGGTGTGGCTCCGCAAATGACGCATTTCATGGTTGAATTAGTTTCGGATAATATATTCCCCACACTACCATCCAACATGGTTAACATCATATCAGTTCGAATCTCACATATGTAACCTTCTCTAGTTTTTATTTCAATTGGCTGCAAGGTTTCAATCTTTACATTTATGTCTCTTTCCATAGAACGCACCAGATTAGCATTTTCCTTTTGAAACAAAAACTTGATTGGTCTACAGTATAGAGTTGACGAAGGACTATGATTTTTCCACAACACTTTTCCAGTTTCCTCATCGATTAACCTTAGAGGCGTCATTGCTGTGAGAAACAAAAATTCGTCCGTGTTTTCTATATCTGAAAATTTTTGTTTGTATTGGCTATGCCCGCTAATGCCATCGAATCCCCACTTGCATATCATCTTAATCCGATAGTTTCGCTCCTCAAATTTTATTAACTTAAAAATGCTATCTGCTGTTTTTTCTAAAAGTTCTTGTAATTCCACTTCTGCAGAAATTTCAGTAATATTCAGTTTTGAAGGTAAGAGAGAATTTTTTGTATTTATGACCTGATAATAACTAGGTAGGCAGTTCTGGGCTCTAAGATTAATTGCATATCTAAGAAGATTATATTTTCTCATAGACAAATCTAGATCTAAAATTAGCGCCAAGGCTTCAAAAGTAGTGAAACCAGTAACATTTGAGGAAACCTGACTATTATCACCACCTGATAAAACACTGGCCGCAAACTTTACCTCATTTGCAGGTATTTTCTTGGTTATCTCCATTACGCGCCTTCGTTTCGATTTCATTGAAGCTTCTTCAAATGATACTCGCGGTCTTCCTATTGGGCGACTAGGTCCTGGCTGATCATTATTATCCCCAAATGTATTCACGTTAGGATCGATATTATTGCGGAATATGATTTGTTCCAGCCAAGCTACCTCATGTAAAAGTCGATTACGAGAATGTCTAACTTGTTGCCACTTATTTGCAATTTTTAGTCCAAACCACTGGCTGCACTTCATAACTTTATCTATTATGTTTTGAGAAGGTTCGTCGATATTCATAAGGGACAAAATTTTTTCATACACTGCCTGTTTTCGATTTCCTTTAGGTGTTTGTAACCATACCTCTATCAAGTCCTTGTTTCTTATGACATTGGTTTCTAAAAATAATCGTAACTTCATTAGGCGTAATCCGAGCCGATTAAAATATTTTGTGATAACTACTTATTAATAACTAAGTAATATATATAAAAATGCTGAAGGTGATCCAAGGTGATTTTTTTAAAATGCTTAGCAAAGTTAAAAGTATCAAAAATCTAAAAATTTTGAAACTCGACTTTAACTTGGAGAAAAAAAGTGTTTTGGAAGTAGCTGAAAGGTGACTTTATGTGTAAATTTATAGTACTTACCAGTCTCCTCAAAACTCATTTTGTTATAATCAAAAACGTAAAACACTTCAACCACAAAACTCGATTAAAAACGAACAATGAAACGTAGAACTGGCGGTATTTTTGACAGGTTCTGACAAGTCAAATTTCAATATTGCTGTGACAGGCAAATCAAGGCTAATTTGATTTAAGTACTATACTTACCTAATAAAGTTACTAATAATCTACCCCCTGATAACATTAAAACAGCAGCAGTACAATGTTCAAAATTCCGTTGTTTATGAATTTTGTCCATAGGACACCACACTGTGCGTCTGTCGGTCTGTCTGCCTGTCTGTCTGTCAGTTCGCAGCATTGCACTAATCCGATTGACTTCCAATTTCGATTATAACTTAAGAGTCATATGAGGATGATCTGGTAATATTTTGATAAAAATCGAGTATGGCAAAAACAAAATGGTAAAAAAGAAAAAATATTATGAAAAAGCTACTTGTCGAATTTATTTCAAATTTTGCATAAACATCAATTATTATGTTGGAATAAACTGGTAATATGTTGGTAAAAATCCAATAGTGGTATATTATTTAATAATTATTAATTATCGACGTTTCAGAACCTAATTGGTGCATCCTCAGGACACATATAGATTCTATATCCTGCAGGAAACCTATATTTCGTTTTCGTTAACAAACCTCTTGTTGTTATGTTACAGTGGTGTATTATTTGGGGTTAGGATCCAGTAAAAAAACAAAAGACTTTTTTTAAAATTGTCGACGTTTCGAAACTTTATTGTTGCATTCTCAGGACACATATAGATTCTATATCCTGGATGAACCTAATATTATCAGTCTTAACTTACTCTATTCGTCCGCAGATATTTCCCAGATATTATGTTTCCATGGTTTTGGTTAACGATCCTCTTGTGGTTATGTTAAAGTGGTGTATTATTTGGGATTGGGATCCAGTAAAAAAACAAAAACCTTTTTTAAATTGTCGACGTTTTGCAACTTTATTGTTGTATGCACAATAGGATCGATAACGAAAACTAGTTAGAAACTTAATATCTGCAGTCCAGCGGAGTAGATAAAAACTAATAATATGGGTTTCAATTTAAGGTAGCGAAACAAAATGGCGGCAAAATAATTTTTTTTTAAAATTAATGTAAAATAATCTTGTTCAATTGATTTTGCAGAAAAATTATGCGAAAATGGCATAAACTGGTACGAATTCAATATGACGTAGCAAAATGGCGGTATGTGTCAATGTAAAAACTACTTAATAAATTTATTTTATGATGCCCAAAAGTCAAGTGTGGCATAGGTAGAAAGAAAATGGTAAAATATTGGTAGGAATCCAATATGATGGAACAAATAAAAATGAAAAGACAGTATGTGTAACACAAATATACTGTGACTATATACTGAACTAAATTGGGTCACATTTCACTATTCCTAAAAAAAAAATTATAACGAAGGAAGTTCCGGGTAAAGAAATTTACCGATTTTATTATTTCATATTTCATCTGGATTATCGCTACTACATAGATTATTAACACTGCTTTTAAATTATCTACATTCTCTGGGTATTTAAATTTATCCAAATTGTACTTTGGTAGATGGTTGAAATTGCCAGCACTTCTAGCTTCCTAATTTTCCTGAGGTTTGACCTTTCAGTGACTAGACTACCCTATCGAACTGCAACAAAGAAATCTTTACGCCCCTCATAAATTGGCTAACCCATTTACTGAGCAATAAAAATGTGCTTTCACATAAATCTGAATTGGAAAAGCAATAATCCGAATTCGGGCCGGAAATTAAAAGTCGAAACGAAAAGGGGAGAACGACTAAAATCAAATAACGCTTTAAACGTAGCGGAATCGATAATTTTATTTCCATTTAGATTAAAATTAGCTATTTAGCTTGAAATTTAAATATGCAAAGGTGCCATTTAGAGAACACTAAAATAACCCTACTTTTAACTCACATTTATAAGTTTTCTGAACTTAAAATGGTGTTGTATGGTAATATAGTGTCGAGTTAAAGCTTCGTACAACTTGTCTTACTTCGATTTACGGAGAGAGACGTTTTATGAGTCTATTACGTTTTTTAAGCCTTGCATGCATGCAGTATTGACTTTGCTAATAGACTGCAACTTAGCATAGTAGTGTATAGTTCTGACGAAAGCTTTTTGATAGAATGATAGGCAACTTTCTGCCTTCAGTTTTTCAATCATTCAAGTTACAACTTTTAGTTCCCTTTTTTGTAAAGTTTCAAGATATAGTCAAGCAAAGGGCAAACAATTATTTTATCTGTCTTTTTGTTCTAGTCTAATGTTTCTTTCTGCTTTATTTCCAATGTCTGTCAGGCAATCTTGAAAATAATAATATATTTATAATATGTTCCAAGAAATGAAACTGTTTACAGGGTATCTCCGTTATTTTTATAGATAGAAAGTTGCGGTTTTCGCGACAGTGTGCTACTTTTTCGTAAAACTAAAGATATCGTTGACCAAATTTTCATAGCCCTTTTAGTTTTTAAGATACAGGGCTAAATTGAAAATGCTGACTTTTCAGGCACCCCTCGTATCTCAACTATCAGATAACTTATCGAAAATGAGAAAACTGCTTCTTATCTAATTTTTCTCGAAGAACTCAATTCCGCTTTCGGAATTAGTATACAGGGTCAGATCAAAAAGTTATGGGACCTTAGTTTATTTTTTTAAATGGAACACTATATTTATAGACTATAAAATTTGTCTTTTTTTGACCTTTTCAAAAACATGTAATATTATGCACTATTTCTCGGAAACACGCAAATAAATGACAATTTTCTGAAATTAAATGCATAATTTAATAGTAGGCTATGGCTTTTCTGAAATTAAATGCATAATTTAATAATAGGCTATGGCTATTGTTTATGACAACAAACAAAAATAAATGTCAAATATTTGTCTATCTCATCGGTTTTTTGATCGAGTTTTGAATTATAAAGCAGTTTATAAACGTTCTTTTGGTGCTTTTATTTAATTGATATTTATCAAATAAATAAAAATATAATATGCTGGTATGATGGTATGTTTTATACAGAGTAATGAAAACTCTGAAGAAGCCTCGGAATTATATTTCCAAAGGTAAGTAAGCAGTTATGGATATGAAAATCTGCATTATCATTAGTTTTTTCTTGTTAGATATCCAGAAAAAATTCAAACCTTTATTCAAAAGGGCTGTTGGATCACCAGCGTACAATATTTCAAATTGTTGGTAGAAGAATTCGGCAAATTAAATATCTCGTACGATAACTTTGAGGTTGCTAACTCGTTAGAATTTTTAGATAAAATTAAGAATGTTCACTTAAAAGAAGGTGAAATTTTAATATCTTTTGATGTAAGTTCATTGATTCCTAGTGTACCCATACCACTAGCTCTAGAGTACCTAAAGGAACTACTTGAAATCAATAATTTGAAGAAAGAAATTATTCATGAATATTTGCTTCTCAGAAAATTATGTATGAATCAAAATTTTTCTCAGTTCAACAATAAATATTATAAACAACTTAAGGGAAATGCGATGGGCAATTGCTCATCTCCGTTCCTTCCAAATTTGTTTATGGGTAGATTAGAAACCCAATTCAAAAAAGAACTCAAATATTTCCTAAGGATGTGGTATAGATACGTAAACGATTTGATATTAAAACAGAAAATTTGGACACTTGCTTAGAAACATTAAACAATAAATATCCTTCCATTAATTTCACGTATGAAAAGGAGAACAATGGGGAATTATCTTTTCTCGACACGTTAGTTAGAATTTGAAATTTATAGAAAATTTACTAATACTGATAGGTATATAACATCCGACTCATTTCATTGCCGTCAACACAAAATGGCAGCATTTCATTACTTAACACACAGGTTAGTCAATTTTCCATTAAGTAAAGAACGTTTTAACAATGAAATGAATCGGATTAACAATATAGCTAAAAGTAATGGATATAACGATATTTTTTTACATAAATTACAAAACAGAAAAGCATAAGAAAATGTTAAAAGATGCCACTATTCTTTAAGCACCTGAGGCTCCCAATAAGTTCATAGTAATCCCATATGATCTCAGATATACGAGAGGTCTAGAAAAAGTATTTAAAAACGTAGGTTTTAGAGTAGCCTACAAAACGGAGAACAGTTTTAAAAAACTCCTTGGAAACCCTAAAGACAAAGTCGACTTGAAGGAGAGGAGTAGCATCTATTAAATTAGCTGTAATGACTGCGATCTAAAATATGTTGGGCAAACTAAACGCTCCAGAAACATTCGTTTTAAAGGACACATGGCACATTTAAGATACGGAAGAACAAAAAAGTCAAGAGTTTCCCAACATGCTTTGGAAAACAATCACCAAAATGGGAATAAATAATCTTAAGTTGATTAAAAATGTATCTAATATAATAGATTATTGGATGCATTTGAGAGTATAGAAATAGTTAAATGTGCTAAGAAAGCACTAAATAAAGACAGAGGGTCTATTCCATATAGTCCCCTCTATTGCTTACTTGACAACGGTACAGTCGCGTCCAACCAAGTGTGAAGTACTTTAGTTTATATCATCTGGTGCTGGTGGTAACTTGGTTAGCGAGACGCGCGTCCAGAACGTAACAACTTGTGGTGTAGTATGGTTACAACTCTCGTATTTTGAACCAACGGACCTGTTAGATGGCCTCCATGATCTTCAAATCTCTCAATTTTAGATTTTTTTATGAGGCTATATACAAAATGAATTATATAAAACACGATATGACGGCATAGTTGAACTTTGAGAGGAAATTCATTTAGCCTTTCGAAATCTGCGAATGAGTCCAATATTTCTTTTTAACACCATTCAAAGAACTACAAAAATGTGCCAATTTTGCAGTAGAGAAAATGGTCGTCAATTTAAACATCACTTGAAAAATTTGTTTTTTCTATTTTTTAATAATGTTTTTTTTTTGTGTTTTGTTATATTGTTACTTTATGCTATAAAACTGTTGTTACAAACTTACTGTTAAAAAAACTCTATAGGTATTTCTATATAACAAGATATTTATATTCAAGGTATCCAATTCTTCGTTAGCAATACGTTACTTTCAATTGTTTATTATTGTTATTCATGGCCTACTATTAAATTATGCATTTAATTTCAGAAAATTGTCATATATTTGCGTGTTTCTAAGACAAAGTGCATACTATTATATGTTTTTGAAAAGGTAAAAAAAAGATAAATTTTATAGTTTATAAATATACAGGGTGTTCTGTTTAAAAAAATTAAGTAGAGTCCGAAAACTCTTTGACTTGACCCTGTATACTAATTCCGAAGGCGGAATTGAATTCTAAGGGAAAAGTTACATAAGAAGAAACAGTTTTCACATTTTCGATAAGTTATCTGATAGTTGAGATACGAGGGGTGCGATATGAAACATATTCAATTTAGCCCTGTATCTCAATAACTAAAAGGGCTATGATAATTTTGTTAAAGACATCTTTAGTTTTACGAAAAAGTAGCACCCCGTAGCGAAAATCTCAACCCTCTATCTATAAAAATAACGGGGATACCCCGCAAAAGTACTCAAAATGGGACAAATGTACAGGGTGTACACGGTATCCGGTTATTTTTTAAATAGGGTCTAAAAGCTCTAAAATCAGTTAAAATTTTTACCTATTACATAACTTTTATGCTAATAAAATTTTGTTGTGTTGACAGGTCTAAATATTTAAATGCCAGAATGACTAAAACGTTATCCTTAATAATTTTTAAAAATCTCCCCGATTTAGATTAAAATTATAAACTTGACAACATTGTATTACAATGTCAAGAACATTCACCATGATCAGATCATTGTTATACACCGATTACCATTACTTAAACTGTAATTTTATTTAGATCCAAAAAAGATTATATTTTTTTTAGTTATGACAGATTACTAACTATTCCATAATTCTTTGAGAAGTGTACATTTGCAGTACATAGTGGTGATATAAAGCAATTAGTACCAAATAAAGGTACATGTAGAGTTGCTATCGAATATCAGGAACTAGTATTTTCGAACAGGTACGGGCCTGTAACAGGTACGAGTTTTGTGAAAACTGTTCCAACTGTTACTGTTGCGTTCTTACTTGGTGGCTGGACCGGCAACGCAGAAACAGTTGAGAGAGGAACTGTGAGGAAACAACTGGTTGGATATGGTTACATGATGTACCTGTGACTGGGACGCGGCACGAACGGAGAGACGGATAATCATTATTTTCCGGTCTCCCAGGGTGTTTTATTTGCTGAACTAGTTAAGTTACGCGATTGATTGGTATTGCTGGTTTAATGCTTGATGGCAGTTAGTAGGTATTTAAAAAACTTTAAAATTACTCACAAAAAGACAAGTTTTACATGGAATTCCTTTATTATACACTATAGCAAAAAATAATTAGGGAAATGTGAATTGTGTCATCAAATACTCTCATTTAGATCGTCCATTCCTAATTTAGTTTATTTATAAAGTATAAAAAATACTATGTGTGTTTTAATGATGTTTAATGTGTAATATATAATTAATTCTTAAGTACCTACCATTTTATTATCTAGGTATGTTTTAAATATTTTTAAATGTAAACCATTGTATTTGATTAGACTTTTGATTCTAAATATCTAAAGTAAACAAATGTTTCTGTAAAGAAATAATCCAGTATTTATTTTTTATGTTAGACGTATGTTAACAGTAATAATGTATTTAATGAATTTCTTATATTTATTTTGTTATTTTTAGATCAAACTACTTAAAAAAACACATACCATCGCATGTTCCAAAAAAAATTCCATGCAAAATGTTCGAACTTTTTTTGGGAAGTCGATTTCGCTCAAACGTCGTTTAAGTACTAATTTGATGCCATAAAAAACGAAAAAAATATTTATTTTGTCCTAAAATGTATGGTTGAAGTTTTATGACTTTCTGAAAATTCGCGAATTTTCAATTTTTTATGTGTTTATTGTGAAAATTTAGTCATACCTTGAGAAATATTAATCCCTCGTCACCATGATCTCAAAATACCTATAAAACCACATATTATCTTAACATGTTACAAAAAATATTTCTGCCAAAATTTTCCTTAAAAATCCATACATGCAAAATTTTCGAACTTTTTTTGGGACATCGATTTTGCTAAAACCTCGCTTATCCACTAATTTGATGCTATAAAGAACAAAAAAAACCTTTATTTTGTCCTAGGATGCATGGTTGAATTTTTATGGCTCTCTGAAAATTCGCGAATTTTCAAATTTTTATGTATTTATTGTGAAGATTTAGTCATATCTTGAGAAATATTAATCCCTTGTCAATATTAATGTATTTAATGAATTTCTCGTCTCAAAATACCTGTGAAAGCACATATTAGCGTAACATGTTCCATAAAATATGTCTATGTTAAAATTTTACCTAAAAAAATCCATACACGTAAATAGAAAATTTTCGAATTTGGGAAAAACTTCGTTTATGTACTAATTTGATGCCATAAAAAACGAAAAAAATTTTTTTATTTTGTCCTAGGATGTATGGTTAAACTTTTATGGCTCTTTGAAAATCCGCGAATTTTCAAATTTGTATGTATTTATTGTTAAAATTTAGTCATATCTTGAGAAATATTATTCCCTCGTCAATATTAATGTATTTAATGAATTTCTCAGCTCAAAATAACTACAAAACCACATATTATCATAGCATTTTCAAAAAAAAAATTCTCCGTCAAGATTTAACCTAAAAAAATCCATACACTCACATGCAAAATTTTTGAACTTTTTTGAGAAATCGATATTCCTAAAACTTCGTTTATGTTCCAATTTGATACCATAAAAAACGAAGAAAATATTTGTTTTGTCCTAGGATGTATGGTTGAACATTTATGGCTCTCTGAAAATTCGCGAATCTTACAATTTTTATGTATTTATGGTGAAAATTTAGTCATATCTTGAGAAACATTAATCTCTCGTCAATGTTAATATATTTAATTAATTTCATAGCTCAAAATACCTATAAAACCACATATTATTATAGCATGTGCCAAAAAATATGTCTATATCAAAATTTTACCTAAAAAAATCCGTACATTTACATGCAAAATTTTCGAACTTTTTTTGGAAAATCGATTTTGCTAAAACTTTGTTTATGTACTAATTTGATGCCATAAAAAACGAAAAAAATATTTATTTTGTCCTAGGATGTATGGTTGAACTTTAATGGCTCTCTGTAAACCAGCGAATTTAAAAATTTGTATGTATTTATTGTGAAAATTTAGTCATATTTTGAGAAATATTAATCCCTTGTCAGTAATAATGTATTTAATGAATTTCTCAGCTCAAAATACCTATAAAACCACATATTATCATAGCATGTTGCAAAGAAATTTCTCCGTCAAAATTTTACCTAAAAAATCCATACATTTACATGCAAAATTTTCGAACTTTTTTTTTGGGAAATAGATTTTTGCTAAAACTTCGTTTATCTACTAATCTGATGCTATAAAGAACGAAAAAAACATTTATTTTGTTCTAGGATGTATGGTTGAATTTTTTTACTCTCTGAAAATTCGCGAATTTTCAAATTTGTATGTATTTATTGTGAAAATTTAGTCATATCTTGAGAAATATTAATCTCTCGTCAATAATAATGTGTTTAATGTATTTCTTAGCTCAAAATACCTATGAAAGCACATATTATCATAGCATGTTCCAAAAAATATGTCTATGTCAAAATTTTATCTAAAAAAATCCATACACCTACATACAAAATTTTCGAACTTTTTTGAGAAATCGATTTTGCTAAAACTTCGTTTATGTACTAATTTGATGCCATAAAAAACGAAAAAAACATTTATTTTGTCCTAAAATGTATGGTTGAAGTTTTATGGCTTCCTGAAAATTCGCGAATTTTCAATTTTTTATGTATTTATTGTGAAAATTTAGTCATATCTTGAGAAATATTAATCCCTCGTCACCATGATCTCAAAATACCTATAAAACCACATATTATCTTAGCATGTTACAAAAAATATTTCTGCCAAAATTTTCCTTAAAAAATCCATACATTTATATGCAAAATTTTCGAACTTTTTTGGGACATCGATTTTGCTAAACTCTCGCTTATCCACTAATTTGATGCCATAAAGAACAAAAAAACCTTTATTTTGTCCTAGGATGCATGGTTGAATTTTTATGGCTCTCTGAAAATTCGCGAATTTTCAAATTTTTATGTATTTATTGTGAAGATTTAGTCATATCTTGAGAAATATTAATCCCTTGTTAATAATAATGTATTTAGCACATGAAAGCACATATTAGCGTAACATGTTCCATAAAATATGTCTATGTCAAAATTTTACCTAAAAAAATCCATACACGTAAATAGAAAATTTTCGAATTTGGGAAAAACTTCATTTATGTACTAATTTGATGCCATAAAAAACGAAAAAAACATTTATTTTGTCCTAGGATGTATGGTTAAACTTTTATGGCTCTTTGAAAATCCGCGAATTTTCAAATTTGTATGTATTTATTGTTAAAATTTAGTCATATCTTGAGAAATATTATTCCCTCGTCAATATGAATGTATTTAATGAATTTCTCAGCTCAAAATAACTACAAAACCACATATTATTTTCTTGTTTTCAAAAAAAAATTCTCCGTCAAGATTTAACCTAAAAAAATCCATACACTCACATGCAAAATTTTCTAACTTTTTTGAGAAATCGATATTCCTAAAACTTCGTTTATGTACTAATTTGATACCATAAAAAACGAAAAAAATATTTGTTTTCTCCTAGGATGTATGGTTGAACATTTATGGCTCTCTGAAAATTCGCGAATCTAACAATTTTTATGTATTTATTGTGAAAATTTAGTCATATCTTGAGAAACATTAATCTTTCGTCAATGTTAATATATTTAATGAATTTCATAGCTCAAAATACCTATAAAACCACATATTATTATAGCATGTGCCAAAAAATATGTCTATATCAAAATTTTACCTAAAAAAATCCGTACATTTACATGCAAAATTTTCGAACTTTTTTTGGAAAATCGATTTTGCTAAAACTTCATTTATGTACTAATTTGATGCCATAGAAAACGAAAAAAATATTTATTTTGTCCTAGAATGTATGGTTGAACTTTTGATGGCTCTCTAAAGATTCGCGAATTTTCAAATTTTTATGTATTTATTGTGAAAATTTAGTCATATTTTGAGAAATATTAATCCCTTGTCAGTAATAATGTATTTAATGAATTTCTCAGCTCAAAATACCTATAAAATTACATATTATCATAGCATGTGCAAAAAAATATGTCTGTATCAAAATTTTACCTAAAAAATCCATACATTTACATGCAAAATTTTCGAACTTTTTTTTTGGGAAATAGATTTTTGCTAAAACTTCGTTTATCTACTAATCTGATGCAATAAAGAACGAAAAAAACATTTATTTTGTTCTAGGATGTATGGTTGAATTTTTTTACTCTCTGAAAATTCGCGAATTTTCAAATTTGTATGTATTTATTGTAAAAATTTAGTCATATCTTGAGAAATATTAATCTCTCGTCAATAATAATGTGTTTAATGTATTTCTTAGCTCAAAATACCTATGAAAGCACATATTATCATAGCATGTTCCAAAAAATATGTCTATGTCAAAATTTTACTCTAAAAAAGGCTGGCTTATGCTGTCTGGCTTGTAGGTAAATTGCGGTGAATTGTATAATAAATAGATCACCTTATTTTTATAAACTGTAGCCTTCATCAATAGAATATCTTAGTTATGATGTTACTCTGGTGCGATCAATATGTCTTCAAACAAAAGAAAGTTGAGACCTTATGAAAAAGTTAAAATACTAAGTACGCGGAAAAAACAACTTTTATGGCTCTTTGAAAGTCCGCGAATTTTCAAATTTGTATGTATTTATTGTTAAAATTTAGTCATATCTTGAGAAATATTATTCCCTCGTCAATATTAATGTATTTAATGAATTTCTCAGCTCAAAATACCTACAAAACCACATATTATCATAGCATTTTCAAAAAAAAAATTCTCCGTCAAGATTTAACCTAAAAAAATCCATACACTCACATGCAAAATTTTCGAACTTTTTTGAGAAATCGATATTCCTAAAACTTCGTTTATGTACTAATTTGGTACCATAAAAAACGAAAAAAATATTTGTTTTGTCCTAGGATGTATGGTTGAACATTTATGGCTCTCTGAAAATTCGCGAATCTTACAATTTTTATGTATTTATTGTGAAAATTTAGTCATATCTTGAGAAACATTAATCTTTCGTCAATGTTAATATATTTAATGAATTTCATAGCTCAAAATACCTATAAAACCACATATTATTATAGCATGTGCCAAAAAATATGTCTATATCAAAATTTCACCTAAAAAAATCCGTACATTTACATGCAAAATTTTCGAACTTTTTTTGGAAAATCGATTTTGCTAAAACTTCGTTTATGTACTAATTTGATGCCATAAAAGACGAAAAAAATATTTATTTTGTCCTAGAATGTATGATTGAACTTTTGATGGCTCTCTAAAGATTCGCGAAATTTCAAATTTTTATGTATTTATTGTGAAAATTTAGTCATATTTTGAGAAATATTAATCCCTTGTCAGTAATAATGTATTTAATGAATTTCTCAGCTCAAAAAACCTATAAAACCACATATTATCATAGCGTGTTTTAAAGAAATTTCTCCATCAAAATTTTGCCTAAAAAATCCATACATGCAAAATTTTCGAACTTTTTTTGGAAAATCGATTTTGCTAAAACTTCCTTAATGTACTAATTTGATGCAATAAAGAACGAAAAAAACATTTATTTTGTTCTAGGATGTATGGTTGAATTTTTTTACTCTCTGAAAATTCGCGAATTTTCAAATTTGTATGTATTTATTGTAAAAATTTAGTCATATCTTGAGAAATATTAATCTCTCGTCAATAATAATGTGTTTAATGTATTTCTTAGCTCAAAATACCTATGAAAGCACATATTATCATAGCATGTTCCAAAAAATATGTCTATGTCAAAATTTTACCTAAAAAAATCCATACATTTACATGCAAAATTTTCGAACTTTTTTTGGAAAATCGATTTTGCTAAAACTTCGTCTACGTACTAATTTGAAGCCATAAAAAACGAAAAAAACATTTATTTTGTCCTAGGATGTATGGTTGAAGTTTTATGGCTGTCTGAAAATTCGCGAATTTTCAATTTTTTATGTATTTATTGTGAATATTTAGTCATATCTTGAGAAATATTAATCCCTCGTCACCATGATCTCAAAACACCTATAAAACCACATATTATCATAGCATGTTACAAAAAATATTTCTGCCAAAATTTTCCTTAAAAAATCCATACATTTACAAGCAAAATTTTCGAACTTTTTTGGGACATCGATTTTGCTAAACTCTCGCTTATCCACTAATTTGATGCCATAAAGAACAAAAAAAACCTTTATTTTGTCCTAGGATGCATGCTTGAATTTTTATGGCTCTCAATAATAATGTATTTAGCACATGAAAGCACATATTGGCGTAACATGTTCCATAAAATATGTCTATGTCAAAATTTTACCTAAAAAAATCCATACACGTAAATAGAAAATTTTCGAATTTGGGAAAAACTTCGTTTATGTACTAATTTGATGCCATAAAAAAGGAAAGAACCATTTATTTTGTCCTAGGATGTATGGTTAAACTTTTATGGCTCTTTGAAAATCCGCGAATTTTCAAACTTGTATGTATTTATTGTTAAAATTTAGTCATATCTTGAGAAATATTAATCCCTCGTCAATAATAATGTGTTTAATGAATTTCTCAGCTCAAAAAACCTATAAAACCACATATTATCATAGCATATTCGAAAGAAATTTCTCCATCAAAATTTTGCCTAAAAAATCCATGCAAAATTTTCGAACTTTTTTGAGAAATCGATATTCCTAAAACTTCCTAAAAAAAAAAAATATTTGTTTTGTCCTAAGATGTATGGTTGAACATTTATGGCTCTCTGAAAATTCGCGAATCTTACAATTTTTATGTATTTATTGTGAAAATTTAGTCATATCTTGAGAAACATTAATCCCTCGTCAATAATAATGTGTTTAATGAATTTCATCAGCTCAAAGTACCTATAAAACCACATATTATTATAGCATGTGCCAAAAAATATGTCTATATCAAAATTTCACCTAAAAAAATCCGTACATTTACATGCAAAATTTTCGAACTTTTTTTGGAAAATCGATTTTGCTAAAACTTCGTTTATGTACTAATTTGATGCCATAAAAGACGAAAAAAATATTTATTTTGTCCTAGAATGTATGATTGAACTTTTGATGGCTCTCTAAAGATTCGCGAATTTTCAAATTTTTATGTATTTATTGTGAAAATTTAGTCATATTTTGAGAAATATTAATCCCTTGTCAGTAATAATGTATTTAATGAATTTCTCAGCTCAAAATACCTATAAAATTACATATTATCATAGCATGTGCAAAAAAATATGTCTATATCAAAATTTTACCTAAAAAATCCATACATTTACATGCAAAATTTTCGAACTTTTTTTGGAAAATCGATTTTGCTAAAACTTCGTTTATCTACTAATCTGATGCAATAAAGAACGAAAAAAACATTTATTTTGTTCTAGGATGTATGGTTGAATTTTTTTACTCTCTGAAAATTCGCGAATTTTCAAATTTGTATGTATTTATTTATTTAGTCATATCTTGAGAAATATTAATCCCTCGTCAATAATAATGTGTTTAATGAAATTCTGAGCTCAAAAAACCTATAAAACCACATATTATCATAGCATGTTCCAAAGAAATTTCTCCATCAAAGTTTGCCTAAAAAATCCATACACTTACATGCAAAATTTTCAAACTTTTTTTTGGAAAATCGATTTTGCTAAAACTTCGTTTATGTACTAATTTGAAGCCATAAAAAACGAAAAAACTTTTATTTTGTCCTAGGATGTATGGTTGAAGTTTTATGGCTGTCTGAAAATTCGCGAATTTTCAATTTTTTATGTATTTATTGTGAATATTTAGTCATATCTTGAGAAATATTAATCCCTCGTCACCATGATCTCAAAATACCTATAAAACCACATATTATCATAGCATGTTACAAAAAATATTTCTGCCAAAATTTTCCTTAAAAAATCCATACATTTACAAGCAAAATTTTCGAACTTTTTTGGGACATCGATTTTGCTAAACTCTCGCTTATCCACTAATTTGATGCCATAAAGAACAAAAAAAACCTTTATTTTGTCCTAGGATGCATGCTTGAATTTTTATGGCTCTCAATAATAATGTATTTAGCACATGAAAGCACATATTGGCGTAACATGTTCCATAAAATATGTCTATGTCAAAATTTTACCTAAAAAAATCCATACACGTAAATAGAAAATTTTCGAATTTGGGAAAAACTTCGTTTATGTACTAATTTGATGCCATAAAAAAGGAAAGAACCATTTATTTTGTCCTAGGATGTATGGTTAAACTTTTATGGCTCTTTGAAAATCCGCGAATTTTCAAACTTGTATGTATTTATTGTTAAAATTTAGTCATATTTTGAGAAATATTATTCCCTCGTCAATATTAATGTATTTAATGAATTTCTCAGCTCAAAATACCTACAAAACCACATATTATCATAGCATATTCGAAAGAAATTTCTCCATCAAAATTTTGCCTAAAAAATCCATGCAAAATTTTCGAACTTTTTTGAGAAATCGATATTCCTAAAACTTCCTAAAAAAATATTTGTTTTGTCCTAGGATGTATGGTTGAACATTTATGGCTCTCTGAAAATTCGCGAATCTTACAATTTTTATGTATTTATTGTGAAAATTTAGTCATATCTTGAGAAATATTAATCCCTCGTCAATATTAATGTGTTTAATGAAATTCTCAGCTCAAAATACCTATAAAACCACATATTATTATAGCATGTGCCAAAAAATAGGTCTTTGTCAAAATTTTACTTTAAAAAAGGCGGGCTTATGCTGTCTGGCTTGTAGGTAAATTGCGGTGAATTGTATAATAAATAGATCACCTTATTTTTATATAATGTAGTCTTCATCAATAGAATATCTTAGTTTTGATGTTACTCTGGTGCGATCAAAATGTCTTCAAACAAAAGAAAGTTGAGACCTTATGAAAAAGTTAAAATACTAAGTACGCGGAAAAAACAAACTTAGTGTTAGAGTATTAGCCGAAATATTCTGTGTAGGAAAACCTCAAATTAATTAACAAATGGAAAAAATCAAGGAATCAATATAACAATTTTGCTTAAAAATATACAAAGTTACAGACATTGGTAGATCTGTATTTGAATTTGAAATATTTAACAACGTTGGTAAATTAACGCTGTGGCAACACGATAAAGCCAATAGTCCCTATAATAAGTTTTCTCACAAACAATTCATTACCAGTCCTTTTATATCGTGTTCTCTAATTTACTCCCCTTTTTCCTTTCTCGGAATCTAACTAAAACAGTCCATTAATCAAAGAGTCCTACGCCGAGCTTGCTAAACAAATCAGAATCGATTCAGCGTTCGCTCTACTCGAGCTAAAATTAGCGAGATTATTATTGGGTTGAAAATGACGAGAACTTACGCCGGCATTTCTCGGTAAACAAGAATCCAGACGTATGTCAATATCCGGACATTGTACACGATTATGTACGAGTAAATAATTTATTATGTACAGTTTTGCATGGAAAGTAATTTAGTTATTGGAAAATAGTTCGGCCACTTAAAGTGCACTTATGTGTATATAGGATCGTTTTAATTGTCGCCCTAAACTAGTGCTGATATAAATTCAGCCAAAATAGCCTGCATACACTTATTTAACTGTTTTATAATTTTAGTATTGAAAATGTCAGTATTAAAAATACTATTGGGATCAGGGGCGTGCGGTGAAATTTTAAGAAAGGGAAGCAATTTTTAGAAACTTACCTATTTGTAATGTAATTAGATTCTTCGATAATTTTTTGCAAATTCGTCAATGACGTCATCATAAAAACGTCCATGCTCCGACATATTTTTTGGAGAAGTTTATTTTCAATGGACAATAGCGATGTATGCGAAAGTCTCTTCTGCCCCGTTGAATTTCTCGCGAATTTTTTTATACGTTTAAGTGTTGAAAAATTGCGTTCTACTGATGAACGTGTGGCAGATATTGTCAATACTAATTTACACAATTTCGACACTTCGGTGTAGGCATCTTCCAGCTGCTTGTCTTTTAAAAATTGCATTAGTTCCTTAGAGTTATTTTTTGCGCTAACGTCATCAGTTTCGTAAATCACTTTTAGTTCAGATCGCAGTAACACCCGATCGAAGAACTGGGCATAATGAAGAAGAAGAGATTTAAACGCATCTTCTGGATAAGCTTTTCCTTTAAATGCATCAAAATTGCAGAGCTCGAGGAATTTAAAATCATTTAAACCGTTAAATCCATAGTTTATTTGTTGCTGAATTTGATCGGTTATTTCATAAAAGAGGCGTCTGTATGATGTTTGAACATCTCCCACCTTGTCTGTTCGAAGACGCTTGGCTTGTGGCTCTACATTTAACGTCATCGTTTTCTCACAAAATAGGTCAAAGTCATCTCTTTTTTGGCTTAACATGGACTTAAAATCATCCACTTTTTTTAGGCAAAAAAGCAATATCATTTGTTTTAGTTTCTAATATGTTCAAAATTTTGTCCGAGAATGGAAATATTTCTGAAAATATGGTCAACAAAAAACAGTCCAAAAACCCCCTCGACCTATTTATTGCTTCTGAGTCCCACGTTTCATTATTTTCTATTATATTCTCAAATAGTTCAATCAGTGATTCACGACTTGGAAGAAAAAGCAGCCATGCCACTTAAAGTAACGAAAAATACTTTACATTCTTTAATGTGATTGATAGACTGGGAGAAAACTAAATTTAATTTATGAGCAAAACAATGGACAAACACAGCACTTGGGACACACAACTTGTAGACCCCCTAATTGTCCTGCCATCACTGCAGCTCCATCATAGCTTTGAGTAACTAATTTTTTCTCTCCGTTAATTTCCTTAGTAACGTTATAAACTACGGTATATAATGCATCTGCTGTACGATTTTCCGACACATTCTTAAAACCTAAAAATCGCTCTTCGATACTTCCGTCTGTTTTAACGTAGCGTATTACTATAGATAATTGGCTAAAATTAGTGATATCAGTTGTTTCGTCCAGAACAATAGCAATGAACCGCGCCTCGCCAATCTTCTGCTTAATTCTTTTTAGAATAATGGTTGCAACAGCGGATATTAAATCATTCTGGATTCGATTCGACGTTCCGCGAAAAACGCTAGACTGCTCTAAATGATTTTTTAAGCAATCATCATATTTAGCCATTGAACTAAGTAAATCTTGAAAATTTCCTCTATTTAAAGAAACCCTTGTTTCGTCATGACCTCTAAATCCGAATTCGTGCTGTCCGAGAAAACAAACAACATCGATAAGGCTTCTTAATATTTGCCTATTTTTATCGACTAGTTCATTGAGTTGGCGGTGACTAATTTCCAACTGTTTATTAAGGGCGTGTTTAATTCTGGTTTTGCCGAAGACTTTTTCTTTTATGACGGCCTGTAAATGCGCTTTGGATATAATGTGTCTTTTTACAGCTTTATGGAAATTGTTCAAATCGGAAAAACCAGTTTTATTCCAGAGACCTTTTTTATTTTCAAAAAGTAAACATGGCCAACAAAATAATAAATGTACTTATATTTTCACACCCTGTTAGCCATTTAAATTGTTCGTATTGTGTTTCCGGATAAAAATGTCTAATACAGTTTTTCATTTTTGTTAAATTTTTTATAGCCGGTTTTGCCCTTCCTTTGGAAATTATTGAAGCTTATCAGCGAAGTTTAATGTTGAAAATCCCTTTATTATTAAGACATACACTACACATTCACACACACTCTCCTTACTAAATTCTCCAACATTTTCAATGTTATTACCGACAGCCGAAGCTGACGGTATTTGCATATCCACGTCCATATTATTGTCTTCCATATCGCACCACGCACGACGCGACGTACGTATCACACAACACGCGGATAGCCGTTCAAACAAAGAACCTACTCCAACGATAGCTTCCGCCATTACTTAAAGCACGCGACTGAAATGCAAAAATTGCAAACAGCCGGTGGAAAGTTCAATAACCTCTGGCTCGATTCACAAGAAATCAAGCATACAGGACTTGGCTGCAGAGAAGCTAGCGGCCCGCATAGGTTCTATTCGATATTCTATTGTGGATGGGTCGGAGTCAAGGCCGCATTTATTATGGGCTTGATAATTAAGATAATATTTTAGCATTTTTAATATAAACTGAATTAATGGTTTCCTATTTCAAAAATTACACTTTAGAAGATGTTTCGTAATTTTTTTGGGGAAGCACTGCTTCCCTTGCTCCCATGGACTGCCCACCGCTGATTGGGATCATTATTCAGTAAACTTAACATAGCGTGTCACAAATTCGACACCGAAACTGCGATAACGTGTTCAGTAAAATAACACGTATAGATTAGGAGTGCCGATGCATTAAATGAATAAATAAGACAATATAGTATGAGGTAATCGGATTGCCCATGTTTGGACTTCGTTAGATATATAATAATTGTGGTATAGATGAACAGATTTTATATAGAGATAAAATAATCCATTGTTTTTGTGTATATTGTGTGTAACTAATTTTTTTTTGGTAAAAAAGGTACGTGGTGTTGCTCCGAATCATATCTTGTATATGGCAGCGAAGATAATGCGTTTAAGAATTATTGAGGCATTACAGGTGATGTTCCGAAACAATGACGCTGGGGTAAAAAATATAACTTGGGAAAATATAACTGATCGCGAATTTATTAAAGAAAGTAGGGAAAGAAATGAATAATTTTTTAAACATTTTCCCTAATTCCAATAATGGCATTCGAGAAAAAAAGATTTATTCACTATAATGCGTCAACTAGGAAAACCAACGGTATTAAGGGTGAAATTACCTTTCATATACATTTAGAAAATTTAATATGCGCTAAGACCATTATCATAAAAAATCTTAATACATTTGTTGACGTGTTTTGGCAAACAATGTTAAACATATGTATTTAGCATGAAGGAAAGTGTTGAAATAAAAGATAGATAAAAATTTATATAACTAGTTGTTAATGCAATACCTATATATTTGATAAAGATATAATAACTAAATCATTTAGTTCCTAGATCGCCTCGTTTTTTATATAGATCTCTTTTAAATGTAAAATATAAGCAGGTTATTCTGAATTTTAAGATATTTTAATAACCAAGCCATTAGTTTCTAGATTGGCTTGTTTTTTTTTAATTTGTATTGTAATTCTCTTTTTTATTTTATGTAATATAAGCAGTTTCTATATTGCCACGTTTTTAATAATCTATTTTACTAATATGAAATATAAGCAATTCATTCAATATTATAATATTTTAATACCCAAGCTTGCCTAGTTTTTTGTTATAAATTGAATAGATAGTCTTAAGTTCTGGGTCCTCTATGAAGGTACCCGAGGAACGACACTGAAAAATGTTTGTTTTCTGGACGTTTCGAGGGAAAGTCTGCCCCCGTCTTCAGCAAACCTACAAATAAAATACTAAAAGCAGAATATGTCTTATGTTTCGTATCAGAAATATAACCAGAATGGCTAATCTCTGACAAAATGTGAAGGAATGTCAATTTAAAGGTGTTATGTTTAGTTGTTAGAATAAGGTGCGAAATAGGTGTACCTAGAGTATGTTCATTTTAATTCAGATAAAATAAAACTAATAGGTAAACGTTTTAACATCAGAACGAACCTTAAAACACAAAATACACTTAGAAGTAAACTTACAAAAACAAAACCTAGCAATGAACAAGAAAATACAAAAAAATGTTATTTATAAAATTCCGTGTCAATGCAATAAATTTTACATAGGTGAAACCTCTAGGCCATTAGCCAAAAGAATTAAAGAACACCAAACATACACAAAAAATAGGGAATTTCAAAAATCAAACATTTGCCAACATGCACTAGATAACAATCATAAAATTAATTGGAATGCTTCTAGTATTTTAGCAAAAGAACCATGTTCCAAAAAACGCAAAATAAAAGAAAGTGCCTTAATATTATTAAATAAAGATAATTGTGTAGCATCTTGTTCCGTTAGTTTTAATAGCACTTGGTTAAATTTGCTAAATACTGAGGTAAAAAAAGGACACCTCAAAATACAATAAATTAAAATGAACATACTTTCGCACCTTATTCTAACAATTAAAAATAACACCTTTAAATTGACATTTTGTCAGAGATTAGCCATTCTGGTTATATTTCTGATACGAAACATAAGACATATTCTGCTTTTAGTATTTTATTTGTAGGTTTGCTGAAGACGGGGGCAGACTTTCCCTCGAAACGTCCAGAAAATAAATGTTTTTCAGTGTCGTTCCTCGGGTACCTTCATAGTGGACCCAGAACTTAAAACTATCTATTCAATTTACAGGGTAATTATATTTTATTTTTTATTTTTTCCAATTTTCTAAGGCGGAAAAACCCAAAAAATAGTTTTAAACCAAAGAATTACTACTTATATTTTAGCTGCAAAGTTGGAGACCAGGATAAAAATTGGGCTCCGCATAACTGCTGCAGCAAATGTGCGTACAACATTCGCAGCTAGCTAAGTGGAAAAAGGATGCCTTTCGCTGTTTGTATGATCTGGCGAGAACCGAAAGACCACGTTACTGACTGTGTACCTAATCAACCTCAGGAATATACCCTTGCTTCTGAAGAAGATCAAACGGATTCAAATGACAGAGTATCGGAAAATGTCGCCAGCCCATCAACCTCGCAAGACTCCGATTCTGTCTGTGAACTTCACAGTAAAAAGCCTCACAAAATAACCCAAAGTGAATTAAGTGACCTTATAACAGATTTAGAATTGCCCAAGAAAAAAGAAGGGTTGTTGGCCTCTTGATTGCGAAAATAGAAATTACTTCAAGATGAAGTAAAAATTTCTGTGTCAGATAAACCTAAACCATTCTTTAACATGGAAAACAATTTCAAAGTAATTCAAAATTAATTCAAATTCAAAAGTAAGTCTGTCTTATTCGATAATAGAAACACAACTTGCCCTCAGTTACTATATTGGTCGTGCAGGCCACATGAAAGAAACGTATTTTTAATTGCTGCTGGAGACCATATAATATGAAATATATAAATGGCAAATTTGCAGGGATTTAAAAGTTGTAGCGATTTTGTTTAAAATGCAGCTGGCGAATTATGCTGCTTTCTCTGCGAATGGGACAGTCGAGCACGATCGTATCACTATAGAAAGAAAATTTGGCCACCGAGAGAGTTTTTTAAGCCAGGAATAGAAAATATAACGCCATTAACTCCCCCTGAATAGGTATTTACCTAACTAGTGCGGAAAAAACATTTTCCGAAAGTGTAAGGTACAATAGTTTTTCTACAGATGTGCTGAAATAAGTACATAATTCGTAGTGATTTATTAAGTTTTATTTAATTATAACAACCAAACTATTATATAGATAGAGCTATAGAAAACTGTTTAAAAAAATTATTCTTTCTTACAATTAACATGGTAGGTAACCGAAAATTGACAATTATAAGCATCATTAACTAAATAGGGGGCATTTTGGTGGTTAGCCTTTTTGGTGCTGGCAATAATGTTAACACTTTTTCTTCTTCATTTGTCATATTGGTGCTGATTCACTGGTCTATTGTTGTCAGCAATACTATCAATTTCATACGCGAAAGAAGGCAAGGGCGAAGGCGAATTTTCCTTGCAATTTTTTCCTGTAGAACATAGAATTTGGTTGGCGATGCGTTTTTTGTTCTACATGGATTCGTCCACATATGATTTTGCAACTTTTGTCGATTGTCATCCCCCGAGACGTTTCAAATTAGTAATATCCACTCCAACGTCGGCCAACATAGTAGCCCAAGAGCGCCTATAACAGTGCCCAGTAAAGGTATCTGGATTTGGAAGTCTCAAAAAAGCAGCCACGTCCGATGGCATCTTACCAAACTTCTTAATGCCAACAGTTTGAGTAGTACATTTACCTTTTTTGAAATTGACAAAAAAAAACCTTTGATGCGGTGTTCTTTTGGTACGCAGAGACATGTACAGGTTGTCCGGATTTGGTTGCAAAAGCAGGGTATCTCGCTTATTTTTAAAGATAGAACCTTGCGGTTTTCACGAACCTGAGCTAATTTTTTGTGAAACTCATGAAGCCGTAAACAAAATTTTCATAGCCTTCTTCGTTTGTGAGAAACAGGGCGAAATAGAAAATTTTGCATTTTGGGACCCCCTGCGTATCTCGGTTATCCTTTAATTTAACGCAAAAGGAAAAATTGCTGCTTATGCAGTTTTTTACCCAATTTTGTGTTTTTTTAAATGGGACACCCTATATATTTGTACAGAAATTGATTTGTCCTTTTAAAAGCTTCTCAAAAATATATAATAGTATGGGTCTATTTTAATAAACAACAACAAAAATCCTAATTTTTATAATTATCATCCCAAATTTTGCAGTAGGCCATGCAAAACGATGACGTTTTCTTTTGTTTTCTTAGAAGCAAATGACATTTCCCAATTTTGTACGCGTATATAAAATATAGCGCTAGTTTTTTGTATTTATTTATTGTGTAAAAATATATTTGTATTATTTTGGAAGAAAACCAAACTTTCAAGCATTATGAAAAGTACGATATGTTAGCTTGTTTTATATTAAGTAATGAAAATGTTGAAGCGGCTTCTGAGATGTATTTTAACAGGTAAATAGTTAATTTTTAGGTATGTTGAAATACTCTTGCTTAATTTTTATTTAGATATCCAGAAAGGAGGCAACCTAATATATCCACTTTTTATCGGAAAAAAAAAATTTACTTAATCACGGATCATTTATCAAACCTCGTAAGAAAACATATAATAAAGAAAATCGGGAGGCTGAGTAAATTACGGTTTTGGCTAATGCAGAAGCTTACCCTACAAACTCTTGTAGGGCCAGTGAAAAGAGCATAAGGATTCCAAAAACTAGAGTTCAAGAAATTCTAAAAAAGCACAAATACCACCCATACAAATTTAGGCTCGTGCAGCACTTACAGCCAGGGGATGCAGAGCGTCGGGTAGTCTTCTGCAATTGGTTTCGAGAAAGATGCGATATGGTTAGAGATTTTGAAAGGAAGGTTATATAGTCAGACGAAGCACATTTCAGTAATTCTGGTATACTCAATAGGCACAATAGTAGATTCTGGTCCCAGGAAAATCAACACCAAATATTTCCCAGAAGATAGCAGGGCAGGTTTGGTCTAAATGTATCCTGCTTCATATTAGGCACACATATAAAGTTTTATATATTTGAGGGAAATGTTCCTCTAGCGCAAATTAACGAAATTTATTTTCAACAGGATGGTGCTCCTGCACACAATTCTGGAATGACGAGATTATTTCTGGACAATAATTTTACCAATCAATGGATCGGAACAAATGGACCTATAAGATGGCCCCCTAGGTCCCCAGATTTGTCGATTTTAGATTTCTTTCCATGGGGATATCTGGAAAATAGAATTTACAAAGACCACTATGATAATGTCCAAGATTTAGGAAATGCAATAAGAGAAAATTTTCACTATTTACAAAATCATCCCGTTATTTTGCTTAAGTCCCTAAAACGAATACGAAAATTGTGCGAAGCATGCATAGAACAAAATGGAAATCAGTTTGAATAGTTCTTTTGATTTCCTTGGTTACTGTAGTTCTTATACGACAGTTGATTTTTGCTGAAAGGCTTGTTACATAATAATTTATTATTGTTTTGTTCTTGTGTTACATAAATCTAGGTAGGTGGTACTTTTTTGGTGCGAAATTATCAATACATATTTTGATAAATAGATTTAATTACATATTTATCTTCATTTGTTGTTAGGATGTAGATATTGTTAACGACTTTAAATAAAAGGCAGCATTGTTTTGCATGGCCTACTGCAAAATTTGGGATGATAATTATAAAAATTAGGATTTTTGTTGTTGTTTATTAAAATAGACCCATACTATTATATATTTTGGAGAAGCTTTTAAAAGGACAAATCAATTTGTGGACAAATATACAGGGTGTCCCATTTAAAAAAACACAACTTTGGGTCATATCTAAAAAACAACAACTCAAATGAAAAATATGACTACGCCACTGGATCCAGCGTAAAAAACGACATAAGGAGCAATTTTTCCCTTTGCGTTAAGTTAAAGGATAACCGAGATACGAGAGGGGTCTGAAAATGCAAAATTTTCTATTTCGCCCTGTACCTCATAAACGAAGAAGGCTATGAAAATTTTGTTTACGGCTTCATGAGTTTCACAAAAAATTAGCTCAGGTTCGTGAAAACCGCAAGGATCTATCTTTAAAAATAAGCGAGATACCCTGCTTTTGCAACCAAATCCGAACACCCTGTACTTCTTGATAAAATTAATATTTTTTTCTTTAGTTATAACAAAGCTTCTACTCTGGTGAGTCTTGCTATCTGGTATTTTCACCAGAAACAAATCTTCTTGTTCGACTACGTTTTCACACAACAGATGAGTTAATTCTTCACGCCTGCAGGCTCCAGTGATTCCAATTAGTGTTGCGACTTTGATTAATAAATAAGTATCGTCAGATCCTGGTTTAAAATTTTAGACTTTCTTGGTCTAAAACCTACCATTTTCTTTTTTAAATAACCAACATTTTTGGCATAGATTTTATCATTGAGTACTTGGACCGCATTGTAGAAGGTTGAAAATTCTAGAAGCACCTCTTCTTTACTAGTGTTGTTGATTTTGTTGTTGGCGCACCATTTGATGAACTTCTCATATTCCTGAATGTATCTGACTTTGGATTTTTCTGGAAGGAAATCCAAATCTACTTCTTGTGCTGCGTTCATAATATATTCTGGAACCCCGTCTTGCATGGACAGATTGTCAAAACTACGGAAAATACGCACATATAAAAGCAACTAATGACAAATAAATATGTCGAAATGTCAGTTTGTTGATTTCTAACAATTGACTTTAAGCCTCCTTAGTAACCTGGAAATCTGGTAGCTAACCAGAACGACATGCATTAAGCCTGCTACACACTCTGAGATATGTATAAAAGACGGTTAATTAATAAATTAATTTTGAAATTGCAACACATTTTTTGGGAAACATGAAAGCATAAAACTATAAAGAACTGATTGCCCAATATCTAGGGTGTAATATGTCGTTGAAAAATTATTCCCTGGACTCTCATCTAGATTACATTCCGGAAAATGTAGGTGCTGTAAGTAACAAGTACGGTGAGAGATTCCACCAGGATATTTCAAACATGAAAAGAGGGTATGAGGGGAAAATGAAAGTATAAGCTATTTAAAAAATTCGAAAACAAAATTTAAACTTTGATAACCTGTATCTTGAATATTGCCAACATTCAAATATAGATAAATTTGGTTGTCCTAATATTTGTAAATTAAACAGTAAACAGACGCTAAGTCTCGGTTTGAGTCAAAGTTTATAATAAAATAAAACTGGTTACACGTGTAAACTTTGACTGAGACCGAGACTTAGCATCTGTTTACTGTTTAATTTAGAAACAGGTCGCTTTGTAAATAATGGATGATTTACTACTAATATTTGTATATAAGAGATATGTGATTTTACTGTTTATTATTAATTAGCAAACACCCTGTAGTTATTTTAATTTAGTGTTAAGTAATAACTGATACTAAATATTATTTTAGATCGCACCAAAAGGCTTGCGGAAACAGATGCAGACTACATAGACGTTATTCACACGGACGCAGGAATTCTTGGCTTCCCCTTTTCCATCGGACATGCAGATTTTTATCCAAATGGCGGACGAGCCCTTCAGCCGGGATGTCAGCCGAGCTATTTAGCCCAACAAAATATTGTTGATCAAGTTTGTGAGTATAGTAATTTTATATTGCACTTAATTCCATGGTAAAAAAATGTATTTTTGGCAACCAAAGTACCTCTTCGTATTACCGTGTTCCAATCCATGTACAGTGTTTTTATGGGTTGTTTTTCGTGGAGTAGAGTAGGTCCATTACACTTTATAGATCAGACTATGGTTCGATTGGTAAAATGTGATGTTGCCCTATCCAGAATTGGTTTCAAGAGAATAATGCTCGGGCTCTTCAGTGGTCAGCATGATCACCGGACCTTAACCCCATCGAGAACCTGTTGGAAAAGGTGGAAAGTCAAATTTGGGTTACAAAGTTCTGAAACAGTAACTGATAAAATTAAAGAAGTTTAAACGAATACAGCAATTATTACTATCCAAAATTTAATTTCACCAAAGCCGCGTCGTTGCCAAAAGAGAGAGAGAGAGAGAGAGAGAGAGAGAGAGAGAGAGAGAGAGAGAGAGAGAGAGAGAGAGAAATGAGAGTCAACAGTTTTTGCGAAAATAGGAGACTAATATTCATAATTTACAACAATGGATTGTTTAATTGAAACCCAAAGAATTAAAATTTTAATTATACTGGATTATGGGGACAGAATGCGAAACTTGCAAGATGTTTGTAACATTTTTAATGACAAATATACTAATAGAAATCCAAAAGACCTAAAAGCGCAACAGATGGTGATAGGGTTCAGAATGTTTAAATCAGTTTAGAAGAAAATCGGTACCTTTCTACCAGAACATTAGGAAGAGAAAATGACATCTCACACATGTCCGTACACCGATTTTTAAAAACCGAAAAGTTTCACAAAATAACTTTGGTGCAAGAACTCTCCGAGGATGATCACGCTTGTCATTTTGTGAAATCATGATGGAACGTTGCAATACCAATCTGAATTTTGTCAATCAAATTAGTAACTTTTTTTTAATGGAAAAGTTAACAGGCATAATTGTCAATATCAGAGAAAATCCACACTGGTTACGTGAAAAGCATACCCAATTTCCCCCAAAAAAAAAATCTGTCCCTTCTTCATGAAAGACACATTAACTGGAGAAAGATATAATAAGATATTATTTTAAGCATCGAAGTTGTCCCAGCTATTGCAGAACTATTTCAAGCAGGATGGTGCTTCACCTCATTTTGTTCGGAATCTTCGGGAATATTTAAACAGTATTTCTTATGGAAGATGAATTGGACCTAGGGGTACAATACAGAGGCCACCTCGGTCTCCGGACTTGACGCGTCTCGACTACTTTTTCTGGGGACATCTTAAAAATGTGGTGTGTGAAACTAAGCCCAATTACCTCGAGGATTTAAAGAAGCGAATAGAAATTGAATGTAGACGAATCGAGGAGGCTGGCATCCTTTTCAATGTATTCAATATTTTCCTACAGTATTTGACCTACTGTCAGGAAGTAAATGGACAACATTTTAAACACCTTACTTAGTTTCATTAATTGATTGTTTGTTATATTAAGAATTTATTTTTGTATTGTATTATTTCCGTTGTTTTACAACCTACTTTAAAAGTTGAGACGCTGTTTGCCCTTGTTAGTGTGTTGGTAGCAAGATGAGGAATTATTGTGCTTTCCGGTCTGCCAGAACGTACAGTATCTTTTACTTTTCCACTTTCACGAAATTTTTTGTTAATCTTGCTTACGTTAGATTTAGTTATTAGATTTCTGTTAGGATATTTGTCATTAAAAATGTTACGTACGAACATCTTGCAAGTTTCGCATTCAACCTAGTATAATTAAAATTTCAATTCTTTGGGTTACAGTTAAACGATCCGTTTTTGTACCCATCTAGGGTGTACCATATCATATATAGATATTAGCTTTCCGCACAATATACATTATTTTAGTCAAGGTTTGAGTTAGGTCTAGTTAGGTTCTTCTCTACAATATCAATAAAAAAACTCATAGTTATTCAAAATTGCGAGTTTATTGGTTGTTACAAAACAAAAGAGTTACATATGGTGTTAAACTTAACCAAGGAGTGACTTTGGATATTGAAGCGTGGCACTGCATGTCCTCAGCATACTTATGTATGATGGTACGTAACCAGTGAGTGCTAATCGCAAGCATGATGACATATGATCGTCAGTTAGACTCGCACAAGTAAGTTGACCCAAACATTGCTGTCAGTTGAAGGGCGATTTGCCTTAGATTCGGATATTTATCTTCAGATATAAAACACCAGAAATTTGTATCAGATGCTGTAGCTTTGAGATGTATATCTGATATAATCTGCACCAGTTCATTTTCAACAGAACATGAGTTCATATTAAACTGACTTGCTATTTCAGTAGCTAATTCCTCAATGTTTGTACATGAAAAAGGATAACTCATAAATGATGCTACATTTGTCAATTTACTACAATCATAAAAACGCATTTCGAATTGTCCCAAAATATTTGATAATTCAGCCTCATACGTATCATAATTCAACTGAGGAATCCTTGCTTTCAAAGACGGAAAAAGTTTCAGATCCTTTCTTTTCAGTTGATCTATCATAAGTTGCAATTTACTTTTGAATGCGTTTACTGCGCTAATCATCTCAATAACAGTTTTTCCTTTACCTTGAAGCTCCAAGTTAATGGTGTTTAAGTGCATTGTGATGTCAGTCAAAAATGCCAAATCAGTCAGCCATTTTTCGTTTTTCAACATCTGAGTGTCATCATCTCTTTCGTCTAGAAAAGGTGTTATTTGGGGTAATAATTCTTGAAACCTTTCTAGGAATTTTCCGCGACTCAACCACCTGACGTCCGCGTGAAGAACTAAATCAGTGTGTTCAGCTGACTCCCTATCTTCCAACTGCAACTTAAAGAGCCGCCGTTGCAAGCTACGTGCACGGATGGAATTCACAATTTTTGTTGCAATGCCCATAATTTCCTCCGTGTTTAAAACTTTTGAACACAAAACTTGTTCATGTATAATGCAATGGATTGAAAAAAATGAAGGGAAATCTTCATTAGCTCGACACAATGCCACAAAACCGTTTTTGTTTGCAGTCATTGCTGGTGCTCCATCGGTTGTAATGCACACTAATTTATATATTGGTAGCTTGTAGTTTTTTACAAAATTGAAGAAAACGTCATATAGATCTTCGCCACCGGTCTTCCCCTTCAGAGGAATGATTGTCAAAAATTCTTCCTTAGCCAACATGTCATTGAATACCATCCAAATAAAAATACACAGCTGGGCAGTGTCTGTCATATCGGTGGATTCGCCATACTGTAAAGAAAAGTATGTACATTCCATGATATCATTTTTTAGTTTATCTGTCATGTCCTGACTCATGACTTTAATACGCCTTGTGACAGTCGGACGAGATAACTGAAGTTCTCTAATAGCAGACATGATTTCTGTTTTATTTTTAAAATCTCCAAACAAAGTCTCACCCGCTTCAATAAATGCTTCCTTCACAACCGATCCATCTTCGAATGGTTTCTTGTGTTTCGCCAATATATGAGATATTTTAAATGACACGATCGTAGCAGCTTCTGATTGTTTGGCTGGTCTTGTGCACATGGTTTGTTCTTTTTTCAAACAAGATATCAAATCACGTACTTTTCTTTTTCTTAATTCACTCTGTGGCGGAAAATACTTTTCATAGTTTTTATGAACCGTTTTATGATGCCTCTCTAAGTTACCACGGTTAGGTATTGCAACTGACGGGCGACAAATAAGACAAATGCACTTATCTTTCACAATACAAAACAAAAATTCTTCCTCCCAATCGTTATTTAAATGATACGTTTTAGATTTCTTCGCTGCACTCATTTTGTACTATTTAATAATAAACTTTGACGACGTAGTGTTGCCTTCAAGTTGCAATTCAGACTGACTCTAATTCCTGCAGGCGCAACATTTATATCTGCGTGAACGAAAGTCTCGAATGTTCCCGTCAAACGCGCCGCCCGATATTTCTAGAAAAGCGGCAAGAATAAAAAACCGCGGCTTTTCTTTGACAAGTACCGCTCGTTCCTTTGATAAAGCCGCCTTTTGCCGCTAGCAGAGTGTTATTTTATTACGTAATAAATTTTTGTAGTTTAGTTAATTACCTACTTATTAAAAAAAATTTTCTTCTCGAAATCTACTCAAAAAGCACTCGCGATCGACCGTTTGAGCACCCCTGACATAGAGTGTTCCATTAAAAAAATAATTTTCCTTTTATAACAGAAAAACGGTAAACTTGGCAGCAATCTGCAATTCGCCATTGGATCCGGCATAATTTTATTTTATTTGAATCATTGTATTTTAGGGGCATGTAGTCATGTACGAGCTTGGAGACTCTATGTCGAATCGGTCACAAATCCAGAAGCTTTTCCAGCCACAGAGTGTGAAAAATGGCTGGGACCTAACAAGGAATGTAATTTCACTGTTGACGCGTTTATGGGATTTAGTAATAGGTTAGTAATACGTTTCTATTTTTACATGATAAACATAGTTGTCGCAACGTGTTCTACCAAGAGCTCTGATCGTAAAATTGATCCATATTAAAATTATGGATATTTAATAGGCATTACTATTTTAATGGAAAGCTACCCCAACAATTTACTCGGAAGCAAAACACTATTTCTATGCCTAATGTGTTACTTTTTGAATTCAAGTTGCTAAGAGATTTATGGTAACTGAAACCTTATAAATTGATTTCCCAAAGCATATAGCTGTGTTTTTTTATACTATTTTATTATTTGTGTTTTTGAATCAAGAATGAATGAAAGATTTCAGAATGCAGTGCAAGAGAGGGATGAATACTATTCAAATTCAAATTCAATTTATTATCTTATTGACCATATACATATGGTTTAAGATTCGTCATGAAAATAAAAGTAGACCTATATTAAACTTATATAGGAATAATAGATTTAAAATTGTGTATACATACATAATAAGACAGAATACAATACAATAAATAAGTCCATTAAGGGTATATAAATAAATAAATAAATAATGGAATCGATACCTTAATTATAGGAAAAACAATGCGAAGTTTTTTACGAAATTGGATTTAGGAAGTCCTTCAGGGTGTAGAATGTGCCATCAATCAGGAACGCTTTGAGTCTTCTCCTAAATGCCCCTGCTGATTTTTCTCGTTTTATTCCTTCTGGTAATCTGTTAAATATTCTGACACATGCATAATATGGGGATTTTTCGAACATCGTTGTTTTATGTTTAGGATAGACCAGATCATTCGCATTTCTTGTGGGGTAGTTGTGGCTTTCTCCGTTTTCTCTGAACTCGCTTTTGTTATTAAATACATAGGTTGAACATTTGAGGATATAGATTGATGTAATAGTTAGGATCTTATATTGTTTAAAAGTATCCTTGCATGTTTCCATTGGCTTTAGACCAAATATTAGTCTCAACAAGCGTTTCTGGGCCATAAAGACCCTGTTTACATTAACTGCCTGTCCCCAGAGTATGACATTATAGCTTAGATGTGTATAAGCTAGGGCATAATAGGTTGTTATAAGGGTACTAGGGGGTATACTTTGTTTTAGTTTTAGAATTGCAAAATAGGCTTGACTGAGTTTTGTGCAAACGTGGTCTATTTGGGGTTCCCAGGATAGTGTTGAGTCCAGCTGCGTTCCCAAGAACTTCGTGGAAGATTCCGCATGGTCGAGCTGAATTTTCGGTTGTGTTTTGTAGAAGTGAACATGTACTGCTTTTGTTTGGTTAAGGATTAGTTGGTTTAAGAAGCACCAATGGTTCATTTTGTCACAGATCTCGCGGATTTTATCGAAAGCTATTGACTTCTCTGCTGTGGATATAGCGACTGTTGTGTCATCCGCAAATTTTACTGTTATATCTGGCAGAGAGAGATCATTGATGAACAACAGCTGCGCCAACATCAAAATTGTATTCTGGTGAGGTGCAATCCTCAACTTTAACAAGTAGTCTTCTTTCGGATAGGAATGACATAAGTAGTGACAGGGTGTTGCCTCTTATACCGACCGTATATAGTTTTTCCTCCACAAATTTCAAATTTAGGGTGTCAAAGGCCCTGGACAAGTCGAAGAACATGCCAACAACAATGTGTCCCAGTTCCAGTTCCCGATGCACGGAGTCGATGAGTTTAAACGACGCTGTTTCGGATGACTTGTTTTTGCGAAACCCATGCTGATTATACTGTATTACCCCGAATCGATCCAGGAAGCTGACCAGTCTGTTATTCAAGATACGCTCGAACATTTTTGAGAACACGCTAAGAAGTGATATTGGTCTATAGTTTGAAATGTCCATATGGTTTCCTTTCTTGAATACCGGTATTACAGTCGCAAGTTTAAGCGCAGATGGAAAGATTCCCGTATCGAAGGAACAGTTTATTAAATGCTGTAGTGGTTCCTCCACCTCGGAGCAGACCTCCTTCAGCACCCTCACTTGAATCCCATCAGGGCCAGTCGATTTTTTATTTTTTACATTTTTTTTAACCGCACTTATCTCATTTTTTGTTACCGGCTGCAGGTACATCGAATTAGGCTGTGGTTTAGCAACAATGGGGTTTTGTGCAATTGTTGCGAAATATTTTCCAAACGCTTTAGAGACCTCCGGTTGATTATTTATCTGGACACCATCGATGACTAATTGAATTGGTTGTGTTTGTCGGTTTTTGTTTAATTCTGTGTTTACTATGTTCCATATTTCTTTTGTTTTGTTCTTGGATGTTTCGATTTTCTATTTATTGAAGTTTATTTTTGTTTCGTTGATTTGTGTTTTATAGCGTTTCCTCATTTCTGGATAGTATTGCCATATTTCGTTGGTATTTATTTGCTTCGCCAAACTGTAGGTGTCTTTTAGTAGATGTTTTTGGGTTGTTATTTCATTTGTTAGCCAGTGGGGTTTTGATTTAGACGGAGTAAATGTTCTTTCTGGGCATGCCTGATTGAAATGCCATAGAAATGTTTGTATAAAGTTGTTAAAGCAGTCATTTATGTTTTCCTCTGTGAAGCACCATGGTTCCTTTTGAAGTCCGACTTTTAGGTTGTTTATATTAATTTCAGACAATATGCGCATTGTTCTTGGTTTATGTTTTCTAGGCGATATTTGTGCTGGAGTTTTAATATCAAGTATTTGTAGGAAGTGATGGGATATGTGTTCTTCTATCAATTTGAATTCTACCAGTGATTTGTTTATGTTGGTCGCCATGTAATCTATAGAGGAAATTGAGGTGCCCAATGGGGATGTGAAGATTCTCGTTGGTACGTCGCAGTGATCTGTCAAACAGAACGAGTTGAATAAGTCTTTCAGTGGGTTGAAATTGGTGTTCATGCTTTTTTAGACTGTCAATATTCAGGTCTCCACATAGTACAATATTTTTGCACGTTTTCGAAACATAGAATCCATAAAATGGAAAAAACGGATTAAAGTCATAGCACGTATAAACAAAAAAAGAATTTCAGCTGTGAAAATTATGAAGAATGAGGAAAGGAAATGTTTTGAAGAAAAAATTGATAATTGCAAAAACAATCCTAGGGAAATGTGGAGTGTTCTGAAAAGGGTGATGCCGAAGAGCAGTTTAAAAAATGATATTCAATTTATAGAGTTTGAATATAATGAAACAGTAATAAATAAAGAGGAAATGTCTGGTAGGTTAAATACTTATTTTGTTGAAAGTATCACTAATATAATCAGTCAAATCAATTGCACTTCTAATGCGAATTTGAAGACGGCTTAAAGAAAACAAAAAAGGTCCTGATGATCTTAACATAGAAACTATAAAAAATATTTATGCTGCAATAGAAGATCCACTAATTAATCTTATAAATTGTTCACTAGAACAAGATGTTTTCCCTAGCAGTTTGAAGTTGTCCACAATAGTACCTATTCAAAAAAAAGTAAATTGTTTTGAGGCCTCAAATTTTAGGCCTATTAATATGTTAGCTGCTCTAGAAAAAGTCTTCGAAAGAACTGTCTACAATCAGATTACTGATTTTGTAGATAATAGTAATTTAATAACAGACAAACAATCTGGTTTCAGGAAGAGACATAGTTGTGAAACTGCTATTCAGTGTGTGTTGGATGAATGGAAAACCAGTATGGATAGTAATTATAGTACAATTGCTGTATTCTTGGACTTGCAAAGAGTATTTGAGACTATTGATAGAAAAAATCTAATTATATATGATAGGAATACAGAATAATGTGTTGAAATGGTTTGAAAGCTATCTTAACAATAGAAAGCAAATAGTGATTCTGAATGGTAAGGTTTCTGATGAAGTGGTAAATGATCATGGTGTACTACAGAGAAGTATTCTGGGACCCTTATTATTTATCTTATACATAAATGATATAGTACATGTTGTCAGTGCGGTCGATTTTCATTTATTTGCAAACGATACCCTCATTTATGGTTCATCGAAAGATCTTGAACAACTGGTGGCTAACATTAATGGTGCTCTGACTAATTTACGTGATGACATGATCACAAAAACAAAAATTATGATTTTAGGAACTGAAACTGTTAGAAAAAAATTCATAGAAAATAGAGATGTCGTACAGTTTGGTAATTGCTCTGTAGTACATGTTAAAAAAATAAAATATTTAGGAATAATTGTTGATGAACAATTAAGCTTTAAAGAACATGCTAAGTCTGTAATATCTAGAATTAGCTATAATATTAATCATTTATCAAGGTGTGCTTCGTATTTATCATTTTGGGCAAAACTCACTGTATACAATACAATGGTTCTTCCACACTTTAACTTCTGCACAAGTATTCTGTATTTACTAAACAAAAATGAAATTAGTGTTTTACAAAAATTACAAAACAGAGCCATGAGAATAATTTTATCATGTAACAGATATACGCCAATTAAATTAATGCGGGAATGTTTACAGTGGTTACCAGTATCTGAATACATAACTTTAAATGTGTTAACCCTAATTTTTAAAATTAAGATTGGTTGTGCGTCTCCTTATCTGTGCAATAAGGTTATGTATAATAACGACGTGCATAGCTATAACACTAGGCAGCAGAATAACTTCTTTATTGCGTGAAGAAATAAAAGAATGGGTTAAAATTCTATTTTCTTTAAGAGATTTGATATGTTTGATAAGCTACCAGATCTCATAAAACGTTGTCAATCTGTTTATTGTTTTAAGAAACAGCTCAAGGCATATACTTTGGAGAAATGTAATTTATGTGTTATGCCTTAAGTGGCATTTATTGTTAGTTTGGATTTTATTTCATATTTGTGGTTTCTGTCTTAAATGTTTATTTTTCTGACTTTCAAAATTAGTCTAGTTGTGTGTAGTTTATTTAGTTTAACTTAATAGATTTTCATTTATTTTTAATTGACTTCGCTATTACTAGTGGAATGATTTAGATTTATTATTATAATTATTGTTCTTGTGTCAAATGTTTTCTTTTTGACTTGTAAAAATGTTATTTCTTTTATAAGTACAGTAGAACTTCGACAATCCGGACACATATCGGAACAGCTACCGCTGAATTAGTGCGGTGCGGTATCCGGATTACTGGAGTTTTTTTTTTGATTGCGTTATTGTTGCTTGTTTTTATGATTTCCAATCTAAACTCAAAATATAAAGACATGTTTATTTAAAAAAAAACAAACCCTTTACAAAACATTAAAGAAAAACAGATAATTGTATCTACATATATGTATATGTATGCATAAAATAACTTAAAATAACACAAACTCTGAAAATATGTAACAAAATGTGCATATACAGGTATTATGTCAATATGTACCTTAATATGTATTAAATATTTACATAAAAAAGGAAAGAATATTAATAAATATTTAATTGGAAGGTTTTTTAAAAAATGAATCGATTTTTGTCTGCACACTTTTGGATTTTGCTGCCTTCTCTTTTAATCCTTTTAAAAGCAAAATATCTTGGGTAGGAACATCGTTTTCCTCGGACCACTGAATATTATGTGATAAGGCTTTTACAGCATCACTATGCTTCATTTTCAACACAACATCATCCTCATCCTCTGTTTCACCTAATTCGCTGAGACTTGTTCCTTTGCTTTCCAATGCTTCATTGATAAGTTCCTCTTCAGTTAAGCCTGAGACAAATTCTTTTTCTCCTGCCGCCCAACTGACAATTTCTTCCTCACTTAATTTATTTTCTGGGTCTATATTCTGCAAGGAGTCTGAAATACTAGCGATAGCTGCAATGCTTAACGGACAAAGCTTTTTTTGAAGTTCTGCGAGCGAAATGCTTTCTTCTTCATGTTCCTCTGCATTAATAACCTCTTCCTTGCTTGGCCACAGACCTGTCCAACTTTTTCTGATGTTTTTTTAGAGATGCCTTTCCAGGCTATATCTAAATTACAAAGCGCAACTTTTAAATTGTATTGCTTTAAAACTTTTGTTACATCTCCGTCTTCCATGGAGATTAAATGATCTAGCAAGCGTTTTCTGTATGTGACTTTTATGTTTTGAATTAAATTTTGATCCATTGGTTGCAAAATAGCAGTACAATTGGGTGGTAAAAACATAACTCTGAAGTCAGGATCAAAATTTATATCTTCCTCAAGTGGATGAGAGGGAGCGTTGTCTACCAATAACAACGCCTTATGAGGTCTGTTATTTTCAGTTAAAAACGTTTTAACTTTGGGTATAAACCACGTTTTAAACCATTCCATGAATAAGTTTTTTGTCATCCATCCTTTGGTGGTTGCCTTGTAAAGCACTGGCAATATGCAGTTTTTTAATGCTCTTGGATGTACAGCTTTTCCAAGAACTAAGAGTGGTAGCTTATGTTTCCCCGAAGCATTGGAACAAGGCATAAATGTTACACGCTCCTTGGATATTTTTCGACCTGGCGCCGATTTTTCCTGCCTGTGAACCCAGGTGCTATCAGGTAAAGCTCTCCAAAAGGGCGCTGATTCATCAGCATTATAAACCTGGTCTCTACTTAACCCCATCTCCTGTACTAGACATCGAAATTTTTCTTGGAATGGTGATACTGCACTTACATCACTAGAAAGTTTTTCACCACTAACCTTTAAAAATCGTATTCCATGTCTGTTCTTGAATTTGTCAAGCCAACCAGCACTCGCCAAAAAATCTTTTTTCCCAGTGATTTTTTCATAAAAATATTTGCCTTAGCTTGTAGTATTCCTGAGGAAACTGGCACATGAGCATTGCGTTGTTGTAAAAACCAATTATATAAGGCAATCTCAACTTCAGGATTTTCAGCTTTCTTCATAACCTTTCTCTTTCCTGAAAAAGGATAAGTGAGTATCAGCCACGTTGTAAACATTAAAGATAAAACCAACATCAGTTACAACACAATGGCATTATGTTGTTAGTTTCATGTCTACGTACCTGGTCCTTGGTATGATTTGGCCACAAAACTCCTTATTTTAAGTTTGTTCTTTTTAATATCCGAGATAGTGGATTTTGGAACACCATATGTATCAGAAATGTTACGTATGCTTCCCCCCTTGTCAATGACATCCAGTATCTTGCATTTTTCAGCAAGAGTCAACGTTTTATGAGGCCGTTTGTTTGGCGCCATTTTTTTAGCAATTTACGACACCCCCGTACAATTACAAAGAAAGACTGAATCTAATCGACCGCGCAGAGTCGTTGAGTTGTCGCCAAACGCGACTGGTTTTAACTAGTTTTATTCATAAAAATGCGGAATTTATTTGCATTTGCACTTAATTGGTGTCCGGAATAAAGAGGTAAAAATATCAAATTGTCCGGTTGATAAGAGGCGCCGAACTACTGGAGTGTCCGATATGGCACGTGTCCGAACTAGCGAAGTTCTACTGTAGTTTGATTTAATATATATATTTGTCTTTTTACTTCAGAATTGGATATTTGGTAATTAGTTTTTATAAGCTAAATAAACGATTCAATAACAAGATTTTTTGAACGTTGCCATATCATTCCTGGACCTGTTATTAAACATATCAAGGCAAACGTCAGTACAACCATTTTATCGATTGGACAAAAGAGAAACATGCTAGAAGTTTCGGGAAGAGGTATTCTTGGCATACTTTTTGGAGCTAAGTAAAGTACTTAGACTAAACAAACTTTGATCACGTTATTCGATGATAAAATGCTTGTTACAAATTAAGCAAAATATCTATATAAGCAAATTTTTTAAATTAACAAACTATTTAAAAAGACAAAGCCTCGGTTTTCGGCCGAAAAAAACAGGAATATTTGCAAAAGAAGATAATCCCAATTCATGTTGTCAGTCCCAGATGAGTCATATCTAATGGTAAAAATAGCTACTATATTTGCTTTGGCCCGAGCTTGCCTCAGAACGGAACATACAAAAATTAAACTTGATATTATTATAGAGCAAGGAGAACTTGTAAGCGTAAAAATTACGGATTTTAACAATCACGATCATTGGTGATATCATATGAAATAAACTATTAACATTTAAAGCTCTACAGAAAGTGCAAATGCGACCCAAGAGCAATCCACATGTATTAGATTTTAAAAATGGGAAATGTACCGTTAACTGTGTGGGTATAAATTCAGGACAATACTAAATAAATAGTTTTAATATTAGCAATGTTGTATTTGTAGCAAACAAAAATTTCTCATTTCTCAGATGAGTGCCTTTCCAGCACTCGACCGAGTATATAATAATATTTACGCGCTCTTTTTCCTTTTCAGGAACTCCACTGGTCAGTTTTACTTAAGAACGAGCTTTAAATACCCCTATGGTCAAAATGTTAGCCAACAATCAAATTAGCATATACGTTTTATTAACTGTGATTATTTCTAGTCTGGTATTGCATAATGTATTTACTGTATCTAAAATTTAAATCAAAATTTTGCAGTTTTGTTATTTTTTTTTTAAGATTGATTATTAATGAAATATTATAAAAAATGTGATATTTTATTCTGTGAATGTACAAATATGTACTAATCTAGAAGTAGGTTTTAATTAGTTGTATAAATCGAATGTGTGTTTTTTGCTAAACATATAAACGGTATTACGTGTAATATAAAATTTTGTAAAAGAATGTCCTGGCCTTTAATTTGGCGCAACTAGATGTTCTCCTAAAACTAATAAACGGATATTACTTTAAATAGACGATACTTCCAATATAAAATAACTTAACCCCTAAAAGGAGCCCAAATGGAGGAATTTGAGAAATTTGGCATATATATTTGAAAGATTATCTTTTGTTATTAATTCCAACACACAAAAAGTTATGGATGAACCAATCTTTTTCAAATTAAAAGAACAAAAATATGTTTTTTCAATTTTCAATTGGAATATCCAGGTTCGTCCACAAAGTTGTGGAGAATTACAGTATATTTTTTTTAATGGAACACCTCTTATATTATTACTCATTTTGATCGTTCAGTCAATTTAGAATATTTTTTATTAGCCATACATTACGCCTTAGTTCGTTAGTTTCCTAGATATCGGTGTTCAAACTAATAAAGGATAACAATGCGATTAAGAAATGATGGTTCTTGGGATTAGACCGAGACAAATTGGAATTACTATCCGACGTTTCGTCTTCGATTGCACGAGGCATCTTCAGGGATCTTTACTCCACGAGATCTTAACACTGAATGAGCTCGAAGAACCGTGACCCTGTGCTAAGACCGGTTTCCACGTGTGATGTAGACCGTAACCCGTATCAAAGTCAAAGTCAAAAAAAAAGCTTTAATATCATAAAAATCAAACATTTTCATTGGCAAAGGTTACCTAAACAATAATCATATAACTAAAACTACAGAGATTTATATGACAATACTAAAATATATGATAAAAACGGTCATGAAATTAAAAAATGTACAGTGTTAACAAAAAAAAAACATAAAAGTTGTAAAAAACGCAGAGACAATATTACAAAATAAATCCAGGTGCAGAATAATAAGGCGCAAATACAGATATAACTAATTCCTAATTAAGACATTGGCTAATTCTGATTATCATTATAAAACTTATCAACTGTGTAATAGGCCTTCGCAACCAGCATTTTATGGACCCTTCTTTTAAATAACTTATATGACTGAATTTGTCTTAAGTGGGCTGGAAGGGAGTTAAATAACTTTCTACCATTATAAAAAATTGAATTTTTAGTTAAGGTTGATGAAGGAATTGGTAGAGATACTACATGAGTGGTACGTAGAGGGTAATTAATAAATGATCTGAGCTCCACCTTCTTCCTGATCATAGATACTGCCTCCAGGACAAACAAACAAGCAAGGGTCAGAATTTTATGCTGTATGAATAATGGCCTACAGGAGTCACGAGCCTTCGCTCCACACATAAACCTAACAGCTCTCTTTTGTAATAAAAAGACCGAGTCAAATAAAAATTTGGGACAGGATCCCCAGAAGCAGATGCCATATCTCAAGTGAGACTCCACCAGTGAAAAATAAACACTTCTTGCCATTGATAAATTCAATTCGCTTGCTACGACTCTCACTGCGTAGCAGCCTCTTGAGAGTTTTTTATTAAGTTGAAGAATATGCGTTTCAAATTTTAACTTAGCATCGATAAATAAACCAAGAAATTTATTCTCCTGTAGAGCCTCAACAATTTGATCTTGCAAAACGATATTATTAATATGACATTTATGGAAACAATGTTTGTTTTTGAGATATTAAGAGACAAGTAGTTAGCATCACACCATTCCTTGATAGTAACTAGGTCTGTTTTTATAAGTTCCTCAAGGATCTCAGTATCCTTGTGGCGCCAGAGAATGGTGGTGTCATCCGCAAACACTGTGAATCTTCCCAAAGCGTCCCAACACCGATCCCTGTTGGACACCTGCTGTGGTTCTTAAAGGTTTAGAGTGTTGGCCATTCACAAGAACAGTTTGATAACGTTCAGATAAGTATGACTGAAACCATTTCAGTGAGATGCCCCTGAAGCCATAGATTTCAAGCTTGGCAGCAGTATTCCATGATCCACACAGTCGAATGCCTTTGATAGATCACAAAACACCGCCGCGGCACACTCTCCATCGTTCAGCCCCAAGTGCAAGTCGTCTAGAAATGCAAAAATCGCATCTCCGGTGTTTTTAAATGACTGAAACCCAAACTGAACGCTGCTAAGAATATTATACCTGTCCAAGAAGCCAATGACCCGCTTTTCACCAACTTTTCTATGATTTTGGACATTGTCGGTAACATGGAAATGGGTCTAAAATTAGTTGGTTCCTCACAATTTCCTCCCTTAAACAAGGGAAATATTGTTGCCATTTTCAAGCAAGAAGGGAAGCAACCCGTAAGGAACGACCCGTTAATGGCCTCAGCAAACATTTGCAATGAATGACCAGGAAGTGCAGCAAAAACTCTCACTGAAATATCATCATATCCAGAAGCATTTTTGTTCCTTATGGTACCGAAAACTTCTCTAATTTCAAACACATTCGTAGGGTAAAAATAGAATGTTTCATCTACTGATAAATTTAAATAATTTAAAGCATTATTATGCGGAGTAATATGACTTGATAAGTTTGAGGCGAGAGAGCAATATAAAGTGTTTAATGTATCTGGGTTTAGATTGTGGTTCTTATTCATTGACAATTAACCAACTCTCCTTTTGCTTATTATTAGCAAGTAAGATTCGGTTGGAAAAATAATTTTGCTTAGCTGCTTTAATAGCTTTCCTATATAGCAAACGGTACTTATTAAAATAAGTCACAAAATATAAATTGTCTGAAAAATACTTCCTTAGAGTATGCAGAGAACGCAAATTCCTCGCGGATACTCGTAAGCCTGCAGTAAACCATCTCTTCTTTTTTCTTTTGTTTTTTAAATATATTAAGGGGAAACTAGTTTTAAATATCTTAACTATAATTGTATGAAACCTGTCTAATGGATCTGCAAAACTAAGAATATCACCCCAATTTAAGTCATTGCACAGTCGCGAAAACCTATTAAAATTACGAGTTGTGAATAGTCTGCCACGTCGCTTTTGAGATTTAGGCGCCTTGGTTTCAATCTCAATATTGCATATTACCGCCTCGTGGTCAGAAAGTCCGGCGCTGCTAACATTACAATCGATAAGGTTTCTATCAAAATTGGAACATAGATAGTCCAGAATAGTGGCTGAGTGCCCCGTAATACGAGTAGGTGCCTCTACATGCATATATAAGCCAAACGAGTCCAACAAATGATTTACTAAATTAAAATTTCTGTGGCACTTATCAGAAAAATCTATATTAAAATCTCCGGCAATTACTATACGTGCATGTATAGGCAACCCAGACAAAACTATTTCTAATCTATAAATGAAATTTACAACCTCCAAATTGGGTGGTCTGTAGAGGCAAACAATAAACAAGTTTAACCTTTCTGAATGGACCACAGAAAATTCAAATTCCTTTTCCACTATTAAATAATCAAGCTGACAATAATTAATAAATTTACACATATCCATAAACCTGTTGTGAACCAAAATCAAAGTACCTCCATGTATAGAAGACCTCCTAGAAAATCTTGGCAAAACACTATAATTGGGGACGAATATCGGTTCTTCATCGTTAAGCCAGTGCTCGGTAAAAAGTAGTAAATCCGGGTAGTCAAGATCGTTAAGAAAAAGTTCCAGTTCGTTAATCTTGTTTCTTATTGATTGTATGTTTAGAACCATTAACCCGACCCAGAAAGCATTGTGTTCTCTAAAAAAGTATTATCTCTCATAATTTCTGAATTTACAGAAGAACCTAGTGTGATTTGAGCCTCTTCGTGTGGAATTTTATGCATGTACGTGCAGATTAAATATCCAGTTAGGCCCTCTTTTTCGTCAAAAGTCAGTTTAAATAGTCTCTGGCATATAAGCAATGGAACAAACCTGGCGTGATCATAATTCTGGATAATCCTGTGAATTTCTTTGTTTTGGTCCGTTATTAATTTTGTAAGCGCCGGACGTTTAATCCTAAGAGCCGGGCCAATAATAATTAAATTCGTTCCAGTAAGAGATCCGATAGACCCTTGCAATCTCTCCTGATCAATTCTTTTTCCACTAACAGCATTCGATGTTCCCATGAAGACAAACACCCAGTCCTCCTTAGTAAGTCTCTCAGAAAAAAGATGACACATCTGAAGTTGATCCTCAAGAATAGACTTTGATTTCTGGCAGTTGATATCATAGCCCTTTTTGGTTAAATGTTTAAAATGATGAAAGTAACCCTGTATGTCATCACCAACTATCAAAATTTGAGGCTTTCTACGATAAGAATTGTTTTTTGAATTTAGAAAATCGTCGTGCTTGGCTGCAGTTGCTTCATGCTGAAATATCTCAATTTTCTGTTCATAGTCCTTAATCTGCAATTCTAGGCACTTTATAGAAATTAACATAGCCTCGTTAATTTTGGTGAGTTCAGTTACTCTGTGACTTAATTCGTTCTTAGCTTCAGTCAGTTTCGAAAGCTCATCTTTTGAGCGTTTCTCTTCGGATTTAAAATTCTGAATTTCGTCAGTCAGTCGGCAAATGTGTAGTCTCTGTTTCTCCAGTTGAGATGCAAGTTCAGTTGACGCGTCAGTGGCCATATCTTCAAACACTTGACTGTTACGCCTGATCCGTTCTATGTATACATCCTTCTCTTTAATTTCTTTTGTCAGATTTTTGATTTGCTCCAGAAATCCATTTTTTTCGTCATCGACCCTTTGCTGAGCCTCCTGACAAACCAAAGAGCAATAGATTTTATAGCCACCAATTCTAACGACCTCCGTGAGCCTATTAAGGCAACTAGGGTGAAATACACCGTTGCATACAACACAACAGTAGTTGCTAAATTCTTTATTTTTACAACATTCAAAAAATCTCATTTTGCGTAGAATGGCTATAAACCCAACGAAAACACAATGTAAGTACCTTAGATATGTCACTTACACAGTTTAAATAAAATAAATTAATTTTTTTTTAAATCCAACATTTAAGGTTGTATCTGCTAATAGACACCAATATTGGGTATTGCTAAAACTCCGCCAAAACGGAATAATAAAGTACAAGACTCTGATAAATCGAAATTTACAATATTGTTACTTATCAGTAAATTTGCATATTTTATGGCACTTTTTATGTTCTCTTCAGAGGATAAACTGAATATAGTTAGTGTCTAATTTCCTCAAATATTAAATTAATTTGTAAGTTAATGGCTTAGAAAATTATCAGGATACATAGAGTTTTCCACAAGCAACACATCAATACTAGACACATGTATTCTTTCAGAATTAACACCACCAAAAAACACCAAAAACTGCACACCAGAACAAATGTTAACTCAAATATTGTATTGTTTTTCAATTGTTCTCTATTGAAATTTTTTGTATGTTTGAACCGATGTTAGAACCTTGGTTTCCTTTACATTCATAATATGGCCAGTGGTATGCTGGTGTTCAGCTACAGCAGATTGAACAATTTGTTTCTTTTTAGTACATCGTTTATGTTTCTTAAGTCTAGTTCATATTGAGCGTCCTGTTTCTCCCACATACACTTCTCCGCAGAAGGAAGGAATTTTATATACTCATTCTGTTTGGAAAGGTACAATATCTACAACCGCTGAAGTAATCGCTCTATTTTGTCTGTTGTGCTATGTATGTAGGGAAGAACAACACTGCTTAATGGTGGCTCTTTATCATTCTCCTTTGGTGGAGTTGGATTACTATATCTTTTAATTGAACGCGTAGTATCTTCAGCCATTCCCTCTGAGAGCTTCGGTCAGTTTCGATGTTTCCGATGTTAAAGAATCTTGATCAGAAATCAAAGTAGCTCTGAATACTAGTGAGTTAATAAACGATTTCTTTTGTGCTCGATGGTGATGTGAATTTGCATTTAAGTGTCTATTTGTATGCGTCGGTTTTCTATACACAGAATGTCCTACTACCATTTTTCTTCCTTTAAACACATACATCTAGAAAGGGAGTCGTTCCATTAGATTCAGTTTCCATGTGAATGGATAATATGATGTTGCTGATTAAGGTGGTCCAGAAGTATGAGGAGATTATCCTGTCCATGAGTGCTTTGGTTTTAGTGGACCGGATGTTAGAGCAATATCCTCAAAGGCCTCCATAAAGATATTTGCTACCACAGGTGATAGAGGAGATCCCATAGTTACCCCTGAAGTTTGTTCATAAAAAGTTCCTTGAAAAATGAAATAAGTGGATATAAGACAAGCTTCCACTAGATCTATTAAGTTCTTATCAAGATTATTATTCTCCAGTATGTCTGATATAATGGAAATTGAGTTGTTGACAGAAACATTTGTGTTTGGTGATCCTACATCGAAACTGACCACAATATCTTCGGGATCCAACTGGATTGTCGTTAAGTTTTTCCACGAAATGTGCAGAGTTTTTAATAAAAGAATCTGTTTTCCAGTAAATGGATTAAGAAAATTTGAAAGATATTTACCTAGTTTGTATGTGGGCGAGTCTATTGCACTGACGATCGGTCGAAGTGGTACATTGGTATATATAAATGCTTTTATTTTGGCAACAATGGGAACTATTGAATAAAATAGACTATCGAATAAATAGTATTCATTCATAATCAACTACCGAATAATTTTAGTCGAATAAATTCAATCGTTTACTTTTGATTTATACTTACAGGATAGGCTGGACAAGCTCACATAAACTAATAAATACATTATATGTGCTACTATTATAGATTTCATTTCGATTCTCCCCATAGATATTTCGTTTAAATGTGAATGTCGCGCCAAGTTATACAAAACATTTATTAAACCATTGCGTTCCATTAAAAATTAAAGTAGATGCCAATGTTGTCAGTGTGACTCTTTTACTAGATATACTCTTTGGCATAGGGCTCAGAGGCATTTTATATAATATTATTAAAACGTATTTAATGGGCAGGCAAAAGTATGTGTAATTGGATTCATTTAATAGTGATTACAAATTAAACAAATGTGGTGTGCCTTAGGGCTCTGTGTTGGGACCTTTAATGTATTTTTAATATATAATAAGTCTGAAGCACACAAAAATTTAAAATTTTGATTTGTTTTAGATAGTAATTTTTGGCACGAATTGTCATTTTCTTTCCATTTTTCCAAACTACTAACATCGAATTAACTAAAATACGAATGACTTCTGCGTCCGATAATTGCGATAATAAAAAAACATAAATGGACCTGCAGACCTCGTATTGCCTTTTCCGTTGGATGGTGCAATGAGTTTTCAGTTGAATTATAAGAATATGTGGTGCATTCACCATATCGTCCAGAAATGTTATTGAAGAAAAACATATTGGTTTTATAGAAAAAATATGCAATAAAACAATACAAAAAAATTGTGTTCAAAGGTCTCGGTAACCAGACGATCATATAAAAAAAATCATGTAAATTGGTGCAGTACAACTCTTTCACGAACTTGCTGAAATATCTGACTTAGTGTTTTAAATATATAGATTATCCGACGTAGTTTGTGGTTAGATATGATTTATGATTCCATAAACGCGACAGTATAAGAACGATAGTTCAGATACTAATCTAAAAATTTAAAAATGCTTTCTTTGAAAAATGCAATGCAATGCAATATTCGAATTATGCTTTGTTTTAATGAATTAAAAGCCACTTTAGCAAATTGCGGTTGTAAATATAGCATGTAAACTATGATAAATAGGTTCGCCCGATCGATAGAAACCTAGGATTCGAAATTTAAAATAGAATTTATCAGTGTAGCAGTATTTACATAATATTTACATAAGTCACACATTACTTACGGTCAAACGTAGGTTATATGAATATATCGATTCTCAAATTATTTAAATTGAAGAGTAAAAACTTCCACTCTATAAAAATTTGTATTTAAAGCATCAATTTTTAAACATATTTACTGTAAGACATTTGAAATTAAAATGTTATCTGCCATTTTTATTTATTGAAGATACACAGTGGCGCGTCTAGGGGGCCCCCAAATTAAACAAGGTATTCAAATAAAATATTTTTTCCATAGTTAAAAGCAACCATCTGATAACTTAGAAATGATAATAATAAGACAGCGAAATATATAAACCCTACGAAACATCTGGAAGTAAGTTAGCTAGAACAGTTTATTTAATTTCTAAACAATTCTAAATCCTCAGAGATTGGTTAAATTAACTGACTCTTTGGAAAAAGGTTAGTTGCTAGTGGAGAAATATTCAAAGGATTTAACTTCTCCACTAACAACTGAGCTAATTCAGATGAAATCAGTATTGTATAATACCCAGTGGCGGCTCTTCCACAGGGTCATTTGGTTAATGACCCACCAAAAATATTTCAGAAAATAAATTATTCGTTTGACCGTCCCTCCTAATAGTTGTAATAAAACGCTAACCTTGGGAAAAGTTAAATACGCTACACTATTAGCCGCGCGCGGCGGTTCGAATGGTCTCGTTGCGTTCCTTAGGCAAAATAAAATACGCTATACTAAGCTAGGCTGGGCAGTCCGAGTTGCCCTGATTATCTTAAAGCTTGACGAAAGTACCCGAAGATTTCACAGCTACCGAGCTGCAGCCGAACGTGATAGCAAATGGAATATGAAATCGCGATTTGGGTCATCAGCCGGTCTCTTTTTATAATTCGATCGATCGGTGGCAGCATCACATCGGCATGCGGAAGTTCAAATGTTGAGAGGTCGCGCGGTCGATATTCTAACTCGATATTGTTTCGGACGTTTTTAATCGATGGAAATTGATTTATATTCTGTTTCTTGTAAATATATTTTTTTATTTTTATGATTCATGTGTGAGTTGGAAATATAGAGGAAATAAAATGTTGGTAGTGGCCAGTGCAAAAAGATAAACAACTAAAAACTGCTTACGAACTTAGTTTTGCAAAAATAACCAATTTCAAGGTGGTCTATGTTTGAGTTGTGAATGTAGAGGAAATACAATGTCGGTAGTGCAAAAAATTAAACAACTAAAGAGTGCTAACAAACTTAATTTTGAGAAAATAAACGAATTCCAGATAAGTGATCGCCCTTTGCCAGAACATAGTATACGACAAACTAGTAAAGACAACAATAGGGAGGTTCATCGAAACTTTCGCAAAAGTATGTGCGATTTAGCTAACTGGATATGTGGTTGTGAAGTCTCTTACTCATTTTACTGTTATGTTTGTTTTCTAAGGACTCGTCGGACTCATTATGGTGCAAAACCGGTGTTAAAGATTTAAAACACTTAAAAGAAAAAAATAAAAAAACATGCGTTTTCTACAGATGAAATGTTCGGTGAACTATGCAATGGTCGGAAGTGTTGATATTCGCACTCAGCTAGACACAGCTTATAGAAAATCCCTTAGAGATTTTAATGAAAATGTATCCAGAAATCGTTATATTCAGTGGCGGCTATTCAGGTGAAGTAGGTGAAGTGCTACTTCACCAGGAAAAATAAACAAGCAAACATCTAACTATATTTATTATATATCTCTTAAAAATTTAGTTTTTACGTTCATTTATTCACCTAATTGGTAAAAAATAAACTGTACAGGGTGGCCCACATAAGATCCTCCATCCCCTTATCTCGAAAGATATACAATTTAGGAAAAAAAGTTATATATAAAGTGTTATTGTTTTTAAATGAACTTTTATATTATATACCTTACATGTATACAGGGTGCTCAGTTTTTCCTGGTTAGGAGTCAACTCCTAAAAATTAAATGGGACACCCTGTATATTATCCTGGATATGGATTCCTCATTAAAAATAAGGGTAACTTTCATTAAGATATTGTATACCTATCTCTCGTCGTTTAGGATATAATAGCCGTTTTATTTAATTTTTTGCTAAAAACGTATATATTTAAGGTAGTAGAAAAAAATATAAGTATATAATATTTGGTGAAGCTGCCATTTTTATATTAAAGACAACACCACAATATATAATTTAAGTTGTTTACTTTGACTACAAATTATACAGGGTGATATCAGAAATTCAATCGATCGGAATATATAAAATTACTTATAAGTCAATAATCTTAAATGGAACACCCTGTATATTATTGCAGATTCCGACGGTTCACAAAAAATTAAAGTAACTTTGTATATAATAACCTATACCTATCTCTAACCGTTTAGAAAATATTCGCTATTAAACTCTTTTTATGCAATAAAAAATACCTTTGGTTTAAATTTAATGACGAAATACGTCACAAATATTTTTTAACGGGCTGACCATAGTAGAATTTCAACAAAATACTGTAGTTTACAATTTTAACTAAGATGTCTGTATTCTGTATTTCCTGAGAAAATAATTCATTACAAATCATAAAATGAAACCAAATATTGCATGTAATTAACTAACGCTGCAAAATCAAAACTGCCATGGAAAACAAATAAAGTGCTTTGAAAACCAACGTAAACAATATTTGTCAAATAATATAATAAATTTTGGTTTGTTGTGCGTTAAGTTCATCTTTATCTTATAATGTCTTATACTGCCGAAGAAAGGTTAAACTTATATCAGTGTTATCTTCAAAATAACAAAAGCGTTGCACTGACTATAAGAGCATATCATGAAAAGTATCCGGAGAGAAGAATACCGGAAAGATCCATGTTTGGGCGAATTGAACTAGATCTCGAACAGCATGGTGTTTTAAAATATGAAAAAAGAAATAAACCTAAAAGTATCTTGGATTATGAAACGCAATTAAATATATGCTTATATTTCGAAGAATTTACAGAAAATTCCATCACAGATGCAGAAAAAGACTTAAGTATTGCTAGAACTGAAATTCATAGGACGCTGAAAATGAATAACTACAGGGCGTTTAAGTTCGCTAAATTGCAACACTTAGAACCTACCGATCATATTCTACGATTGGAATATTGTGACCTAATGATGGATCGACATTTTCGTAACCCTAATTTTTTTAACCAAATTTGTTGGACGGACAAAGCGATATTTACTACCTCAGGGATATTTAATAGAAAGAATACTCACTATTTGGTCTCAAGAAAACAAACACAACATCGAAACTATTCAACATCAAGGTCGTCGTAGTGTTCATTGTTGGTGTGCGATTTACAGGAATCAAGTAATAGGTCCTCTATTTCTGGATAACCATTTGAATGGTGCGAGGTACCTAGAGCTACTGACTAACAATATCAGGCCGTTACTAGAGGTCAATAGTAACATAAATAATATTATTTACCAAATGGATGGAGCACCTTGCCATAACACCATTCAAGTAAGAACTTATTTAAGTGTTAACTATGCAGAGGTCGTTGGACCAAATGGAAATATTCGTTGGCCTCCGCGGAGTCCAGATTTGACGCCCCTGGACTATTTTCTGTGGGGAACATTAAAGGATAAAGTATACAAAAATAAACCTCAAGATGTTGATGATCTCAAGAATCGAATAAGGGAAGAAATTCAAAATATCAATGAAAGTGCTGCAGTAAGAGATGCCTTAAGAAAAATGGAAGTCATCTACACAACTTGTATTGCCCAAAATGGAGGCCATGTGGCAAATTTACTTTAATTTTCCCTTTTGCATTAGGTATATTGGTCCTTTCGTTATACATGCAATTGTTTTTTTGATTTTACACATTAATTCATTTGTAATTATGTAAATGTTCTCTATTAACTTAACTTCTTACTACATACTTATTTAATAGTTCACAAAATTTACATATTGTTAAATGTTAAAACATTTCTATATTTGCTAAAATTTCGTATTCGTTGAAATAAAAGATTAATATTTTTGTTATGTCGGCCATAGGTATTTTACTATATCGATCATTGGAAAGAATTAATTTCTCAGAAAATACAGACATCTTAGTTAAAATTGTAAACTACAGTATTTTGTTGAAAATCTACTATGGTCAGCCCGTTAAAAAATATTTGTGACGTATTTCGTCATTAAATTTAAACCAAAGGTATTTTTTATTGCATAAAAAAAGTTTAATAGCGAATATTTTCTAAACGGTTAGAGATAGGTATAGGTTATTATATACAAAGTTACTTTAATTTTTTGTGAACCATCGGAATCTGCAATAATATACAGGGTGTTCCATTTAAGATTATTGACTTATAAGTAATTTTATATATTCCGATCGATTGAATTTCTGATATCACCCTGTATAATTTGTAGTCAAAGTAAACAACTTAAATTATATATTGTGGTGTTGTCTTTAATATAAAAATGGCAGCTTCACCAAATATTATATACTTATATTTTTTTCTACTACCTTAAATATATACGTTTTTAGCAAAAAATTATATAAAATGGCTATTATATCCTAAACGACGAGAGATAGGTATACAATATCTTAATGAAAGTTACCCTTATTTTTAATGAGAAATCCATATCCAGGATAATATACAGGGTGTCCCATTTAATTTTTAGGAGTTGACTCCTAACCAGGAAAAACTGAGCACCCTGTATACATGAAAGGTATATAATATAAAATATAGTTTAAATTTTCCGACTTGCCCGTTTGAAAATTTGTTACAGTTATAGGGGGAAATATTTTCAAAAAGTCAACGACTTAAAAATGAGCTTGGTCTTATTTTTGCCAATGAGAGTAATTGAAATATACCGCTGCAAGAGCACGTGAAAAAAATTAATAAAAATAAATATATTTTTACCGAAGCATATAAATTGTTTTCCCTTATTTTGACAATACCGTCGACAAGTGCTTCAGTGGAAAGAAGTTTTTCTTGCTTCAAATGTGTAAAAACGTATTTAAGAAATACAATATCTCAAGAAAGACTTACTTCTCTTGGCAATATTTCAATTCAAAAGGAATTTCTGGAGGAGATTAGGGCAACGCATCCATTTTATGAGGATTTTATAAATAAATTTGCTGCTATGAAGGTTAGGAGAATTGATTTAGTATACAAAATTTAGGTAAGTCGTAAAAAAATATTCTACCCCCTCCACATATAAAAAAATTCTGGAAAAAAATTATTCATTCATTCATTATTCACTTCACTTACTTTTTCATCAGCGAGCCGCCACTGGTTATATTTTAAACAAAATTATAGATTGTGTAAAATTTGGGGCATTCAAACTGGCTTTGTCTGAAAATCCAGGGGTTTTTCGAGGGCTTATAAATTTTGTTGAGGAGTTGTGCCGAGATAGACTATCTGCTTTAGCAATGTTAAGTATCGAGAAATTGTTTATAAAAGGAATGTGCGTGCAATTTTAACGAACGTGTCATACAGCGTTTTTCCAATTTTAAAGAACGAAGAGTAGACCTGAACTTTAAGAGAATTTAAAGTTCAATTTAAAGTTAAGATATTTATTTTTAAATTTGTTATTGACCTCCCAATATTATTCACCACGAGTCGCCACTGATAACCACATTAAAAACCTTAATACAACTCGTGAATTTCCAAACTACTTTTGAAAAAAATGAATTATTGTTAAATTATTGTGTGACTCAAAGTCATCTTAGTTCTCTAGCTCTTATCACGAAAGAGCTAGAGAATTAAATATTGATGAACTAGTTGATAAGTATTTATTTTCTTTTACTAGAGTTATTTTTTATTTTATGTTATGCTTTTTGTTAATAAATTTATAACTTTTTTTGTTTACTTATTTTTTTGGAGAAATTATGCAGGGGTCCCCCAAGAAAAGTCGTGCGGGGGGCCCCCTAAAAATTCGACGCGCCACTGGAGATACATACTGAATAACATTAACACTGTTTTGCGAACATTAAGTTATGCATACACCTTTCTTAAAACTGACAACATCGGGTTTTCGGCTTTTCGAGGACACGTTTTATTGACATCGTAGTCAGTCAAAAATCCATGAAATGACAACATTTTTACCACCGGAAAGTTGACGCCCATCCTCAATTTCAATCTTGGAAACAGGTTTGGGTGCAGTGGAATGTGCTATCATCAGCATAGCTGTGAATAGGACAGCTGGTGAAGGAAGGCAGACCACTGATTTCCCCTGAAACCTGTGGAATGCCTGAGTCAGGGGCGTGCAGTCCGTGGAAGCAAGGGAAGCAGTGCTTCCCCAAAAAAAAAATTGCAAAACATCTTCTAAAATGTAATTTTTGAATTAGGAAACCATTAATTTAGTTTATATTAAAAATGCTAAATATTATCTTAATTATCAAGCCCATAATAAATGCGGCCTTGACTCCGACCCAGCCACAATAGAATATCGGATAGAACCTATGTCGGCCGCTAGCTTCTCTGTAGCCAAGTCCTGTATGCTTGATTTCCTGTGAATCGAGCCAGAGGTTATTGAACTTTCCACCGACTGTTTGCAATTTTTGCATTTCAGTCGCGTGCTTTAAATGGGGGCGGAAGCTATCGCTGGAGTGGGTTCTTTGTTTGAACGGCTATCCGTGTGTTGTGTGATACGTACGTCCCGTCGTGCATGGTGCGATATGGAAGACAATAATAGGAACGTGGATATGCAAATACTGTAAACCTCGGCTGTCGGTAATAACGTTGAAAATGTTGGAGAATTTAGTAAGAAGAGTGTGTGTGAATGTGTGGTGTGTATCCTAATAATAAAGTGATTTTCAACATTAAACTTCGCTGATAAGCTTCAAATAATTTATAAAAGAAGGGCAAAACCGCCTATGAAAAATTTGATCACAAAAATGAAAAACTGCATTGGACATTTTTATCCGGAAAAACAATACGAAGAATTTAAATGGCTAACAGAGTGTGAAAATATAAGTAAATTATTTTGTTGGCCATGTTTACTTTTTGAAAGTGAAAAAGGTCTCTGGAATAAAACTGGTTTTTCCGATTTAAACAATTTCCATAAAGCTGTAAAAAGACATATTATGTCCAAAGCGCATTTACAGGCCGTCATAAAAGAAAAAGTCTTCGGCAAAACCAGAATTGAACACGCCCTTAATAAACAGTTGGAAATTAGTCACCGCTAACACAATGAACTAGTCCATACAAATAGGCAAATATTAAGAAGACTTATCGATGTTGTTTGTTTTCTCGGACAGCACGAATTGAGATTTAGAGGTCATGACGAAACAAGGGTTTCTTCAAATAGACGAAATTTTCAAGATTTACTTAGTTCAATGGCTAAATATGATGATTGCTTAAAAAATCATTTAGAGCAGTCTAGCGCTTTTCGCGGAACGTCGAATCGAATCCAGAATGTTTTTTTTTCCGCCGTTGCAACCATTATTCTAAAAAGAATTAAGCAGGAGATTGGCGAGGCGCGGTTCATTGCTATTGTTCTGGACGAAACAACTGATATCACTAATTTTAGCCAATTATCTATAATAATAGGCTACGTTAAAACAGACGGAAGTATTCAGAGCAATTTTTAGTTTTAAGAATGTGTCCGAAAATCGTACAGCAGATGCATCATATACCGTAGTTTATAACGTTACTAAAGAAATTAATGGAGAGAAAAAATTAGTTGCTCAAAGCTATGATGGAGCTGTAGTGATGGTAGGACAATTAGGGGGTCTGCAAGCCAAAGTTCGAGAAACTTTCCCAAGTGCTGTGTTTATCCATTGTTTTGCTCATAAATTAAATTTAGTTTTATCTCGGTCCATCAATCACATTAAAGAGTATAAAGTATTTTTCGTTACTTAAAGTAGCATGGCTGCTTTCTTTTCCAAGTCAACAAAACGTACACAAGCTTTGGACTCCACTGTCCACAAACGATTGCCCAAAGTAGCTCCTACTAGGTGGAACTATAATGGAAGACTTGTGTTAACAGTATCTGAAAATCCTGAATCACTGATTGAACTATTTGAGAATATAACAGAAAATAATGAAACGTGGGACTCAGAAGCAATACATAGTTCGAGGGAGTTTTTGGACTGTTTGAAACGAGATTTTAATTTTAAATATTTGTTGAACATATTTTCAGAAATATTTCCATTCTCGGACAATGTTTTTAATATATTACAAACTAAAACAAATGATATTGCTTTTTGTCTAAAAAAAGTGGATGTCCATGTTAAGCCAAAAAAGACATGACTGACCTATTTTGGTAGAAAACGATTACGTTAAATGTAGAGCCGCAAGCCAAGCGTCTTCGACAGGCAAGGTGGGAGATGTTCAAACATCATACAGACGCCTCTTTTATGAGATAATCGATCAAATTCAGCAACAAATAAACTATAGATTTAACGGTTTAAATGATTTTAAATTCCTCAAGCTCTGCAATTTTGATGCATTTAAAGGAAAAACTTTTACAGAAGATGCGTTTAAATCTCTTCTTCTTCATTATGGCCAGTTCTTCGACCCAGTGTTACTGCGATCTGAACTAAAAGTGATATACGAAACTGATAACATTAGCGCAAAAAATAACGCTAAGGAACTAATGCAGTTTTTAAAAGACCAGTTAGCTGGAAGATACCTATACTGAAGTGTCGAAATTGTGTGAATTAGTATTGTCAATACCTGCCACAAGTTCATCAGTAGAACGCAATTTTTCAACAACGTATAAAAAATTTCGTGAGAAATTCAGCGGGACAGGAGAGACTTTCGCATACATCGCTGTTGTCCATTGAAAATAAACTTCTCCAAAATATGTCGGAACATCGACGTTTTTATGATGACGTCATTGACGAATTTGCAAAAAATGATCGAAGAATCGAATTACATTACAAATAGGTAAGTTTCTAAAAATTGCTTCATTTTCTTAAAATTTCACCGCACGCCCCTGGCCTGAGTTGAATCGTTAAAGTCAAATAAATGACCATCTACAGAGATATTTGTTGAAAATAAACCTGGCTGGCAATCCAAGTATCAAGTTTAGGAGAAAGACCATAGGCAGGAAGTTTGTTAGAATGTGCATCATGCTGGATTTGATCCAGTGCTTTGGATATGTCTAGCGCAATAATTTTGGCTTCTTCGTAGAATTCGGTTGATGGAGTTGTGAGTAATGAAGTTAAGAAGACCAGCGGTGCACTTTTGAAGGCGGAAGCCGTAATGTCTGTCATGGATAATTTAAACAATCAGTGTTGATATATTTCTCCACTGCTTTACACATAATTAGGAGTAGGGATACGACTCTGTAGTTAGAGGGAAGAGTTCTGGATCTCTTTTTAGGAAGAGGCTGTACCTGAGCAGATTTCCAGACTTTTTAATATTATGTGAAGACGAGACTACGTCGAGGCTTGTTAACCCTCAAGGTAGTTTCGTGTATATTTTTTGCCATACTTTGCCGGTTGAGAATAGGAAATGCTTTAAACGTGGAGACGGTTTTTATCACCAGAAGTTAAGGGTGGAAAGGAGCTTTTGCAGAAGTTGTGCTAAATATTTTTGGCAAGTGACCAAAAGAATTGGCAACCATTTTTCTTCTTATGCTTGTATTGAAAGGCCTTTCTGGCGTCTGAAAGTATGCGATTGTAATGATTAATAAAATTTTCTACGCTTAACTAGATTACATCAGAGATTTGGAAGAGAAACAAATATGATTCCAGTGAAAGGAAGAGTAGAAATCCTGCAACCTATCCTAATAAGCGGAATAATAAAACCAACAGTCGAAATAAACGACAATAATTTAGTGAATATTGACTTAAGCGAGGGACATAACACTTATTCTGAGGCGAACACAGGTACTTCTAATGTATTAAATATTTTAATGGATAGTGTAATTATTGCACAAAAACCGAAAGAGGGCAAAACATTGGAAAAAAAGTCACCATCCAAATTAATTGTGCTACCATCGGTTGAGGATGGGGTTTCTCTGAACGAAAGTAAATCAGTAAATCTTCAATTAAATCATAATGATAAGACTTTTTTATACCCTCGCCTATCGCAACTAAGTCTAGAGGAGTGTTGAAAACAAAACAGGTTGAAAAAAATAGTTATATAAAATATATTTTCTATCATATTAATGTACAGTGTTTAACAAATTAGATGAAGTTGAGCTTCTAGCAATTAACGAGGGTGTCGACGTCATATGTTTGACAGAGCATTGAATTGAAAATTCGTCTATTTCTGATATAGTCATAACGGAATACAAAATAATATCGTGTTTTGGTAGAATGCGAAGTAGGTAGGATTTTAGTAAAAAATATCATGAGCAAAAACATTGAACGCATTATATCCATTGAGAATGTTTCTGTTGAGAATCATAGCGAAATATGCGCAATCGCACTTGATAAATTAGTTATAGTCTGTTGTTACCGTCCGCCTCAGGAAGATATAGATCTGTTTTTGAACTCAATAAGTAGTGCTCTGGTTATTGCTTGTGGGCGATCTAAAAATGTGGTTTTGTGTGGAGACACCTAAATATAGACTGTTTAAAAGAAACGTATACCAAAAAAAGTTTATTTGATGTCTTTAGCTCTTATCGGCTTACTCAGGCGATCAAAGGTCGAAAAAGAATTTTTACTAACTCTCTTGGAAGTACTAGCATTAGCGAGATTGATTATTTTGTTACTAACATTTCCCCTGATTGTTATAAACGTCATATTGAAGATGCCCATATTAGTAACCACTTTGACCACAAATTTATATATACATTTAACTTTGGTGTTCAAGCCTCTAAGGAGGAGAACATGACAGTTTCAGCGCGACTTATATCTCGCAGCAATATTGATATGTTCTCTGGTATGATTAGAGATTCGCATTTACTGTGTACGTCCAACTATTATAATGTAGATGTAGCATGGAATCATTTTATTGAATCTGTTGTTTTTTGTCTGGATGTATGTTGTACCTATCGGTCTTTTCCAGTTCCTATAAATAGAAAGGTTATCCATGGATGGTACAATTGTGAACTGGCTGATATAAAAAATCAACTTGATAATATTGGTTTCCTTAAGAGAATTGCACCGACTGAACAAATAGTAGTTATGTACAAAAGTATTAAAAAGATTTATAAACGAAAAATTAACTCTACCAAAAAAGATTTTTTGGTAAAAAAATACAAAATTCAAAAAATAAACCTAAGGAAATTTGGAGGATCATTAAACTAATTTAAATAAAAACAGGATAAATAAAAAAAAACATAAAACTAGCTATTGAAAACAATATTATTACTGAACTATCTTATGTTGCGAACGAGTTTTCAAATTATTTTAATACGATGGCTTCAAAAAAAGCTAGATAATAAATATCATGGAGTGGATGCACTTGGTACAGTTCCTGAATTACTACCTAACTCGTTGGTGTTATTAGGCGTGACAGAACGTGAAGTTTTAAATACAATTGATACCATCATAAACAAAAACTCGCGTGGTAGTGAATTACTGCCTTATTATCGATACAACATTGTTAGCAGATGTCAGCATGGGTTTTTGTCCAGCAAATCAACTGAGTCTGCATCTAGGAGTTTATTAAATTTTGTATATTCGAAACTGGATCGGCACGAATTTGTCGTAGCTATATTCTTTGATTTGTCCATAGCTTTCGATACAATTAACAAAACTATGCTTATATCAAAAATTTTCAATATGGGCATTCGTGGTAATCTGTTACTATGGATTCAATCGTACCCATCGGATAGGGATATGAAAGTAAAGTGTGGTAATACCTTGTCGATACCTAAGGAAATAAAACTTGGAGTACCACAGGGTTCAGTGTTGGGTCCGTTGCTATTCCTGTTGTACGTTAATGATCTTCCGGACGCTCTCGGTGCTTATCACGTTACTATGTACACCGATGACACGACGGTGGTAGTTTCTTCTTGCGACCCGGAGATCCTCGCTCATAAAGTAAGGCGAATATGTGTTAATATGGAGGCTTGGTGTCGGGAGAATCAGTTAATCGTAAACCCAGACAAAACCGTATGTGTTAATATATTTATTCGGAACCCTCTCTCCTTAATATTTCAAAAAGACGCGAAAATAAAATTCTCTGAAGGTACAAAGTTTTTAGCCACATATATTGACTCAACCTTATCTTTTAAAAAACACATTGACCGTATCGGCTCAAAATTAAATTCGGCATATTTTGCTATCTTAAATCTTAAAAATTCACTTGACGAAGCGGGTATGTTAACAGCATATTACGCAATGGTTTTCAGCCATATATCTAATAATATAGTATGCTGGGGTCACAAGGGTTGTGATCGCATATTCGTGTCTCAAAAGAGGATATTAAGACTAATTTTTAATCTTAAACCGCTGGAGAGCTGTAGAACACTGTTCAGAGAAAAGAAAATATTAACTGTCCCGTGTTTATATATACTGAGATGCCTGTTGTGTGTTCAAGATAATGCTTCTGAATATGAAAGGCTAGGCGAAGCTAATTCGCATTTTACTAGAAATACTGAGATACTTAAGATGCCTAAACATAAAAAAACTTATCAACGGTATCAAGGTAAAATTTTTAAAAATGTTGTAAAAGAATTTCTCCTGGACAAGGCTTTTTATTCTACAGCGGAGTTTATACATTACAAGGAGTGAAAACGAAGGAGTATTTGGCAAATTTATATGTATTTTATTAAAATTTTTGTTGTCTTTTGGTGATTCTCCCTGATGATTGTCAGGCTTGGCAGAATGTTTATTGTTTATTGTTTTTTGTTTTATTTATGTCTATTTATTTATTTATTTGTTTATATGCTATTTAAATTCTATTTATTTTGATATTGATTAGTTTGGTTATATTATTTTATTGTATTTATTCATTGACTATAATTTATTTTATTGTAAATTTCTTGACGATCGTATGTACGAAATGTATGATTTTCTAGTAGTATATCCTATTCTATTCTATTCGAACTAGTACGAGATGGCGTGCACATGTTAGATAGTAAGGTTTCGGATTATTTTTGGAATTACGCTGAACGCAAGCAGACGCCTACATATTCAGAAGAGCACATTTTTAGGAATAGTTTAATTTTCACGAAAGTATAAAACAGTGATGCATTCAACAACATAGTGATTTCAATAATATATATTTTCGGATATTTATGTATATAACAACATATAAATTTGCACTTTCGTAACTTTTGCTTTAAACTAAAATTTCTTTTCTTTATGTAAGCACCAGTTTGTAGCTAATTAATCAGTATCCTGAAGACATTAAATAAAAGCTTTTCCTACTTAACGCCCATCAAAAATTAATTAGTTCATTTCATCGTGTAATATCTGGATCAGGTGAAGCAGTTCACACACAAGTACATTACAAGGTCGTCATTGAATTTGTTTACACCGTTTGAATTAAGTTGGGGATGGGATGGGGTGTGAATTTAGGAATAATATGTTATATATTAGGCGGACAAAATTTATTACTCACCTAAAGGTCTTATACATTGTGGCTTGTTTTTCATAATTTCACACTAATATTTGAGTTTCTATTATTGGCTTTTTGATTCTGCGATTTTCTAGAAAGCTAGGCTGTAGATAAACATGCAAAAGCTATTAGGTTGGATCAAGAGAAGAGACAGTACATTTTTGTCATTAGCATGCTTCTTTAAGACGGAAATGGCTTCGAATTTTTGTAAAAAGTATGTTAAAGCTTAGTATCAATATAATATAATATTGATTTCGCCAATATTTGATGGAAATCCGTTATACAAGGTGTTCCCTCAATGATGTCGAGAAATTCAATGGTGATGCTTTGTGTCATATCATGACAAAAAGTTTTTATAAAAATATGTCCAAAATTATTTGTTTTTGCTTTTTTTGTGATTTTTTAAACAAATCTAAACTATCTCTGAACGAGATAATTTATAAATCTGAAACTTGGCAGCATATGTTTATGTCTTTCTAGGCCTAATAATATAATGTACATAACAAATCCATAATTTTTTGCTTTAAACTTTAATTCGTTATGTGGATGACATACTTATTATATGGCAACATAATCTTGCAGAGCTGGCAAAATTTCTGACTCACGAAAATTCAATCCATCCCAGAATACAATTTACTCTAGAGTCAGAGGAAAACATGAAACTACCATTTTCTGGTTACAAAACTGCATAACGGACATTTCGAATACACCGTGTACAGAAAAGCAACACATATAGACAGATATTTAAATGCAAGATCACCTCATAACCCAGCACAAATTCAAGCTGTGACAAATATCCTAATATCCAGATCCGTTCGATTAACGGAAACAAAGAAAAATGGCTACACAAATCGCATCATAGAGAAAGCTATTAATGCACAGGGTTCTCGAACAGCGAACAACAAAAATTATGAACCGGGAAAGCAACGAGTAGTCTTACCATATGTAAAAGGCACAACAGACAGAATCGCAAGGATTCTTAGGAAACACAACATACAAACAATACACAAGCCACAAACAACTATAGGTAATCTACTTGGAAACCCAAAAGATAAAATCAAACTGGAAAACCACGGAGTATACAGCAGTCCGTGCCAAGACTGTGAAAAGATGTACGTAAGGCAAACTAACAGGCGAATATCAGCAAGAGTGGAAGAGCATAAACTCAGAATCCGAAACAAACAAACAACCTCAGCTTTATTCCGGCCATAAAATAAATTTCTATGGGTGTAGGGAGATTGACGATATAGAACATTATAAGACCAGAATAATCCGAGAATCCATAGAAATTGAAAAACAAGATGATTTGAATAAAAGGGACGAATCATTAAAACTACCAACAGTATGGAAGACAAAAATCGACAAATCTAAAATCGCAAAAACTCAAGCGCAATTAGCGCAACAACAACAGCACCATCCGGAAAACATAAATAACGACAAACGGCCGCGCAGATATAACCTTCGGCCCCGGGTGGGGGTATAAAAGGAAGCGCCGCAGTCACCAACACTTCAGTCTCTATTCGGACGCGAGAAAGAAAGCTTCGAAAATGCCAAATGTGATTTTGGCGAAAAGTTATCAAAACTGTTCTTTTCAGAGCGACAGTAGTGAACGGATGTACACCCGGAATGAAAACAGATTGTATTTTTCCATGCCTGAGGGACTAAGAATCATCTCATATATATATATATATATATATATATATATATATATATATATATATATATATATATATATATATTTTTTAATTTTCTTGTGTAAGACCATTATATTAAACAACAGGTCAGAAAGTATTTTTTAAAACATATATTTGATGCCTCGGTAACGTTTCGACCATAGTTTTGGTCTTTTTCAGTAATTTTAAAATGTAAAATAAATGTTCTAGTATATGTCAGAATATGTGCTCTTTTGTGGAATTATTTATTTGAAAATTTAACGTCCTATGGTAAGTCTTAAATTTAAAATACTTTTAATTGTTATATAGAAATTGTACTAAAAATCTTTTAGGTTTGAAAAAGACCAAAACTATGGTCGAAACGTTACTAAGGCATCAAATATATGTTTTAAAAGATACCTTCTTATTTGTTGTTTAATAAAATTACACCAAAAAAAATAAGAAAAATATATTATTGACAAAGGATCAAAGAACACAAAAGCAAAAAAAAAGAAATATGTATATATATATATATATATATATATAGTTGTTTTATATATATATATATATATATATATATATATATATATATATATACTAAATTTCTGTTATATTTTTTTCATAACTTTGACGTTTCGGTCGAACGTTGACCTTCATCAGAAACACTACAAAAAGGAACGATTCGATAAAATTTTTGTTTTATAAAATTAATAAAATATTTAGCTTACGTAATTGGAAGGTTTCATGGATAACCTCTGTATATGTCAATAAATTAACACAAACACACAGCGACTAACATTTACATTTATGTATATACATTTACATTTGTCGAAATTTTAAAACACATACAAGCAATATACGAACAATACTGACGAATGGTTTGGTGTATGGACGATGAGATTAGGTCTATGTCTGTAAAAACTTAAGATGCTATTTTTTCTTTTTGTTTTGGAATTTAAATGCGGACTATTGTTGTTATGCAGTTGCCATTATAGGTGTATTATTTTATAATATTATTGTAAATTTTACTGAGTTGTGTTGTGTCGGTTTTGGAGTTTATGCAATGGGGTCTTTTTTGTATTTCAATCATTTCCAAAATTTCACGTCTTTTAGTGTGACTTTCTGTCTTTAATACTTTTACTGCATTGAAATCAAAACTGTGTTTCTCCTCGAGAGCATGGTTGGTGAGCGCTGTTTTATTTTTTTTGTCATATTTATGGCCGTTAATTCGGTTTTTAATGTATTGGCTTGTTTGTCCAACATACACACTATTGCAATCTTTACATGGGATTTCGTAGATTACGTGTGATTTTTTATCTTTTGGAATTTCTGATTTGATTTTGGAGAAATTTGTTTTTAGTAAATTGTGTGCTTTGTGAGCTACGGTAATGTTGTATGGCTTGAAAATGTTTTTAATGTTTTCAGATAAGCCCGGAATGTATGGTAAAGTAAGAAAAGTATTAGTTTTATTGTTATTATTTTTTCTATTATTATTTGTTTGGTTGTAGAAAATATATATTCGATTTTTAAAAATTTTATTAATTAATATGTCGGGATAGTTATTCTGTTTTAGTGCAATTTTTGCTTTCTTAATCGCATTTTACGGTACTCAGATCGGACAACCTTATGGCACGATCGGCAAGACCTATAATAACTGATTTTTTTTGGGGTAGAGGGTGTTGGGAATGAAAATTTAGGTAGCATGACCAAGTTTCCTTGGTAAACCATTCTGATCTAATTTTGTTGGAGTGGTGATGTAGGGTGAGGTCCAGAAAGCTTATTCGGTTTTGATTTCAGTTTCTATAGTGAATTGTCTGTTATTATAGTTATTGAACGCCTCGATTATTTCGTTTTGTTTGTTAATGGGGATGGCTGTTAGCTCCACGTACCTGTAAAAAAATGGAATTTCAAATGGAATATCAAAGAACTGTTTCTTCTAAGTCTTCCATTACTAATTGCGCTATTACGCTTGAAATGGAAGCCCCCATGGCACATCCTTCATTTGTTTATAATTTTTGATCGTAAAAAAATATGTTGAAATTAAGTTCTACTGCTTCTAAAAAGTAATTTAAAGGGATATCTGTAAAAGGTTTAATTTTATTCCATTTTTTTGTAATTATGTTTTTTGCTATATTTATAGGAATGCTGGTGTAAAGGGATATTACATCTAAAGAAACGAGGATATAGTTATTTGGTATAGTTAAATGTTTTATTTTAAAAATCCATTGAATCTTTTATATAGTATTCATTCTGGAACACAATTTTTTGAAGAATGTCTTTGAGAAATTTTGAGAGATTTTCAAATGGAGATTGGATGCAGTATAAGATTGGCGGAGTGGTATGCATTGTTTGTGCATTTTTGGTAATCCGTAGATTCTTGGAGGATGTGAGTTTTGGATTTTTAATTTTTTTGCTAAGTTTGGTGAAATATAGGCTTTGTTTTCCCAAAGAGATATTAATTCGTTATTTTTTTTCTGGTAAATTATGGTAGGATCGTTTTTTAATTCTTTATAGGTGGTTTCATCTTTTAGTAGGTCACACATTTTACCATTATAATCATTTTTTGACATAATAACAGTTTTATTTGTTTTATCAGGCTGTAACACTAATAGGTTATTATTTTCTTTGAGAAATTTTTTTGTTTTGTTTATTTTTTGTGCTAAAATTTTTTCTTTTTTTTGGGTTTCTCTTTTGAAAGTTATTTTTGTGATTAGTTATTATGTTGCAACATTGAGAACGTATATTGTCTTTGGTACTAGAATCAAGGTTTATCAAGGATGTTTCGATGTTGCTTATTAGCTCAGGGATAGGTATATATTCAGCTTTTTGAAGAGGAATTGCGAAGTATGGGGCCGAATTTACGGCCATAAATATGACAAAAAAAATAAAACAGCGCTCACCAACCATGCTCTCGAGGAGAAACACAGTTTTGATTTCAATGCAGTAAAAGTATTAAAGACAGAAAGTCACACTAAAAGACGTGAAATTTTGGAAATGATTGAAATACAAAAAAGACCCCATTGCATAAACTCCAAAACCGACACAACACAACTCAGTAAAATTTACAATAATATTATAAAATAATACACCTATAATGGCAACTGCATAACAACAATAGTCCGCATTTAAATTATAAAACAAAAAGAAAAAATAGTATCTTAAGTTTTTACAGACATAGACCTAATCTCATCGTCCATACACCAAACCATTCGTCAGTATTGTTCGTATATTGCTTGTATGTGTTTTAAAATTTCGACAAATGTAAATGTATATACATAAATGTAAATGTTAGTCGCTGTGTGTTTGTGTTAATTTATTGACATATACAGGAGGTTATCCATGAAACCTTCCAATTACGTAAGCTAAATATTTTATTAATTTTATAAAACAAAAATTTTATCGAATCGTTCCTTTTTGTAGTGTTTCTGATGAAGGTCAACGTTCGACCGAAACGTCAAAGTTATGAAAAAAATATAACAGAAATTTAGTATATTCATGTGCCTTATTCCCAAGAAACCACTTAATCCACAATATATATATATATATATATATATATATATATATATATATATATATATATATATATATATATATACAGTGATCGTCTAAAGTCCGTTCCCCCCCTACTAATTTTTGAGCCAACTCGTATATTGCAACGAAATTTGGAGGGCTTAAGTAGGAGCTGAAAAGCTATTTTTTTATGAAAGAAATGATAGCTAAAAATTAAAAAATGGCGGCTACGCGCCATCTTGAATTAATATTTTAAATACAACACCCCGCATATTATTCCATTTTCAAAATCTGCTCATTATTCTAACATTTTTCTCCGATACACTTTATTCCTAAATGTAATTGCTTTCGAAATAATGACGTTTGAAAAGTGACATTTTGGTCATTTCAAATTCAATCAAAAATACGATCAAGTTTGCGTTGGTAACAAAATCGTTGTCGCGGTAAAATCTTGATAACTAACTGTCAAATAGTCCGTTGAGCATCTTAATTATTTTAGGAAAAGTGTGACCATGGCTCGCAGTTTACACGATAAATTTGAAGCAGTTTTGATTTTTGGAGAAGCTGGAAGAAATTTTCATCTAGCAGTCCGTATGTTTAACGATAGATTTCCCGTAAACCCTATTTCGCGGTCATATTTGCGCAAACTTTTAAATAAGCTCCAAGCAATTGGTACGATGAAAGATGCTCCAAGATCAGGAAGACCACCTCTTTCAGAAGAAAAAAAAATTGAAATTGTTGCTGAAATGGTAATTAATCCTACTCAGTCGACGTCTGCAGTTGCTGAATCCTGCGAAGTAAGTTCGAAAAGTGTCAAAAGAGTCCTAAAAAATGAAAAATTTCATCCCTATAAAATGAAAATCCTGCATGCTCTCACAGAGGATGATCCAGACCAGAGGGTTGAATTTTGTGAGGGGTTAACAAGAAAAATTGAAGGAGAACGATCCTTCCTAAAACGTGTATGTTTCTCAGATGAATGCACGTTTTTCCTTAATGGAAAAGTCAACAAACAGAACGTACGATACTGGAGCGATACTAATCCGCATATTTTTAGAGAAGGGCATACCCAGTATCCTGAAAAAGTTAATGTTTGGGCGGGGATTTTGGGCAACCACGTTGTTGGACCGATTTTCATCAGAGGCAATCTTACAGGAGATCTTTACAGAAATCTTTTAGAAACTGAAATTGAACCTCGAATAAGACAAATTGTATTAAACAATCAGGAAGAGTTTGAAAATCGTGAAATCATATTTCAGCAGGACGGAGCACCTCCCCATTTCTATCGCATGACCAGAAAGTTTCTCGATACAAACTTTCCTGGGCGATGGATAGGTCGCAGGGGAAGTACAGAATGGCCACCAAGATCTCCGGATTTACCCCTCTAGATTTTTTCCTTTGGGGATATCTGAAGTTAAAAATCTACGCCACTGAATGTCAAACAATAGAAGAGTTGGAACGTAGAATAAGAGAAGCATGTGAAGAAATAGATGAACAGACTTTCATCAACGTGAGAGAAGCTATTCATAATAGGGCACTTTATTGTCAAGATTTAGGAGGGGGCCACATCGAACACTTGATAAAATAATTATTGTTGGGGTTAAATAAGTGTTATTCAAAAATAAATAAAATATTTTTTTACCAACTAATTTGTTTTCCTTGTGAATTTACAGAACAAATTCGTAACCATTAAAGATTTTCCGGTAAGTGGTACTGTTTATCCTTAAAATACTGCTTTACGCCTCTTATTAGTCGAATTCATTAAAAGATTTAACTACAAATTAATTAAAAAATTTAGTTAGCAGAATTTTTTGTCGAAAGTGACTAAAACCATTACTTCATTTTAAACCAAATTTTCAATTTTCAAACGTCATTATTTCGAAAACAATTACATTTAGGAATAAAGTGTATTAGAAAAAAATGTTAAGAATAATGAGCAGATTTTGAAAATGGAATAATATGCGGGGTGTTGTATTTAAAATATTAATTCAAGATGGCGTAGCCGCCATTTTATATATATATATATATATATATATATATATATATATATATATATATATATATATATATATATATATATATATATATAAGTTTTCTTGGGAATTTTGGTTCAGTAGAGTAAACTGCGAGGTAGTGGGCAGTTACATAATTTTATTTTTTTTTCCAGGACGTTTCGTTGACTTTCGTACAACTTTTTCAACTGGTTTATAACGTGTCTAAAAGTAAAATTGACCTTAAATAAATATATACGTTTTACAAAAAATAAACTTACCATCAGAAACAAAGATCCAAAATGCATTAAATGCGATAACAAATTGTGTAACACATATGAGACATATAACACGAAGCTGACATTTTGTATATTACAATAAAAACACACACAACGTGAAAATATAATACATCAGTCATATACGTAGAACGAACACGAGTATTAAAGTCGACTGCTACTATATTACAAATAAGACATGCAGTTGCTATGAGAATTCTGTTGTTTTTTTGTGCTGTAAGAGTTTAAAAGAAATTATTTTACGAACATCCAAAATACCATTGTCATTTCACTTCTCATTTGGTATCCATTTGCAAAATAAAAGTGTATTTTTTTGGGGTACTAGTTAAAAAACATAATAATGAATTATTTAATAAAATATTTATTAGAGAACTGCATATTTTCTAATTTTAAGGTGGAAAATTTAATTAAGAATATTAAAATATATTTTATTGAGACCAGCTATTTCCGATTTATCGTTTATGGATTGAGGATTGTTTTTTATGTGGATCATTTCATGATATTCGCGTTTTCTTTTGTGTGGTTCTGTTAAGAGTATTTTTGTTTCATCAAAGTTAAATTTATGACTAAAGTTTTCCTCATGTTTTTTAAGTGCTGTAGTATTTTTTTTATCGTATCGATGCCCATTTAACCTATTGTGAAGATGTTGGCTAGTTTGACCAATATACACAGAAGGACAATCTTTACATGGTATCTGGTATACAGTATGGGTTTTTTTATTTTTAGGAATTTCACTTTTTAGTTTGCTGTAATTATTATTTAGGAGGTTAAACCCTTTGTGACACACAGTAACATCATGTTTTTTAAAAAGCTTTTGGAAATTTTCTGACAGGTTGGGTATATATGGTAGGGACAAATAGTGTTTATGATTTTTCTTATTGTTTTTTCGGTTTTCTTTATCTGTGATATTGGAGTTGTGCTGTTCAATGCGTTGTCTAAAAATATTAGTTTTTGTGGATATGAGTTTAATTTAAGCACATTTTTTGCCTTTTTTATTGAGGTATTTCTAAACTCAGGGTTGCTCAATTTAATTGCTCTATCGGCTAAACTAATTACTACAGATTTTTTTTGTGATATATGGTGGTGTGATTTATAGTTTAGATACCTACCGGACCACGTAGGTTTTGTATACCATTTAACATCAACCTATTTTAAATATAAAAATTCATTCTACAAGCAAATTGAAGGTTGCGCAATGGGCGCCTCAATATCTAGTATAATTGCCCAATTAGTTCTAGAAGACCTTGAGGCCCAAATTATTTCTAAATTAAATTTTTCGTTACCATTTTTCTATAGATATGTTGATGACTGTATTTGCGCAATTCCCACAGATAAAATCAACTATACCTTAAATCTTTTTAATAGTTACCATAAAAAGGTCCAATTTACTATAGAAATCGAAAAACTGAACAAAATAAACTTTCTTGACATGACGCTACACCACAAAAATACTAAAATTTGGACAGAATGGTATACAAAACCTACGTGGTCCGGTAGGTATCTAAACTATAAATCACAGCACCATATATCACAAAAAAAATCTGTAGTAATTAGTTTAGTCGATAGAGCAATTATATTGAGCAACCCTGAGTTTAGAAATACCTCAATAAAAAGGCAAAAAATGTGCTTAAATTAAACTCATATCCACAAAAACTAATAAATTCTATTTTTAGACAACGCATTGAACAGCACAACTCCAATATCACAGATAAAGAAAACCGAAAAAACAATAAGAAAAATCATAAACACTATTTGTCCCTACCATATATACCCAACCTGTCAGAAAATTTCCAAAAGCTTTTTAAAAAACATGATGTTACTGTGTGTCACAAAGGGTTTAACCTCCTAAATAATAATTACAGCAAACTAAAAAGTGAAATTCCTAAAAATAAAAAAACCCATACTGCATACCAGATACCATGTAAAGATTGTCCTTCTGTGTATATTGGTCAAACTAGCCAACATCTTCACAATAGGTTAAATGGGCATCGATACGACAAAAAAAATACTACAGCACTTAAAAAACATGAGGAAAACTTTAGTCATAAATTTAACTTTGATGAAACAAAAATACTCTTAACAGAACCACACAAAAGAAAACGCGAATATCATGAAATGATCCACATAAAAAACAATCCTCAATCCATAAACGATAAATCGGAAATAGCTGGTCTCAATAAAATATATTTTAATATTCTTAATTAAATTTTCCACCTTAAAATTAGAAAATATGCAGTTCTCTAATAAATATTTTATTAAATAATTCATTATTATGTTTTTTAACTAGTACCCCAAAAAAATACACTTTTATTTTGCAAATGGATACCAAATGAGAAGTGAAATGACAATGGTATTTTGGATGTTCGTAAAATAATTTCTTTTAAACTCTTACAGCACAAAAAAACAACAGAATTCTCATAGCAACTGCATGTCTTATTTGTAATATAGTAGCAGTCGACTTTAATACTCGTGTTCGTTCTACGTATATGACTGATGTATTATATTTTCACGTTGTGTGTGTTTTTATTGTAATATACAAAATGTCAGCTTCGTGTTATATGTCTCATATGTGTTACACAATTTGTTATCGCATTTAATGCATTTTGGATCTTTGTTTCTGATGGTAAGTTTATTTTTTGTAAAACGTATATATTTATTTAAGGTCAATTTTACTTTTAGACACGTTATAAACCAGTTGAAAAAGTTGTACGAAAGTCAACGAAACGTCCTGGAAAAAAAAATAAAATTATGTAACTGCCCACTACCTCGCAGTTTACTCTACTGAACCAAAATTCCCAAGAAAACTTTGCTGAAACTTATATATTTACAATGGTTCAAGAAACATTCAATGATCATATATATATATATATATATATATATATATATATATATATATATATATATATATATATATATTCTTGTATTACGAGATAAAATTAATAACCTTAAATGTCCCTTTCCCAGTTTTGACTCTTGGACTGTAAATAGCTTTTTACAAAATCCGCATTTTAAAATTACTGAGCCTCTTTTAAACAAAGGTATTGTATGTCAACTTTGTAACTTTCTATATCACACCTTTTTGAAGGAACTTTGCGTGTTTTAGCTGTTCAGCGGAGTTATATTAATTTGGCATATCACGCGAAAAATGGGCAAATTTACAAATTATATTTCGTGCCCCTAAAGGGAATCAAATGTACGTTTAACGTGCATACATCGCTGTGTAAATTAATTGTTGGGATGGATTATCATGGAATATAATACAAAAAATATGCTTTTTAATATATTCCTTTATGTTGAAAGTGATAATTTCAAAAATCGAAAAACTATACCGCCGTCCTAATGAAAATCGCAATATCTGTGAAAAGTCGGTTTTGAGGAAAATTACTGTTTTGACTTAATTTATCATATTCAAATTCTTTTGTCAACTATTTTTCAATTGGATGTCAAAGTATAGATATTAGGATGTATTTTGAGATTAATTTGATAGTAATTGAATAATTCATTCAAAATATATTCAATAAGATACGGTCTTGCCTAGTCGGTTTGTGGTATTAGTCTAGCGCAGGGGTGCTCAAACGGTCGATCGCGATCGACCAGTCGATCACCAGTGCTTTTTGAGTAGATCTCGAGAAGAAATTTTTTTTAGTAAGTAGGTACTTAACTAAACTACAAAAATTTATTACGTAATAAAATAACACTCTGCTAGCGGCAAAAGGCGGCTTTATCAAAGGAACGCGCGGTACTTGTCAAAGAAAAGCCGGGTTTTTTTTTTCTTGCCGCTTTTTTAGAAATTTCGGGCGGCGCGTTTGACGGGAACATTCGAGACTTTCGTTCACGCCGATATAAACGTTGTGCCTGCAGGAATTGGAGTCATTCTGAATTGCAACTTGAAGGCAATACTACGTCGATACAAAGTTTATTATTAAATTGTACAAAATGAGTGCAGCGAAAAAATCTAAAACGTATCATTTTAATAACGATTGGGAGGAAGAATTTTTGTTTTGTATGGTGAAGGATCAGTGCATTTGTCTTATTTGTCGTGCGTCAGTTGCAATACCTAAGCGTGGTAACTTAGAGAGGTATCATAAAACGGTTCATAAAAACTATGAAAAGGATTATCCGCCACAGAGTGAATTAAGAAAACGAAAAGTACGTGATTTGATATCTTGTTTGAGAAAATAACAAACCATGTTCACAAAACCAGCCAAATAATCAAAAGCTGCTACGATCACGTCATTTAAAATATCTCATATATTGGCGAAAGACAAGAAACCATTCGAAGATGGATCGGTTGTGAAGGAATTATTTATTGAAGCAGGTGAGACTTTATTTGGAGATTTTAAAAATAAAACAGAAATCATGTCTGCTATTAGAGAACTTCAGTTATCTCGTCCGACTGTCACAAGGCGTATTGAAGTCATCAGTCAGGACATGGCAGATAAACTAAAAAATGATATCATGGAATGTACATACTTTTCTTTACAGTTCGACGAATCCACCGATATGACAGACACTGCCCAGCTGTGTATTTTTATTCGGATGGTATTCAATGACATGTTGGCCAAGGAAGAATTTTTAACAATCATTCCTCTGAAGGGGAAGACCCGTGGCGAAGATATATATGATATTTTCTTCAATTTGGTAAAAAACTACAAGCTACCAATATATAAATTACTGTGCATTACAACCGACGGAGCACCAGAAATGACTGGAAACAAAAACGGTTTTTGGTGGCATTGTGTCGAGCTAATGAAGATTTCCTTTCACTTTTTTCAATCTATTGCATGATACATCAACAAGTTTTGTGTTCAAAAGTTTTAAACACTGAGGAAATTATGGGCATTGCAACAAAAATTGTAAATTCCATCCGTGCACGTAGCTTGCAGCGGCGGCTTTTTAAGTTGCAGTTGGAAGATAGGGAGTCAGCTGAACACACTGATTTAGTTCTTCACACGGATGTCAGGTGGTTGAGTCGCGGAAAATTCCTAGAAAGGTTTCAAGAATTATTGTCCGAAATAACAGCTTTTCTAGACGAAAGAAGTGATGACACTCAGATGTTGAAAAACGAAAAATGGCTGACTGATTTGGCATTTTTGACTGACATCATAATGCACTTAAACACCATTAGCTTCGAGCTTCATGGTAAAGGAAAAACTGTTATTGAGATGATTAGCGCAGTAAACGCATTCAAAAGTAAATTGCAACTTATGATATATCAACTGAAAAGAAAGGATCTGAAACGTATGAGGCTGAATTATCAAATATTTTGGGACAATTCGAAATGTGTTTTTGTGATTGTATTAAATTGGCAAATGTAGCATCATTCATGAGTTATCCTTTTTCATGTAAAAACATTGAGGAATTAGCTACTGAAATAGTAAATCAGTTTAATATGAACTCATGTTCTGTTGAAAATGAGTTGGTGCAGATTATATCAGATACACATCTCAAAGCTACAGCATCTGATACAAATTTCTGGTGTTTTATGTCTGAAGATAAATATCCAAATCTAAGGCAAATCGCCCTTCAACTGACAGCAATGTTTGGGTCAACTTACTTGTGCGAGCCTGCATTTTCTGAAATGAAGATAATTAAGACAAAAAATCGCAATCGACTAACTGACGATCATATATCATCATGCTTGCGATTAACACTCAGTGGTTACGTACCATCTTATGAAAAGTATGCTGAGGACATGCAGTGCCACGCTTCAACATCCAAAGTCACTCCTTAGTTAAGTTTAACACCGTATGTAACTCTTTTGTTTTGTAACAACCAATAAACTTGCAATTTTGAATAATTATGAGTTTTTTTATTGATATTGTAGAGAAGAACCTAACTAAACCTAACCCAAACCTTGACTAAAATAGTGTATATTGTGCGGAAAGCTAATATCTATACATGCTACGGTACACCCTACCTAGGTAGGTAGGATGTATGTATCGTGTATGTACGACAACCCTGCATCACACATACTTGCAACCTCTCAGAGTCGATCGTAAGTAGTCTACAAATATTGAGGTAGATCGCCAGCAGTTCAAGTTTGAGCACCCCTGGTCTAGCGTTTTCTAAGCAACAATGCAGTAAATCATCATTTTTGTGAAACGTACTTATTCTTTCCTAGGATCGTTTGAAATGCCGACATTAGGCTATAGACAGAAAAGGTGATTTTTAACATATAAAAAATACTAGATAGGGGAAATTAAAGTTCTAGGTTGAATGTTGCATATTTATAATACATACTCACAAATCCGAGCAATGAGAATATTTTAGTCATTGGTTAATTGAAATATTTTTAGGCTCTGTCCAAAAATCGAAAAATCCAATATGGCGGCCATAAGAAAAATGAAAATTGAGGCGGGTTGCGGGTTGACAAAAAACAATGAAGACGTGTCTTATTTGTCTTAAAAATGTGTCCGAATAATGTCACATTTGGGCAGCTTCCAAATTTACCGTTTTGGATATACTGGCCAAAACGAAATCCGCCATTTTCGGTTTTTCCCCGATATTTCCAAAAACAATTGATCGATCGTAAATCTGAAGCCGGATATCGAATGCAATAAGTTTCCTCTAAAACTTTCCCTATTTATCCTTTGCTGTAGATATAATAGGAGCCGAGATCCCTGTATAGAGAAGCGAATCTGGGACACACTGTATAGACATTTAGACGAAAAAATAAGTTACTTATGAAATTTGGCAACACTGTGCAAAGTTAAATATTCTCTTTTTAATATGACTTCTTAACAACAACCTAAAGCATGTGGTAAAACGGAGTTGAACACGTTGATAAGGAGCTAATTTTCAACTTCATTCTTAATAATTTAAATTTTGTAACCAATTTTTGAATTTATCTGCCAGTTACGCTAAAACGGTAGGTCAGATATCCATGCTATTTATATAATTGAGATTATCATTTAAGTGGTTATTCAAAAATACAATAATATACAGTGTGTCTCATTTGAAAAAAAATCGAAAAGTAATAATTTGCCAAACTTGGCAACACTGCGTAGTTTTTTACAAAATTTTAAATTGGAACACTGACTGAGCACAAGCACTATCGAGTGCAAAAACACGAATATAATTTTTTTGAATGTTAATCAGTGTCGTAGCCATGGCGGTTAAATAATTGTATCAATTCTGAAGATAATCGCTAATAAGGGCATCACAGACCCATGCTCAAATATATTGTTGAATTTGTCTTTGAAAGGGCTATCCAAAAATATGATAAAATATAGGGTATTCCATTTAATAAAATACTCTTTGTGCCGCCACCCAGTATACCGGGTGACACAGAACATAGGGTATACGCAATCATTTTTTTACCTTTTCAGATATCACTCTGAAGTTTAGGTACGTTTAGTATCTTATTTAAATGCATATTTTGACAGATAATTAAAGCTGCATTTACGTTAAACGATCGTAAGTATCTAGAAAGTATTAAACTTAAAATTAATGCAAGCGAAAATTATTTTAAAATGCTTATATTAATAAACTGGCGCGTTCCTATAAAAATAAAATGGCCAGTTTACCAATTTCTATAAACTGGAATATAGACATTAGAGCATTAGAATCGCTAACACTGCTTATGCAGGTATGGGTATAAAATGAACAACCTAGGCCTGGTCATTTAAGTTTAAATGTTTAAACATCCAAATGCAGATACCATTACTGGACCAAATGCAGAGACCTTTACTAGACAATGTTATTGACGCTCTTCAGCTACGCCTCGGGAGATGGCAATCGACAAAAGTTGCAGGATCATATGTGGACGGATCCATGGAGAACAAACAACGTATCGCCAACCAAATTCTATATTCTACAGCAGAAAATTTCAAGGAAAATTCGCCTCCTCCTTCGCCCTTGGCTTCTATAAGTTTCGCGTATGAAATTGATAGTATTGCTGACAATAATGGAGCAGTGTCAGCACCAATATGACACAATGGAGGCTCGCGGGTGAAACAGTAAGTGAAGTGCAAATGAAGCAAGAAAATATCGCGATAATCTAATAATAATAATCTTTTTTCAGAATTTTTTTTATATGTGGAAGGGGTAGAATAATTTTTTACGACTTACTTAAATTTTGTATACTAAATCAATTGAAGGGTTTTTTTCAAAAACAGCCAATGTCAATATTTCAACATTTTCAGGATATGAAAAAAACCTCGTCAAACCGATATGGTTAACTTTATAACTTTTTTGGACCCCGTCAAGTAAATACACTTGTATTTTATAGATTTGAAGATATATTAGAATGTTACATGAGAAACAGTTTTTTTGTAAATTAGGAAAAAAAATCTGACATTGGCAGTTTTTGACAAATTTAAAATTAAATGTACTAAATTCTTAATATACACTTTATTTAAATTTACAAATAAATTCGAAAATCCGGCCAAAGATAAATGTATATATTTATTTAATATTAGTCACACCCGTCACTATTATCATCCTCGTCAATACCGACATTACTGGCAGATTCGTTGACGTTAAATTTTTCATAAAATGCAACACTAGCTGGCTTCTTCAGAAAGGCTGACAGAGATATTATATTTTTTATTTTGACACTGTTTAGTGCTAGTGGTTTTTCGTACAACGCCTTTAGCTCTATGTAGTTTTGCAAAACTGTTTTATTTCGAACAGCACAGTGTGTCCATAATCCGGAATAAGTATTTTTAGTTTTAACGTATTCAGAATCGAAAGATATTTCTATAATGCGTGCTTCCCGCAGGCCTAGCGTTGGTCGGGGAGTTTTAAGAAAATATGGAAAGCATGCGTTTTGAATGTCGAAAAACATGTCTTGAGTCATATTAACTACAGCAAAAGGATAAGGGTTTATTCTTGCTTCCTTTATTAAAGTATCCCAGTCTTCGGGAACTTCCGGGCTATTTTTTCTTTTCTTCTTTTCAATAAGAGCGAAATCCTGATCATTGGGAAGAAAAGAATGACCTCGGATTGGGAAAACATGGGTGACTTTCTTAAATAATTTCAACGAATGTACTGAAAATAAACCATAACATGGTTTTTGTTCTGCCCGGAACAACCATCGCTAAAAATGACTAAATGACTATTCGCCAAATCTTTATTATTTAGGTAGTGTAAAATCATGGATGTGACATCGTTAGCGCCTTTTCTTGCCACATCCTCTGTATATACATACATAGCAGCTGAATCATCTGCCAGGTCATGTATTCCAAACACATAATACCAAAGCTGACTCTTATAAAAGACGTCACTAGTTCTAATGTGTGGTAAAGGTAGATTTTGTTGGAAATCAAAAGATATTGCCATACATTTACCGGCCCTAGCCTCTAATTTGTAATGATTTTTTATTTGTCTGAACTTCTCGGCTTTTCGCAAATGAAGATCTTTTTCTTGAATAAGTTGTTGTTTTGTGTCAATGTCAATGGCAGAATTTATTTTTAATGTTAGCTCATCGCATTTAGCGCAAGTGTCCGTTCTAGGAACACCAAACGAAATATTGAATTCGTTTTTAAAAACTTGGTAGTAAACATGGTAGGAGACGTTAACTCTAACTTCGTTCAAAAATAATTTATGCATTTTGCTTACGGTCAGTTCTTCAGGCAAATAAATCTTTCCCGGATTATCTCTCCGTGAATAATGAGATTGCCTTCCTCTAAAAGACTTGATATGTAGCCTTATTAAATTTAAAATTTCATTGGGTGTTTTAGATGGTCTATTACCATGTTTTCCACGTGCATCACAAGGAGGTAAACCGGATACCCTAATAGAGTCTTGAATTCTTCTAAGCCGACCTCTTGAAATCCCATGCAAGCTCAAAAATGCAGAGTGACATATCGCCTCTTCCTTACCAGCTGTTCTAACTTTGTAGTAAAAAGCCACAGAATGATCAAATGAAGGTCCATCGCCGTCATTTTCGTCGTTACGCACCTGTCTTGGTCTCCTTTGCTTTACGTTTTTAAATGAAATGAGACCCCCCAGATAACTATCTTGTTCATCTTTGGAAAAGAGTGAGTTAAAGTTGTCTAGGATGATTTGGCGTTCTCTAAAACCAATCTTCTCAAAGCACTTATAGCGTTTACATCTGAAACAAAAACACCACAGTTCCAGAACAGCAAATATATTTTTTTAGAACAAAAAAAAAATAGACAAAGTGATTTTGCTTTGGATTTTTTTTTAAATTAGGAAATGCTTTGACAGTTTATCGTAGCGTTAACAGCTATTGACGTTACTCGTTCTGTACGGTTCAACATTTTTTTGAACTTGACTTTTAAAAATATCAAAATGGAAAGAGTGTAATTTTGCATGTCTCTATACGGGATTAAATAAAATTAGCCTGTAAAAATAAATTCGACGCAATATTCACTTTTACCCTAGTTGGTTAAAAAGTCCCTAGAACTAGGAAAAAACCCCTTTTCTGGTATCTCTGAGAGTAACAACCAGAATCAACAAATTTACATGTAAACTAAAGTTACTTTAAAGTAGTATCCCGCACGTGAATACTCACCTGTTTGAACTAACCAGCTACCCTCTAGCTTTTACTATAAAATCTATTTGTGATAATAAATAATGAAACTGAATATAATCAGAAATATATCGTCGTCATGTAACGTTCGCGTTGGTTTTATTGTCCCTCCTAGATATTGCAACCAAACCAACAAATTTACATGTAAACAAAGTTACTATGATATGAGCAAAATTTTATTATAAAAACTTACCCACAGTTCGTCCCTGTACACCTAGCAGGCACAGGAATACCCTTATAGTTTGTATGAGCCTCTCCAGCTACTTTCAACTTCTTTATAACCTCACATTTTCTCGTTTTTCTTTTTCTTTTTGCAGGCCATTCAACAGTAGAATCAGGATCTCTCTGAGTATTCGACGACATTCTGTCACGTAGTGGTATCTTTATTTTTAATCCTTAATGACTTTTTAGGCCAAAAAATCGTCACAGGAATCGTAAACAACACAAAATATAAAACAAACACACATTCCGCGACGTATTCGTACCTATATAAAATTTTATTCTAGTACAATCGTACGATGCGATTTTGTTGACATTGGTTGTTTTTGCAAAACTAGGCGATATTTAAATCGTATTATTTAGCTGACTATGGCAGTTCTTGCTGCAATACTTTACCAGGATATGACCACGTGATTTTTACAAGGAATGGTGCGAACAGCACCAAATTAAAAAAAAATGACATTGGTAGTTTTTGCAAAAAACCCTTCAATTGTCATATCTTTCATAGCAGCAAGACAATGGACAAATACAGCTTGCGGCTCTTTTTCTTTTTTTTTGGAGGCCATTTAGATGGCCAGATATCACACTTGCGCCATCGTAACATTGCCCTATTAATTTATGTTTATGGTCAAATTGGTCCAAAATTTGATCCAATAGAGAATATAAATTCTCCGACGTGCTATCGGAGCTGACATTATAAAATCCTAAGAATCTCTCGACTACTGAACCGTATCTTAAAATTATGGAACACTGGGAGGTTTGCGTAATATCAGTGGTGTAATCCACTTGCACAAAAAAACTGTGTGTTTATTATTTAATTTTTTACATTATCATTTAAATAACCGGAAATGCATTCAATTATTTCGTTTTGAATAGTTTTCAAGTCACCAGTAAAAACATTTTTAATTTTTTCGTGATGATCTTTTAGTTCTTGGGAACTTCTCGATATTAATAAACCTAAAAGCTTTTTAAAATTCCCCCAATTTATTGACTTGCTGCTCTCATCATGGCCGCGAAAGACTAACTCTTGTTTTGCAAGGTACAAAACTGCGTCAATTACCAAGCACATAAATAGTCTATTTAATCGGACGTTTTCGTTAAAATATATTTTATATAGTTTAGCATTTTCTTTTAAAGTGTCAGCTATAGTGCTTTTTGATTTTTTGCAAATGTTTTTAGCATTAATTCGCATTTTAAATGCTCCGCCGAGTCTTCATGTTTATATAAAGACCTTCATATATTTAACATACCTGCAAATCCTTCCTTATTCCACACTAAATGTTTATTGGAAACTAGTAAACAAGGCCAGCAAAACAATTTTTGTAATATTTGACAACTACATGACCATTTGCACGCCGAAAACCAGGATGACGATTAAAACTCTGATCTTGTTCCTTCCATCGATTAAATGGAGTTTCCAACAAAATGCAAACCACATCCGTGATCAGATTCATCAATAATGTGAATTAATAAACCCGACACCAAATAAAGTTGTAACAACACCGTAAATAAATATAAGACAAAACAGTCAAGCAAACTGCAAAGGAACTAACTGAAATCCGCGAAAATAAAAGTAAACAACCACCCCAAACTGAACGACACGTGGGTGTAGTGTACTGGGTTAGCAATTCACCCAGAGCGTCGTATGGCGTTGGTTAACATTAATCTTTCATGTGGTCGACGTCATTACGTACGCGTTGTCATGGCAACGCAGTAGGAAAATCGTAAACTAAACGTAGCACCTCCAGCAAAGTCGAAGCGGTTCGCGCCACTGTTATAGTTGTTATAATAAAGTACGATTGAAAGTTTTAAAAAGACATGCCGCCAACGGTCAAGCAAAATATTTATTCGAGATGTACAGGGTGTCCGGATTTGGTTGCAAAAGCAGGGTATCTCGCTTATTTTAAAAAATAGAACCTTGCGGTTTTCACGAACCTGTACTAATTTTTTGTGAAACTCATAATTTTCATAGCCTTCTTCGTTTATGAGATACAGGGCGAAATAGAAAATTTTGCATTTTGGGACCCCCCTTGTATCTCGGTTATCCTTTAACTTAACGCAAAGGGAAAAATTGCTGCTTATGCAATTTTTTACGCTGGATCCAGTGGCGTAGTCATATTTTTCATTTGAGTTTTTATTTTTTAGATATGGCCCAAAATTGTGTTTTTTTAAATGGGACACCCTGTATATTTGTCCAGAAATTGATTTGTCCTTTTAAAAGCTTCTCAAAAATATATAATAGTATGGGTCTCTTTTAATAAACAACAACAAATATCCTAATTTTTATAATTATCATCCCAAATTTTGCAGTAGGCCATGCAAAACAATGCTGCCTTTCATTTAAAGTCGGTAACAATATCTACATCCTAACAATAAATCAAAATAAATATGTAATTAAATCTATTTATCAAAATATGTATTGATAATTTCGCACCAAAAAAGTACCACCTACCTAGATTTATGTAACACAAGAACAAAACAGTAATAAATTATTATGTAACAAGCCTTTCAGCAAAAATCAACTGTCGTTTAAGAACTACAGTAACCAAGAAAATCAAAAGAACTGTTTAAACTGATTTCCATTTTGTTCTATGCATGCTTCGCACAATTTTCGTATTCGTTTTAGGGAATTAAGCAAAATAACGGGATGATTTTGTAAATAGCGAAAATTTTCTCTTATTGCATTTCCTAAATCTTGGACATTATCATAGTGGTCTTTATAAATTCTATTTTCCAGATATCCCCATAGAAAGAAATCTAAAATCGACAAATCTGGCGACCTAGGATTCCATCTTATAGGTCCATTTGTTCCGATCCATTGATTGGTAAAATTATTGTCCAGAAATAATCTCGTCATTCCAGAATTGTGTGCAGGAGCACCGTCCTGTTGAAAATAAATTTCGTTAATTTGCGCTAGAGGAACATCGTCAAGTAATTCAGGTATAGCTGCCTCTAAAATTTCTATATAGCGATTGGCTGTTAGATTTCCCTCAAATATATAAAATTTTATATGTGTTCCTAATATCAAGCAGGACACATTTAGACCAAACCTACCCTGCTGTCTTCTGGGAAATATTTGGTGTTGATTTTCCTGGGACCAGAATCTACTATTGTGCCTATTGAGTATACCAGAATTACTGAAATGTGCTTCGTCTGACCATATAACCTTCCTTTCAAAATCTCTAACCATATCGCATCTTTCTCGAAACCAATTGCAGAAGACTACCCGACGCTCTGCATCCCCTGGCTGTAAGTGCTGCACGAGCCTAAATTTGTATGGGTGGTATTTGTGCTTTTTTAGAATTTCTTGAACTCTGGTTTTTGGAATCCCTATGCTCTTTTCACTGGCCCTACAAGAGTTTGTAGGGTAAGCTTCTGCATTAGCTAAAACCGTAATTTCCTCAGCCTCCCGATTTTCTTTATTATATGTTTTCGTACGAGGTTTGATAAATGATCCGTGATTAAGTAAATTCTTTTTTATCCGATAAAAAGTAGATATATTAGGTTGCCTCCTTTCTGGATATCTAAATAAAAATTAAGCAATAGTATTTCAACATACCTAAAAATTAACTATTTACCTGTTAAAACACATCTCAGAAGCCGCTTCAACATTTTCATTACTTAATATAAAACCAGCTAACATATCGTACTCTTCATAATGTTCGAAAGTTTGGTTTTCTTCCATAATAATACAAATATATTTTTACACAATAAATAAATACAAAAAACTAGCGCTATATTTTATATACGCGTACAAAATTGGGAAATGTCATTTGCTTCCAAGAAAACAAAAGAAAACGGCATCGTTTTGCATGGCCTGCTGTAAAATTTGGGATGATAATTATAAAAATTAGGATTTTTGTTGTTGTTTATTAAAATAGACCCATACTATTATATATTTTTGAGAAGCTTTTAAAAGGACAAATCAATTTCTGGACAAATATATAGGGTGTCCCATTTAAAAAAACACAACTTTGGGTCATATCTAAAAAATAACAACTCAAATGAAAAATATAACTACGCCACTGGATCCAGAGTAAAAAACTGCATAAGCAACAAATTTTCCCTTTGCGTTAAGTTAAAGGATAACCGAGATTCGAGGGGGGTCCCAAAATGCAATATTTTCTATTTCGCCCTGTATTTCATAAACGGAGAAGGCTATGAAAATTTTGTTTACGGCTTCATGAGTTTCACAAAAAATTAGCTCAGGTTCGTGAAAACCGCAAGGTTCTATCCTTAAAAATAAGCGTGATACCCTGCTTTTGCAAACAAAACCGGACACCCTGTACAGTTTATTCTTTGCTAATTAGGTGAATAAATGAATGTAAAAACTTAAATTTTAAGAGATATATAATAAATATAGTTAGCTGTTTGCTTGTTTATTTTTCCTGGTGAAGTAGCACTTCACCTACTTCACCGGAATAGCCGCCACTGTTATGACAAGTTAAGAAGAAAAAGTGGCAACATTATTGCCAGCATCAAAAATGCTGACCATCAAAATACGCCCAATTTAGTTAATAATGCCTATAATTGTCAATTTTCGATTACCTACTATGTTAATTACAACAAAGAATAATTTTTAGTAGTTACTATTTTTTCCAAATAAGTAGTTACTTTTAAATATATAATAGTTTGTTTGTTATAGTTTAATAAAAACTATTAAATCATTACGAATTATGTACTTATTTCCTCACGTCTGTAGAAAAACTATTGTACCTAACACTTGCGGAAAATGTTTTTTCCACACTTGTTAGGTAAATAGCTATTTTATATCCAAAAAATAAATTTGACGTATTTGAATGTTTTCTAAGCAAGCTATATGCTTCTAAACCTCCTGAAATACATTTTTTTTTAATTATCAGGTAGCTGTTTCATGCTTATAGGGCAACCCTGTATAATGGACAACATTTTTTTTATATACAAAGTTTTTCGAAATATTATTCAATAGTAATAAAAACTATGAGTCCGGGAAATAACGTTTAGAAATTCCAGTCTCGGTAAACATCTAACTCGTAGTGTTTTTTCATCCACAAGCGAAAAAAATGATATTATATCTAATAAAATATTACGAAAATGAAAATTCCCCGGCCAATATCCAGGAGACAGGGAATCGGTATAAGGACTGAATATAGCAAGTCAGCGCATCCAGTTTTTAAAGAAATATACGGAAAATGTTAATTCCAAATTTAGAAAAGTGGTATTTTTTGACGAGACTTGGATATTTTCTAATGGAAGTGGTTCGAAATCTTGGCAGGACGAATCTGTAAAAAGTGTCAAGAGAAAAAAGGTATGTGGGACGGGAAAACGGTTCATCATTTTGCATGCAGGTTCTTCGACAGGATTTCTCCCAGGTGCAAGTTCACTGTTTTCTTCAACATCCAAAAGTATGGACTACCATAATAATATGAACTGTAAACTGTTTGAAAAGTGGTTAAAAGAACAACTGATTCCAAATTTAGATGCTCCATCTTTAATCATTCTAGTTCATCCTGGAAGAAAAGTAATATTTATGACTGGCTAATAAAACAAAAGCAAAATCCTTTACCCAATATGCTGAAACTAGAACTTCTTTAAATGGCAAAATCTAGTAAAAAACCAACAATATATGCCGTAGATGAAATATTACGGGAAAATAGACATACGACTGGTTTTAGGACTGCCGCCATACCATTGCCAGTTTAACGCAATAGAATTAATATGGGCTGGGGCAAAATCATACTACGAAAAACACGTGAACGATGGTCTTACCTCAGATGAAGTGCAAATTGTTTGGCAAGATTGATTAAATTATATTACGCGGGTGTACTGGAAGAAATCTGTGGAACATAGGGAGAAATTAATATGGGATTGGTGGAATCGAGAACGAGTTCTAGATGTCGAAATAGCACCAATGATCATTGCGCCATTTGAGGACAACTCAGAAGATGAGGACTTTTTAAGTGATGATGATATTTTTAGTCTACAATATTAAAAAGTTTCTGAAGGATTATATTAGTCTTTGACGTGTATAAATTATAAATTGCCTTATGAATATCCATTTTTGCATTGTAACTTTGGATTTTTTCGTGTACATTTCTTAATCTTCTTCGAAAGTAAATTATGTTTTTTTTTAAAATGCACAAGTTTCTGTACATTCCTTATACCGATTCTCAGAGGTTTTGCCACTGGCTCCTGGATATTAGCCAGTGAATTTTAATTTAAAATTTTTTTTTATTAGATTTGACACCATTTTTTTGCTTACTTTTTAGCACATTTGTAATTTTGTGAGCAATAAATAAATAATTATAGAATACTTGTTCCAACTTTAAAGCGTGTTTAAAATAAGTAAATTTTTTTATTAATTATAAGACAAAATAAAAATCGGTAAAATCGCTTTACCAGAAACTCGGGGCTAACGAAAAATACATATATATATATATATATATATATATATATATATATATATATATATATATATATGATGAGCCTTGCCGGGGCAGATACCACGGTAGCAGATTGGCACCTTGGCCCTGGAAACAAACATAGCGTCATGTCATGACAAAATGGTGAAGGAGTAATCCTTACCGTTACTGGTTTCGTTTTGTATAACTTTTTACGACCAAGAACCGCACAGAAATTGAAATTTCTGTTTCTCTATATATATATATATATATATATATATATATATATATATATATATATATATATATATATATATATATATATATATATATATATATATATATATATATATATATATATATATATATATATATATATATATATATATATATATATATATATATATATATATATATATATATATATATATATATATATATATATATATATATATATATATATATATATATATATATATATATATATATATATATATATATATATATATATATATATATATATATATATATATATATATATATATATATATATATATATATATATATACAGGGTTATTCACGCAACCCGTTCATTAAAAGTTTTTGATGATACCATTTAGATAAAAATTTCAAATTTTGGGATTAAGGTAAGATCAAGGGGTACTTCTTTTTTGAAATATTTTTAACTTCCTGTTACTTCCGGTTTAACCGGAAGTTGGTATCAACTTGCTTATTTTAAATGGAACGTCCTGTATTTTATGATATTTTTGGATTCTACGGAGAATTTTAATGCTATTTTATGCAGCATGTTCTATACCTAGGTTCAAGCGGACCTTGAACCAAAAATGAGCCTTCGGGGTACCAAATTTTAAAATCTCATATTTTTGTAAGTTTTGAAGATATAATCTTCATATTTTGCAGACGATCGGTAAATAATCTTAGGTTTCTATTTTTTTTATCGAATTTGTCTATTTTTATATAGGGTGTTCTAAATTCAGCGGCAAACATTCACATTTTCAAAGCCGCTAAAGTCCGTTTTTTTAAATGGGACACCCTATAACTTTATGCACTATCAAATGTAGAATTTAATTTTCTATCGAGCTGTATTAAGGTTCCCTATACCTATTCGTAACCATTTTCGAAATAATCAGGTTTTTATTAAACTATCATATGTATGCTAAATGCTTACACCTTCCCGTTGTAAGCCATGGAAAAACAAATGTTGTGCTTTTCTATTCAACATGACAGCTGATTTGAAACTTTTAAATTAAAATAAAATAACACTCAAAAGCTGATATTCTCAATTTATTTTATATTCGCGGAGAATGTTACAAAATATTGGAGAGAATGTGCCATGTTTTTAATGAAAAACATCCTCATTTATCGCCAATGAACAAGAGAAAATTGAAGAGGATTGAAACGAATTTTTTTCGTTTCGGAAAAGTTAAAGTTATAAAAATTGTAATAAATTGTTTACATTATTTTTAACCATTAAGTTCGAGACTGTTCTAAACTTGTTTTAGTGAACTTAAAAATTATAGCAATCTAACAATCAACAATAAATAAATAAAATAATAAAATTGAATTATAACAAATCTTCTATACGCTGTCCGTTCATTTGAAGACACATTTCAATTCTTCTTTGTACAGTTGCTGTGGCCCGTTGAATTTGTCCGTTTTCTAATTCGGCAAAAGCTGTTCATATCCTGTCCAGTAAATCTTGTTGGTTATTTACTGGGGAAGCATAGACTTTACCTTTGATAAATCCCCATAAATAAAAGTCTAGGGGTGTTAAATCAGGCGATCGCGGGGGCCATCTCCAAGGGCCATTGAGATCAATCCAGGTATCTTCAAAAATTCGAGATAATTGGAGATAAACTCCAGCGAAATTATGTGCTGGTGCCCCATCTAATTGATACCAATAATTTTGCAGCTCACCAATAGGAATTTCTTCTATAAATTCGTCCCTCGTAGAATTTCCAAATACTTATCACTGTTTAAATTGTATTCATAAATACAGTACCGCACCTGATCATTTAAAACTATACCGAAAACATTGAAGCTAAACCTCTCTTAAGAACGGGTTTTGCGCAAAGCGTGCAGATTTTCTGCTGCCCAGAAATGTTCGTTTCTTCTATTTGTTATTTTTTCTTTAGAAAATTTCGCTTCATCGGTCCAAAATATTCTTGAAAGGAATTGAGGGTCCTCTTGAATTTTCAAAAACATGAATTCGCAAAATTCTACTCATCGGACGTCATCACCAGGTCTCAAGGCTCGCAGGTTTTGGAAGGAATAAGGGTGCATATGATGTTCGCTCAAGATTCTTTGGACAGATGAAGAAGAAATTCCCAAATCGTTTTCTACAGACGGTATTGAACTTTGCGGGTTTATGTAGAAATAAGCTAATGTGTTTATTACGTTATCCCCTGCATTTGCCACTGGTTTCGAAACATTTTTTGTAACTTTAACCTTGCCAAAACACAAAAAGTTCGTTTCAATGCTTTTGAATTTTGACTTGTTAATTGGCGGTAAATCAGGGTAGCGTTCATTAAACACACGACACGTTCTCTCCAAAATTTTATAACATTCTCCATGAATATAAAATAGATTGAGAATTCACTGTGTTTTCTGATTTGATTCATAATGTTGGTGACATTTGGACCCGCACGATAAGACCGCATTCGACTATAACTATTTCGTTCGTTATAAACTTTTTAAAACATACTCAAATTTCATTGAATACATTACTTTATCCCTTTGTACACAATCAGTATGAAATTCCCGGAATTTTTAATTTTCATCTGGTAGGTAGTTATCATTATAAATTAAAACACGACAGTCGTCACACATCTTTTTAATTCCATAAATCTTTATGCTAAAATATTTATATAACATCCGTCAGCTGTCTAACATTATTTATATATTACAAAGGTAATGCATATAAACAAAATTTGCATCTTAGCGAACAACTCTCTGTTTCAACAATTGCTGATCCTGTTTCTCTTTTTCTGCAAACGCTGGTGGTTTCGGATGATCGCCCGCGCTCTCAAGATACTCGATATATTCGAGGGCCATTTCTTCCCTTTCTTTGATTTGTAGTGTGGCCCTTTCCACCAATTCCAACTCTAGTCTCGAAAGTGGCGGTATTCCGTAATTGTGTACCACACCGCCCCTTGAAAAGCGGACCGTACTTACCAAATACCTGAAATAATTAGTAAATTTAATTGAACAGAACCAGCCGGTGACTCGATGAAAATCCATATTAACCATTAAACACTTGTTTAAAATTTCCACTTAATTTATTTTACAAAAAATTAAATACATTGAGACAGACAACATACACTATTGTGCAAGTGAAGCGCATTTTTAAATTCAAATCGCTATTACTTGTAAACAAAATGATATATTTTCAAACGGTTTTTTACTTTTTGTAGGCTTACATTTTGTGATATGCGTATTTTAAGGGTTGTTTTGGTCTGGTATATACGAGGAATAAGATACTAGACCAAAGGTTTGTTTACAAGTTATAGCTAAATTTAGGCTAAATTTTAAAAAATTGCACAATAGTGTACAGGGTGTCCCATTTTCGTAGGTTTTACGGGGTTTCCAGCTTATGAGTAGAGATAGAGAGATGCGGTTTTCGCGACACCGTGCTACTTTTCGATGAAACTAAAGAGGCCGGAAACAGATTTGCCCTAACCATTTTAGTTTCCGTGCTACAGGGTGATTTTGAAAATTTGTCATTTTCGGACACCCCCTGTAACTCAGCTATCATAAAATATATTTAAAATGTTTCAACTGGTATTTATAGATTTTTTCACGTAGAATTCAGTGGCGTACTCAGATTTTTGCTGAGAGTCATAGTTTTTGACATATTGGCATAACCTACTATTTTTTAAATGAGACACCCTATATATTATTTTTTCATCTTATTCTTCGTGTCGAGAGCTTTTCAAAAACATACCATAAGTCATATTTATTTTCATAAATAACATGAAAAAATGCATTTTTCTTTAAACGGATTTATGGCATAGCAGATCAATCGAAATAAGAGAAGGTGGCTGTGGAGCCATGGAAAAAGTTAACAAATATTTATTAACGAAATAACAAAGTAACAGCATCAGAAAAAATTAGGAAATAGGTAAAAGGTAATAATTATAGTTTCATTAAAACTACAAATATTGTTCAAATTGTAGACCATTATGTGTCCTACAAGTGTGACAAACTTTAAAAATTCTTTTTAATGCATTTTCTATTGTAAATGACTGTCTTTGTAACTCTGCAAAAGCGTTTTCGGTGGCCATTCTTAGTTGTTCTAAGTTTTCGTATCGCCTTACATAAACCTTGTTTTCTAAATAACCCCACAAAAAGAAATCTAAAACTGAGAGGTCAGGGGATCGTGGTGGCCATCGAACAGGTCCGTGTGTTCCTATCCATCTTCCAGGAAAATGGTCGTTAAGCCAGTTTTGACTTATTCTGGCATTGTGGGCTGGAGCTCCGTCTTGCTGGAAATAAATCCTATTTAGTTGAGCCAAGGGAACATCATCCAAAATTCCTAATGCGTCTTCTAGGATTCGCACGTAACCAATCGAATTCAGATTTCCTTCATATATTTGGTAAATTATTTTTCGGTTGAAAATAAAACAGGAGACATTGAATCCAAATCTGCCCTGACGCTCCCTAGGAAAAATAACATGGTTGTTTTCTTGACTCCAAAATCGCGTGTTGTGTCTATTTAAAATCCCTGAACTAGTAAAATGTGCCTCGTCTGACCAAATAATCTTGTTTTCAAAATCGATATCTTCTGCCTTCATATTTATAAACCAATTGCAGAACTCCAATCTGCGCTCTGCATCACCAGGATGCAGATGATGCACAAGTTTGTATTTATAGGGTTTGAATTTGTGCTTTTTCAAAATTTTCTGCACTTTGGTTTTCGGTACACCCGCCTCTTCGTCTATTTTCCTGCAAGATGTTTCAGGAGCTGTCTGAACGAGGGCTAAAACGTTGACCTCAGATTCTTCGTTGTCTTTATTGTAAGTTCGCGATCGAGGCTTGTTAAAAGATCCATATTGGCAAAGATTATTTTTAATTTTTTGAAAAATTCTTTTTTCTGGTTGTCTTCTCTCCGGATATCTAAGATAAAAAAAAGCGAATCAATAAAGTCAAAATGCAGGAAGATAAAAAAGAACTAACCTGTTCAGATAAAGCTCTGCCGCCTGATCTGCATCTTCATTAGACAATATAAAACACGCGTTCATATCATATTTCTCAAAATATTCAAATTTTTGATTCTGAGCCATATTAAAAACAATAATTATAATAGACGTCAAGAAAAATTTAAACGCAATAATGCCAAAAATGACAGCAGTAATGGCTGCCTGATCATATTTTTGTTGGCGTTGCCATGGCTACCACAGCCACCTTCTCTTATTTCGATTGATCTGCTATGCCATAAATCCGTTTAAAGAAAAATGCATTTTTTCATGTTATTTATGAAAATAAATATGACTTATGGTATGTTTTTGAAAAGCTCTCGACACGAAGAATAAGATGAAAAAATAATATATAGGGTCTCCCATTTAAAAAATAGTAGGTTATGCCAATATGTCAAAAACTATGACTCTCAGCAAAAATCTGAGTATGCCACTGAATTCTACGTGAAAAAATCTATAAATACCAGTTGAAACATTTTAAATATATTTTACGATAGCTGAGTTACAGGGGGTGTCCGAAAATGACAAATTTTCAAAATCACCCTGTAGCACGGAAACTAAAATGGTTAGGACAAATCTGTTTGCGGCCTCTTTAGTTTCATCGAAAAGTAGCACGGTGTCGCGAAAACCGCATCTCTCTATCTCTACTCATAAGCTGGAAACCCCGTAAAACCTACGAAAATGGGACACCCTGTACTTATTCAAAATTTTAAATTATGTCTAAAAATCGAGTGTGGCGTAGATAGTAACTGGCAAATATTAGTACGAATCCAATATGGTGGAGCAAAATGGCTCCCAATAAAAATATTTGGAGACAGTATATGCCTATGTATTACTAAATGACTGTAGGCCGAACTAGATTGGGTTACACTTCACTATTCCTAAGAGAAGCAACGATTCACAATGTTTCTGGTAAAGGAAACTTAGAAGGACGAAAAGGACTACAAAAATTTTGTTTGCGGCATCTTTCGTTTAAAAAAATCCAGCATACTGCTGCTAAATCCATCATTATCATTTTAAATAACGAAGATACTTCGTAAAACCTTCGAAAACTGAACACCCTATATATTCTATGTTTTAGATGAATATATTATTAGACAAGGGAACATACTTGCATGTTTCAAGAATGTTACTTCTTATATAGACGTTTGCACAGGCACTCTGATCCCCGCAAATGCCCAGTGCGATGGCTGTTGTTAACTGGTTGAGAGCGTAACTTTCGGGCAAAGGACAATCGTCAACAAAATTTGGATTACCTAAATTTTTCGGAAATTCATCTTCTTTTACTCCTCTAAATCGTGCTGTTAGGGCCTGGGGGCCGTTTTTACCTAAAATATTTCATTTGATAAATGATCAAATTCTATTATTTTTAGTGATGACGAGAGATAAATTAAAATGTGTACTCTCGTCTCGGCACCGTTCAATCTCGACATTCGAGACGAGACGTGAATAAAGATTCCTTCCGAAACGAGACGAGATTCTCATCGCATTGCAAAAATTGAGTTTAGGATTGTTTCTGATACATCAGTGTTTTTTAGAAGACGACATGTCTTTCTAACATTCCTTGATAATTGTAAATATCAATAATGGTTTTGCGCCCCTAAATGATTTTTAATATTAATAATACGCAAACAAAATTAATTTTTGTACAAGATTTTGTTTATACCAGCTAGCACTAAACTGGCTATAACCAACGACATGGAAATAACATAGACCCAGTTGTTTACATTTTGGAGGAATCCAACATTAACCCTGGTTTGCCAAACCGTTACTGTGACCAGATAATAACGGATATTATCCTTTATACTATTACCTAAATAAACAAGGAATTCCAGAAATTCCCAGTATAAATTTCCATATAGAATATTTTAAAACTGATAATTAAATAGCTTATTATAAATAACCCAAACCGAATCTGTTTTAAATGTAATTTAAATCTTCTGTGGTTATTATGGTCCATGTTTATTGCTGATATTTCTGTAAATATGAATAGATCCAATACATGTAAAGGTGGTGCATTTTTATATAATATTACTTGCCGCGAGCTTGGAAAACTTTTAAAAGTAGTGGACCCAAATTTTTACCTAACTTCGCGTAAATAGAACAAAATGTGTTGGAAAAAGGGTGAAATCAATAATGTTTTGAAAAAAAAACCCGATTTCAAAAAATAGGTTGCATTAAAAAGTGATAAATTATATTTTATTACATATTTTCTATGAAGTCGGTGATAAGCTGATAAAGATAATTATTAAATAAGCATTATACTCTTGGTATAGACATCAAAACACAAAGTGGGTCCATGTAACAAAATTTAGTTTTATCTTCATCTTTAGTAACAATAGTAATAAGAACTCACCCTGTTATTGGTTGTATTTTGTCATTGAAATGCTTGTTATTTAATGACTAAGCTTACTGCTAATAATAAATATTGCCACATGAACCATTACATAAATATGTTTTTGCAGGCACGTAGCCAGGATTTCAGTTCTAGGGGGATCCAACCCTGTCAAAACCAATTCAATGACAAACAATTATTAAGAAGAATGCTTTTTTTTCACTTGTTGCTAGTCCCCCTGCAAGTGCAACAAAATATGAAAAAAAGTTGCAAAAAAACTAGTTATTTGCCAATATCTATTAAAACATTGCAGGTAGAGCAATTATGAAAATGTAAAAAATTATAGGTATATCTTGAGCAAATAGGACGTTGGCGACTTTTGCTTAATATTTTTAGGATTTATATATTTAATAGTATTTTAATAAATAAGTGCTTAGTCATTTTGTTAATATCGATGTTAATGTGGTGTTATCTTCCATAGAGGGTCTGGAACCATATTGCTACATTAAAAATCTGGATATCTTTAATCATAAATGTATTCATTTTTCGTTTGCTTAAATGTTTTTCTTTTTTTGAGAATTCTAAATATTCCTCACTGTCAAAATCGAATATTTTTTGGAGGTAATTTTTTTCAATCCCCAAAGGTAAATTCAGTAATTTTCTTATTCCTTAGATCATGTTTTGTATACGTAAAGATAAGAACTTCAAAATTGTGTGAAAATATACCATATATTCTAAGTTTAATAATAATAATTTTTGTTGGAATTATCATAAATTTAGTCTCGGCACGCATTCGCAATTTTGCTTATGACAGGAGATCGCGCGGGGGGGGGGGCGGACCCCTCCCTAGACTACGTGCCTGATCTTTTGTCACAGATAATTATTAATACAATTATATTAAATCAGCTTCTTGCTAACCTAAAGTTTATATATATATATATATATATATATATATATATATATATATATATATATATATATATATAAAGCTATATAAAATTCCGATTTTGAAAATTGTCACTGAATCATTAAGTATGTAATAGACGAGTTTAATTGTTATATAAATAATGAAATATTAAATTAATATGCTGTTACTTTTGTTTTGTCGATAATAATAGTTGTTTGTTATTATATCAAACCGTTTATAAATTATACTAAACTTTTAAACTTTGTTTTATTTTTATAAACCACGTGTCCGGGTGAAAATTTATAAGGTGCAGCACCACTTTCAACCTTGTTATTTAAATTTTTATAAAAAAAAATTCAGGTTCACATATAGTGTAAAATATTATACAGGGTGCTTCAGAATCACCACAAAGTTCCGATGATTTTATTGTTAAACATCTTGCATTTTAATGCATTTATTTACTTTTTTTATTATTGATTTCTTGATAAAAGTTGGTGGTTCACAAAAAATATTTTTGATAGTAATAAACTTTAGATCAGGATATTCAAAAAAGTGGATTTCACTAACAATTTCAAAAAAATAAAATTTTTCTGACGGTAGTTTTAAGGGCCATAAAAAATCGTAAATGTAAACTGAGTAAAATTTTTTATATTATAGTTATGGAGATATTTAAGGTCAAACAGCAAAAAAACATTTTTCTATTTAAATCTTTCCTTAGCTATTACTAATATGACATAACTAATACTAAACCTTTATTTACGATTTTTTACGGCCGGGCCAGTCACAAAAATTTTAATTTTTGAAATACACTTTTTCGTATTTTTTGAATGCCCTGTATATCTGACTTAAAGTTGAATATTGTGAAAACTATTTTTTCGACAAACACACAAGTTTTATCAGGAAGAAAGTTTTTCGAGAAATGATAATAAAAAAGTTTCCCATTTAGTGCAGAGTTTTCCACGATATAATATCTAAATTAATTGTTTTCAAGTTATTATTAAAACTCTCACTTTTGCAATGTGAAGTCGTTCCTGTTCATCTTAGAACAAAAAACTGTCGTATCCACCATACTAATATTTGGGCTCAAAAAAATATAGCAAATAATACATTATCTCAAAAATAGCTACGCCACTGGTAAGCCTAGCAAAGATATCTGACAGCGTTGCAATTTTCACCGCAAACTATTCTTTATGCGATCAGTCAGTCTTTTTTCCACTCATACACAACAACAAATTGATGTTTGATTCTATTTATTTCATTTTTATGAATGAAATGCTGGGTCTATTTCTTTTTGTCGTCATTGGCTATAACTGTTTCCACTACTACTCTTTAAGAGTTTTTGCGTATTTATTACTAATAATCTTACTAGATATCAATAAACACTTTGGGTTACACGTTTTTAAGTATTATGTATGTATTTGTTACTGCGAGTAATACTATAGTAATTTTCCATGTAAAGTAATTATATAATAACTACTGCCAAGCAACCATTTACGGAATTGACTTCAAGGTCGTCATTTCTTTTCCGTGACATAATACTAATTATTTAAAGTTACTGTTTCTTATCTGTTTACTAAACTACAACTTTTAAGTATCAATACCTTCCTGAACCTTACAGAGACTACTCTATTTCGTTCAAATGTACTTCTATAACGTATTACTATCAAGTAAAACGAGTCGTTGCAGAATAGAAAAGGTTATCGTCTAATGTTACTTTAAACTGGTTATTACTAGTCGTTATTCTTCTGTTACAACTTTGAAGAAAGAATTACAGTAATTTTTAACTACAAGTAAACTATTACCTCTTGTACTTGAGGTTCTGAAGATAGGGGGCGATGGTACGAGATTCGGTCTACACTCACGTTATAAGGACAGTGGCGACAATAGGGTAAACAATTTTTAGTTGATTCGGCCATATTGCAGCTAAAATCGTTTTGTTTACTTTTGGCCTACGTGGGTTTCTTATAAGGTTTGTTGTTTGGGTGTATTTTTTTATTAGTTTTTGTGATTATTGAAGTGAATATTGATTCAATAATAAGTTTTGAACCGTTGGCTATATGGAGAAATGTGTTTTTTTCTTAAGTTTAAGTTTATTCCAAGAAAAGTTTTATGTCTTAATGTATATTTTACTTCATTCAGCACCTACATTTAAGGTAGAAGCTCTCGAAGATTAGTATAAAAGAAACTTTATTTAGTACTAGATGGTTCGAATAGATTATTAAAGTAAAACATTAACATAACCCTACATTTTCAATAGACGCTGACAGAGGTTGTCAATGTAAAGGCAAGAAATTTATATTTCAAATTTTTTTCTGGGGCATATTACTCCTTGTAGACTGAAATTAATAATACTTTCATTAATTAACCTTTTAGCTGATCCAGTTTTCTTATATTAATGTGCTAAAGTAGATTAATTTAGTTAAATTTGAGACAAACTAACGATAATATGTGCGCGCCTATTTATACTTTTAGAAAAAAAAAGTAGTTTTCGTCATTCATCCACGTTCTATAGAAAATTAAAAATATCACAACCTGGTTATGTCATACCTAAACAAAACCTAAAGCGGTATTTTAAGGAAAAGAAAAATAAATCCAAACAAAGGGTTATGGTTATGACAGAATTATAGAAGTGACTCAAGTACTGCAACTCGCATTAAATTTTAAAGAAGCGGCAGAATGTTCGCAAAACGTAACCGCTTTGTGATAATATATAATATCGAATTAATGGGAACTTTGTAGATAACTAGTAGACTTCAAAGTAATTGGGTATAAGTGACAGTTGTGTATTTAAAGAATCCAAAACTATAAAAGCGTATGGGAGCAGTCGTAGACACTTGTGCAGCTAACTTAAAAGTAAAAGTCCAATAGAACGCCATTGTTTATTTTCATCTCACCTATAAATATTTAGCTATGACGTTTATTTTTGTGAGTATAAAGATTAAAAATGCATACAAATTAAACATCACGTTAAAGAAAGAATCACTCTTTATAATAAAATATATAATGATATTTACTATTTAAACTAAAGTTCAAAATTACATTTTTGAGACTTAATTGGCCAATATATTTGACCAAGATCTATTGAAAATTAACGAATTTTAAAGGCGCGTCATTTTTTTAAGGCTATTATCACCATATTCACCAAAGAAATATCCTGCGTTTTAATTTTAGGTCCTTAGCATAGCCAGGAAACTAAGTGAAACGCATGTATTCTACCCAAAGAACGAATAACGTATCCTATAAGCTCTTCACCATATTCCCAATTTGAGCGTTTATAGGCGCCATAACTGTTTTGTTTGCATTAGAAAGAACCATACATATTTTTAAAATGGATTAGATAAAGACAGAAATAAGGAAGTGACGAATAGGGTGAATTATTACTATTCGGCTACTTAAATGGAACTACACAATTCCGTACTATCTACGTAATAGTCAAAGTCACAGTTACATGTTATTCACGAAATAGTTACCCTAAAATTGTTCCCCATTTTGGTAATGACTACGTCGTCTCCGCTTAAACAGAACGTGACGACATCAAATTCCGGTTACTTCAACGAAAATGTTTGTGGTAACAATGACGTACGCATGATTAAATGTGCTATTTTTAGCCTTTTTCAATGACAGTATGGTACTTATAGTTAAAAAAATGTAAAAAAATGTAAAATGATGATGATGCTGATCTTTAATAAAAGTAGTAAACTAATAAAAAATTTTAAAAAATATATAAAATTTGTTGTGACTTACCTAAGACAGAACTCATTTTCATCAAATATTAAAACACATATACAAGACTACCGTAAAGTTACCTAACTTTGACTCCGAATATAACATTGACCACAAATTCAAAAAATGTTTTTAACCGAATTTATGAAGCAGCAAAAGTAGATACCGTTGCGATTTTGGTCCTGATAAGTAGGGCAGTGCATCATAGATGGCCTTTAATGCGTTTTCAAACGTGCGCGAAAAAATAGTCCCGATAGAAACTTTGTCCGCCATCCCGAAAAAGTGCCGCGAAAATATTACCGGTAAACTTCTCATTGCTGAGCAAAAACTAATTCGTTTTAATCATTAGTATTACGCAGGTAAGTGATTTAAACTATTAGGAAGTGATTGTGATAACGTGAACTGAACTGGTCACACATTTTTCTATATTAAAAAAAAAATGTAAACATAACCTAAAATTGCAACTTTTGTCAATAACTTTGACCGCCGGTCAAAGTTAATGGCACGGTCAAAGTTGAGTTTTATTTTAATAAAAACTTATTATTTTTTTCTCAGAAATGCCGAAAAGAAAGTACAGCCAGTACGACATAGGGGAAAATCGAGTTAACCTTGAAAGGGCATTAAACATGATAAGGTCGGGACAAATATCAAAAAACCAGGCAGCGAAAACATTTAACATACCAAAGGGTACATTAATTAATAAGTGTAAAAAAGTACACTTGGGTAAGGTCGGTCACCCCTTCGTGCTAACACCCACTGAAGAAGAAGCTATAGTTGCACATGCTATAAAAGTTAGCGAGTGGGGGTTCCCTTTTAGCCGTAAAGACTTGCAACATTTAGTAAGCGACCTTTTAGATAAAAAGGGAGTGACCGCTTCACAATTTAAAGAAGGAAATATGCCAACTCTAAGGTGGACGACAAAGTTTATAAATCGGCATCAGGCACTTAGCCATAGAATGAGTCAAAACCTCAAGGTTTCAAAAGGAGAAATATCGCCAGATACAATAATGCAATATTTTAATGCATTGAAAGATACATTACAGAATGATGGAGACTTTATTGACCCCGGCCGAATTTATAACTACGACGAAACCAACCTAGCCGACGATCCGGGAAGGAAAAAGTACATATTTAAAAAAGGTACGAAATACCCAGATAGGATTCGCGATTCCACAAAAGCCAGTGTGTCCGTTATGTTTTGCGGATCGGCAAGTGGTGTAATGTTGCCGCCATACGTGGTGTACAAATCTGAACACATTTGGTCCACATGGACAGAGGGAGGACCCCCCCACACACGATACAATCGGAGTAAAAGCGGATGGTTCGACTCTGTTATTTTCACCGACTGGTTCTGCAACCAATTTGTACCATTCGTTAAAAAACAACATAAGGATGGAAAAATCGTAGTACTTGGAGATAATCTAGCGAGTCATTTTTCATCGGAAGTTTTAAAAACTGCACATGAAAATAATATTATTTTCGCATGTTTTCCTAAAAATTCGACCCATTTGTGCCAGCCACTGGATGTCGCCTTCTATGCGCCATTAAAAAGGAAGTGGCGGGACATATTAGATTCCTGGAAAAGTAACCAACAAAGAAAATCCCAGGTAATTCAAAAGGACCAGTTTCCGCGCCTATTAAACAATCTTTGTAAGAGCATTTCTCCAAACAATCATTCTACTAATTTGATTTCTGTCTTTAAAAAATGTGGAATCGTTCCGTTTAATCCACAGGAAGTGATAAATAGGCTTCCTCGAACTAGCACTGAAGGGACGACAGAAGATCGCTCAGTTGAGTTAGTTTCTGAAGTCGTAGTAGGAATGCTAAAAACTATGAGATATGGGGATCAAGAAGCACCTAAGAAGACAAGAAAATCGAAAATCAACGTCCTACCAGGTCAGGGAATCCGATTAGAAGATCTCACTTCGAATGACAATGACGTCAACCCAACTCCAGGTCCATCGAATCAGAAGACAGCTATTAAAAAGATATTCGAGAAAAAGACGCAAAGAATGAGACTAGCCAGCGAAAGTTCTGACAGTATTGATGAAGGCAATATAATATACGCGGACACTTTAAATGATAACTGTTTTGAGACATGGGCAGCTAATGAAAAAAAGGCTTTAAGTAAAACTACTGAAGTCCAACTCGACGATGAAGATTCAGCAGAGGAAAATACGAACCTAGCAGATTTGAGAAAGACCTTAATGAACAAAAAAGAAGAGTGTGCTACAGATGACTATGTAGTAGTGTCCCTAAAAACCCTAAATAACCAACCAAAATATTATGTTGGTCAAATAATGACTTCCGAGGAGCAAGAATTTCAAATAAAATTCATGCGGAATAAGAATTCTAAATTTATTTGGCCCATAGCAGATGATATATCACTAGTTTCTAAAAAGGACATAATTTTGAAACTAAACAAACCTAGTGATTTCAAACGCGGGTTGGTATTTCCAGAAGTTGACAATTTGCAACTAAAAATACAATAATATTTTCTAGTTCCGAAATGTTAAACATATTTATTTCGTTCTTAAGTTTAATTTTGTTTGTTTTTTGTTTTATGTAGGTATTTAGGTACCTACTTATGTTTGATTTATATGTTAGTTTGTTTTTACTAAATCGAGACTGTTTTAGTACCTGCATTTATTATATTTATAAGAATAAATACTTAATTAAAATACTAATTTTTGATTTTTTGTGTTTTATTCTTGAAAAAAATGAACCAAATCTTCTCTAATATTTTTTAAAAACGAATCTGATGGTCAATGATATTGAACAGGGTCCCTAAATTTAAGATATCATACATTTTAAGGGGTCAGTCAAAGTTAGGTTCATCGTCCCTAACTTTGACCACCAAGGTTTTTTTAAAAAAATGCCTTATGTGGCTTGCTAACAAAAAATTTGATGGTGCAATTTAAAGGGTTACTTGAAGCCCCAAGGTGGTCCACTAAATGAACAAATTAGCTATACGCCAAGCAAAGATATTCACAACTGAACTTCAATTTCGGTCAAAGTTAGGTAACTTTACGGTATATAAAAAGACAAGTTACATGGTTTGGACACACGAAACAGAAATTAACATATAGGTTTAAATGTCTACTGCAGAGTGATTATTCCGTCGTCCAGGGCCAAAAATCGTTGACCTTGATTGCAATATTTACAATGTTTTTAAGGGCGATCAATTCCACTAAGAGAATTAAAATATTATTATCTTGTTAAAACAAATTGACATAACTCCCTGGTAGTTCAAAGGACAGCACCTCGAGCCACGGTGCGAGGGGTCCCGAGTTCGACTCTCGCAGCCTCCACCCGTCATTCATTCATTTTTCTCTTTTTTAAATTTTCTTTATTACAAGACTTTTAAATATTTTTTGTTTTAAAATAAAATTAATTTGATGTTTCATGCTTTTATAAAAAAATATCATTGATAATGTAATTTCTTTTTAAATATATAATTGTAATTGGTATCTTTATCGCATTTAAAGTTAATATTTGTATGTCCTATTTTAAGTAAAAAAAAACAGAAAAAAAGGGAGGATGTTACGGTAATATAGATTTTAAAACGGAATTAATTTATAATATGTTAGTGTAGATTTTTCTTAAATTTTGAATGTCTGATTTTGAGTTGACCGAATTTGTATTCTTTTTTATAAAAATCATTTCCAAAATTTCTCTTTTTTCTTTATGTAGTTCTGTCTTTAATATGCGAGTTTCTTTAAAATTAAATTTATGATTGTTTTGGGATTCGGAAAAAAAAAAAAAAAAATATATATATATATATATATATATATATATATATATATATATATATATAATCAATGGGCCTACAAGCTTTATTTTAAATAATTAATCTACTAGATAGAAATTTTATAATTTTATCTAAGCCGCCAGTATTTGCTAAAAAACTACCAAAAGAGAATTGGAATGTAAGAAAATGAACATGGACTTTGTCTCCTTCTAACACATTGTCCCTTATGACGGGGTTTTTGACAACGTTATCGATTGTTTTTAAAGCGAAGCGAAATAATTTTAGTAGCGAAATATAAATGAAAAATCTAAAAAAAAATGTTAATAGCAGATATTTATTTTATGAAAAATAAGAAGTGAAAACACTGTTTTTCAGCGGGGTATTGTTGCTTCAAGTGTCTAGAGAGTAGCATATTTTTGTTTAAATTAATATTTAACAATATACATTTTTTTACTTGTTATGGCCGATTTTGGGGCGGCGTCAGTAAAAATAAACGAGATAGAGTTCTGGAAGTCTGGACTTTTTTGGAAACTTCTTCCTCTTCAAAATTTTTTTTAATTCCTTAAATGCAAATAATTTCCCAGAGATTTTTTTTATTTTAATTTATCAATAACTTTTGAAATTGTTTATGTGCGGGTTTGAAACATTTATACAATTTTCTAGACGTCATTTCGAATCGAATGGTTCTCCCTTATACTTTTATTACCAGTAGCAAGAATTAATACCATTTTGAGTTTGTGAAGTGACGGCTCTTCTATAGGGTCATTTGTTCAATGACCCCCCAAAAATATTTCAGAAAATAAATTATTCGATTGACCGTCACTCCTAATAGTTGTAATAAAACGCGAACCTTGGGAAAAGTTAAATACGCTAGACTAACAGCCGCGCACGGTGGTTCGAATAGTCTCGTTGTGTTCCTTACGAATAATAAAATACACTATGCTAAGCTAGGCGGGCAGTTCGAATTGCCCTGATTACCATAAAGCTTGACGAAAGTACCCGAAGATTTCACAGCTACCGGGCGGCAGCCGAACGTGATAGCAAATAGAATATGAAATCGCGATTTAGATCATCAGCCGGCCTCTTCTCATAATTCGATCGATCGGTCGCAGCATCACGTCGGCATGCGGAAGTTCAATTGTCCACAGGTCTCGCGGTCGATATTCTCACTCGATATTGTTTTAGACGTTTTTAATCGATGAAAATTGATTTATATACTGTTTTTCGTAATATATATTTTTTTATTTTTATGATCCATGTGTGAGTTGGAAATATACAAGAAATAAAATGTTGGTAGTGACTAGTGCAAAAAAATAAACAACTAAAAAGTGTTTTCGAACTTAATTTTGCAAAAATAACCAATTTCAAGGTGGTCTATATTTGAGTTGTAAATGTAGATAAAAAATTCTAATACTTTGTTAATTTTTGTAAATCAAATTAGAATGAAAATAGGTGTTACATTTGGTAATTTAGAAATAACAACTTAGATCAAATAAAATGTCGGTAGTGCAAAAAATTAAACCACTAAAGAGTCCTAACGAACTTTCAAAAAATAACCGAATTCTAGGTAAGTGGTCGCATTTTGCCAGACTTGGATACTGGATGGGACTGGATATGTAGTTGTGAAGTCTATAACTCATTTTATTGTTATGTTTGTTTGTTGCTTTCTAAGGACTCGTCGGACTCCTTATGGTGCAAAACCTATGTTAAAGACTCAAAGCACTTAAAAGAAAAAATAAAAAAAACATGTGTTTTCTGCAGATCACATGACTATCCGTTTTAGCAATGTTAAGTATCGAGATAGATAGACTATCCGCTTTAGCAATGTTAAGTATCGAGAAATCGTTTGTAAAAGGAATATTTGTGCAATTTTAACTAACATGTCATTCAGCATTTTTTTTTTTAATTCTAAAGAACGAAGAGTAGATCTAAAGATATTTATTTTTATTTTAAGTATGCCTATTTTTAAATTTGTTATTGACCTCACAATATAATTAACCCCGAGCCGTCACTGTGTTTGTGAACTAAACGACTAGTTCTGTTCAATATACCGGGTGTCCCTCAGATGTGGTTCATCCTTATAACTTTTTTGTTTTTTGGAGATAACTTTTTGAAATTTTGTGTGTGAATACAAGACGTAAATTTGGATTTTTGGACATATTCGTTTGTTTTGAGGCATTTCCGGTTTAACCGGAAATGACCGCAACTTTCGATTATTAAATGAGATACTCTATATAGTTTTAATTATTTCGATAGAAAATGGCGTCCTGAGTGCAATGTCACCCGATTTGTCAGTTTTTGACAGATGGAGGAATTTTTATGATAATTTTTTTCCAATCTAGCATGCTATGAATCATTTACATCGGTTGATTTTTGATCTAGAAGTAAGGGAAAAGCACAAACTTACCTCTGTTGATCCTAAAAACTATTTTATGCCTGTTTGAAATAAGCAAAATCAGTATTTTTGTGTTTACTCAATTTTTTCAAATAGAAAGTAGGTGGCTCCTGGGGTTTTTATAAAATACCTCTTTCTTCCGAACAGTTTGAAACCACACACTCTAATATTACATGAACTCTTCCCCTTAAAAAAGCAACAATATGTACTGTTACTATATACACAATAATTGCGCATCATCTAGTCATCCATGATACAACCAGTTGACGGTGTGTCTATGGATACAGCAAAATATTTAAATAAAATATAAATAAACTGATGGTTTGGAAAATATCATTTCAAATATGTGAAAAAATGTTAATTCTTGCACATTAGAAACATGAATTCTTTATAAAAAATTGACATTTAATTAAACGTAGTAGGCTATGACCGAGATAGTACGAAAGAGACGTATTAAGGCGGCTTTGAAAACAAAACACTGTTAATTTTGACAATCGTCTTTATTATTATTCGCATTTTTACCCAAGTATAAGTACCTAATTGTTTTAGTGGTTTGTTAGAACAGATTTAGAGTTTTCTGAGTTTCTTTCTGACCCATCAAATTCGGGAGTTTCTCGAAGAAATACTAGGGATTAATGGAAATCGTATATTTTACCAACAAGATGGCGCCCCGCCTCAAATTACTTAAATACTTATGTTTCATAGCGTCTTCGTCATAGTCTACTATGCTTAAATACATTTTATCGTGTATTTGAAAACCTGTCGCGTATAAATAATAATAAAATACTTTTTTATAATTTATTAACGTTTTCCGCTGTAGCCATAATAACACAGTCAACTGAATCATGGATGAGTTGACGATGCGAACTAAGAGCAATGATGATATATGTAATAGCAATATTACGTACAGGGTGTTCCAGCGAGGACTGAACAGGGACCTATTTTCGACCTTCCTTGTATTTTGGAAAAATTCAAAATAGCCAATCGATGTATTTTTTCTTGTAGAATCCAAAAATATCATCGAAAAAATATTTGAACCAGAAACAAAAGAGTTACGCTATGCATCAGGTGTTTTTTAAATGGAATGTATCGTTTTTTATACGATTTTTGGAAAGAGTGATTTTTTTTTATGTCCGTTCTGATTAAAAGATTTGATTTTGCAATAGCTGTTTATATTACATTTTAATGTTTTACAAACTAAAATTTTAGCTTCACCTATTTAAAATATACGATAGGTTGGTATAGGTGATCAAGGTAAAATGACGTTTGAATGCTTTGTCAATAAAAATTGTCACCTAAAAAATATATATTTGACTCTGATCGAAATGAAATACTCTTTGGACGAGAGACTACAGATTGTTATGCTATTTTACAAGTGCCAAGAAAATGCAAGAGAAGCAAGAAGAAGATTTATTGCAAATTTTCATAGAAATATATCCATCAATACAATTCTAAGGATAAAAAACCTATTTGAGGAAAATAAAACTTTACATGATAGAAAAAGAAATATACAAAGAAGAAGAAATCGAGACCAGGCCATTATAAATTATTTTCAAGTTAATCCAACCAAATCTATTTCGGATGCAGTTCGGGAAGTTCAGTACGGTGGCGGTGTAAGGCGCAGAAGAGTTACCCGAGGGACTGTTCACAGGACTCTGAAAATTCATAAATTTAGGCCTTTTCGTATCCTTCCACTTCAGCACCTAACACCGGCACAAAAAGAACTTCGCTTCCAATTTGTTTCTCAAATGGTAATTCGGCAAGAAAACGAAGACCCTGATTTATTCAAAAATATTGTGTGGACCGACGAAGCTACTTTCACAACATCGGGAGTATTCAACAGACATAATAGTCACCACTGGGCCGTTGAAAATCCAAAAAAGTTCCAGACTATTAAATTTCAAGGGAGGAATTTTATTCATGTTGGGTGTGGGATAAAAAACAATAAAATTTTGGGACCAATATTTTTTAACGGGAGTTTAAATGGGCACAGATATTATGAGTTTTTAGAAAACGAAATTGAAAATTTTTTGGAAGACTTACCATTGGCAGAATATCAGAATTTAATTTGGCAACATGATGGGGCGCCTCCTCATGCCGTGCATGATGTGGTTCAATTTTTAAATCGGCGCCATAACGGATGGATAGGGCGAAATGGAACATATGCTTGGCCGCCCAATAGCCCCGACCTCTCAGTTTTGGATACATTTCTTTGGGGCCATTTGAAGAACGTCGTATACAGACAACGAAACGAAAATATTTAAGAGATCATGGGAAAAATTGTCGATTAAATAAACCGCCTTAACCAGGAAAATCATATTGTAACAGCAAGTTTAGAAAGGCTACAAAGGGGTTATCGATGTTGTTTCGAGAAAAACGGCGGTCACATTGAAAACTTATGTTATTAGTAGTTTTATTTTATTATTTAATAATTATTTTTTATTGAATTTCTTTTTCTATCATGTAAAGTTTTATTTTCCTCAAATAGGTTTTTTATCCTTAGAATTGTATTGATGGATATATTTCTATGAAAATTTGCAATAAATCTTCTTCTTGCTTCTCTTGCATTTTCTTGGCACTTGTAAAATAGCATAACAATCTGTAGTCTCTCGTCCAAAGAGTATTTCATTTCGATCAGAGTCAAATATATATTTTTTAGGTGAAGACTTCGACAATAATTAAAATAATGTCAATTTTTATTGACAAAGCATTCAAACGTCATTTTACCTTGATCACCTATACCAACCTATCGTATATTTTAAACAGGTGAAGCTAAAATTTTAGTTTGTAAAACATTAAAATATAATATAAACAGCTATCGCAAAATAAAATCTTTTAATCAGAACGGACATAAAAAAATCACTCTTTCCAAAAATCGTATAAAAAACCATACATTCCATTTAAAAAACACCTGATGCATTGCGTAACTCTTTTGTTTCTGGTTCAAATATTTTTTCGATGACATTTTTGTATTCTACAAGAAAAAATACATCGATTAATTATTTTGAATTTTTCCAAAATACAAGGAAGGTCGAAAATAGGTCCCTGTTCAGTCCTCGCTGGAACACCCTGTACATTATCATGAAGTATGTTGTATCGAAAGAATCGCAAGGAAACGGTATTTAATAAAAACCCCAGAAGCCACTTCCTTTCTATATGAAAAAATTGAGTAAAAACAAAAATACTTTTGTTTATTTCAAACGGGCATAAAATAGTTTTTAGGATCAATAGAGGTAAGCTTGTATGTTCCCTAACTACTAGATTAGAAATGAACCGCTTTAAGTGATTCATAGCATGCTAGATAAAAAAATACATATATCATAAAAATTCCTCCATCTGACAAAAACTGACAAATCGCTTGTCATTGAACTCAGAACGTCATTTTTTATCGAAATAGTTAAAAACATATAAGGTGTCATTTTCGGTCAATCCGGAAGTGACTAAAAACAAATGAATACGTCCAAAAATCCAAATTTATGTCTTGTATTCACACCCCAAATTTCAAAAAACAAAAAAGTTATAAGGGTGAGCTACATTTGAGGGACACCCGGTATATAAAATATGTTTAGAATAATCCACTGATCTTAAAAAAAATTATTATACAAGGCATTAAAAAGTGTATGACGTCATGCTCAAATCGGTATTACCAAAAGATCTGAATAAAGCAATTTGACGGATATAGCCGTTTTTACAAATTTTGACTAGTTTCCAAGTTATCGAATTTTTTCAGTTAAATGTTCCATTCTGTAAATACCGGGTGACACAGAACATAGGCTCTAATTTTCTTGCCTTTCCAGATATCAGATTGAAACGTAGGTACGTTTAGGAACTTATTAAGATATTTTGACAGATAATTGTATTACGCATCACTTCCGGTTTAACCGGAAGTGACCTAAACCTTAATATATTAAATGGAACCCTATATATTCTTTTTCATGGTCGTATTCTGTGTAATATTCCATTTCCAATGTTGTATCACAAGTTATATTTTTCTTCCAAAATGGTGGCACTAAAACCGGTTTGCTGAAAAACGTTATATTCACCATATAACACATAAAACAAAAGACAGTGTGAAACTTCTGAGGTGACCTGATTAAAATGAAACTTTGTAGATCAGAAACAGCATGAAAGCATATTATTGTGTTTTTTTTTTCAAAATATTACGCCTTTTCGAAAAAAAAAATAAAAATTTCTACTTTAAATGTAAATTTTCTGCCAAAATTTAAATCGGACCTTGTATATTTTATTTATCCGTTTAATTTCACGTTAAATTACGTTTCCAACAGTGTGTCACAAGTTAACCCTTTTGTCGTTAAATTACAACAATATTTCGATTTTTCCTTCGAGCTACATAATTTTTTATCCGGGAAACTACTAAATCAAAATTTACCATTTTTTTTTAATTAAACTGTGTTAGATTTATTTACCCATCATTTTTATTAGACAATAACTAAGTCTTCTAATTAACATTACATGTGTCAGATTTGTTTATAACATTTAAACTTAAATGACCAGGCCTAGGTAGTCCATTTTACACCCATACCTGTATAAGCACTGTTAGCGATTCTAATACTCTAATGTCTATATTCCAGTTTCTAGAAATCGGTAAAATGGCCATTTTATTTTTATAAAAACGTGACAGCTGATTAATATAAGCATTTTAAAATAATTTTCGCTTATATTAATTTTAGTTTAATTGTTCCTAGATGCTTACGATCGTTCAACGTAAATGCAGCTTAAATTGCATACATTGAGAAAAAGTAGTAGGCTATGAAAAACAAAATAGCATAATACGGCCATCATTATCTGGTTATTGGCAGTTGTAGTATGCCATTTAAGCTGCATTTACGTTGAACGATCTTAAGCAACCATCTAGAAACACTTAAACTTAAAATTAATATAAGCGAAAATTATTTTAAAATGCTTATATTAATCAACTGCCACGTTTTTATAAAAACGAAATGGTCAGTTTACCTATTTCTATGAACTGGAATATTGAGATTAGAGTATTAGAATCGCTAACTCTCAGGGGCGTGCAGTCCATGGAAGCAAGGGAAGCAGTGCTTCCACAAAAAAAATTACAAAACATTTTCTAAAATGTAATTTTTGAAATAGGAAACTATTAATTTAGTTTATTTTAAAAATGCTAAAATATTATCTTAATTATCAAGCCCATAATAAATGCAGCCTTGACTCCCACCCAGCCACAATAGAATATCGAATAGAACCTATGCGGGCCGCTAGATTCTCTGCAGCCAAGTCCTGTATGCTTGATTTCCTGTGAATCGAGCCAGAGGTTATTGAACTATTTGAAATTTTTGCATTTCAGTCACGTGCTTTAAGTGGTTGCGGAAGCTATCGTTGGAGTAAGTTCTTTGTTAGAACAGCTATCCGTGTGTTGTGTGATAGGTACGTTGCGTCCTGCATGGTGCGATATGGAAGACAATAATACGAACGTGGATATGCAAATACCGTCAACTTCGGCTGTCGGTAATAACGTTGAAAATGTTAGAGAATTTAGTAAGGTGTGAACGTGTAGTGTGTGTCTTAATAATAAAGAGATTTTCAACATTAAACTTCGCTGATAAGCTTCAAATAATTTCCAAAGGAAGGGCAAAACCGCCTATGAAAAATTTAACCACAAAAATGAAAAACTGTATTGGACCTTTTTATCCGGAAAAAAATACGAACAATTTAAATAGCTAACAGGGTGTGAAATTATAAGTTAATTATTTTGCTGGCCATGTTTACTTTTTGAAAATGAAAAAGGTCTCTGGAATAAAACTAGTTTTTCCGATTTAAACAATTTCCATAAAGCTGTAAAAAGACACATTATATCCAAAGCGCATTTACAGGCCGTCATAAAAGAAAAAGTCTTCGGCAAAACCAGAATTGAACACGCCTTTAATAAACAGTTGGAAATTAGTCACCGTCAACACAATGCACTAGTCGATAAAAATAGTCGATATAATTAAATATTAAGAAGACTTATCGATGTTGTTGTTTTCTCGGACAGCACGAATTGAGATTTAGAGGTCATGATGAAACAAGGGTTTCTTCAAATAGAGGAAATTTTCAAGATTTACTTAGTTTAATGGCTAAATATGATGATTGCTTAAATAATCATTTAGAGCAGTCTAGCGTTTTTCGCGGAACGTCGAATCGAATCTAGAATGATTCTATTTCCGCTGTTGCAACCATTAATCTAAAAAGAATTAAGCAGGAGATTGGCGAGGCGCGGTTCATTGCTATTGTTCTAGACGAAACAACGGATATCACTAATTTTAGCCAATTATCTATAGTAATACGCTACGTTAAAATAGCGATTTTTAGGTTTTAAGAATGTGTCCGATGCATTATATACCGTAGTTTGTAACGTTACTAAAGAAATTAATGGAGAGAAAAAATTAGTTGCTCAAAGCTATGATGGAGCTGCAATGATGGCAGGACAATTAAAGGATCTGCAAGCTAAAGTTCGAGAAACTTTCCCAAGTGCTGTGTTTGTCCATTATTTTGCTCATAAATTAAATTTAGTTTTATCCCAGTCCATCAATCACATTAAAGAGTGTAAAGTATTTTTCGTTACTTTAAGTGGCATGACTGCTTTTTTTGCCAAGTCAACAAAACGTACACAAGCTTTGACCACAAACGATTGCCCAAAGTAGCTCCTACTAGGTGGAACTATAATGGAAGACTTGTGTTAACAGTATCTGAAAATCGTGAATCACTGATTGAACTGTTTGAGAATATAATAGAAAAAAAATTAAACGTGGGACTCAGAAGCAATAAATAGTTCGAGGGGGGTTTTGGACTGTTTGAAACGAGATTTTAATTTTAATTATTTGATGAACATATTTTCAGAAATATTCCAATCTCGGACAATGTTTTTAATATATTACAAAATAAACTATAGATTTAACGGTTTAAATGATTTTACAATCTTTTATGAGCAATCAAATTCAGCAACAAATTTTAGATTTAACATTTTAAAGAAAAATTTTTTCAGAAGATGCCTTTAAATCTCTTCTTCTTCATTATGGCCAGTTCTTCGACCGAGTGTTACTGCGATCTGAACTAAAAGTGATTTACGAAACTCTTGATATTAGCGGAAAAAATAACGCTAAGGAATTGAAAACTCTTGGCCGTTACGTGATGAAAATCCATGATAAATTTTTTTATTTTATAAAAACAACTTAAGTTTTTGAGATTTTCACTTATATATTTGTTGTCAACATGACATGTTTCGCATATACAATAGCTTCTTCAGATGTTAAGGTATAACTAAAATAATACAATGCCAAGATGTAAAAGGTAAACAACAGGTTACAAATATAGGGAAAAACCCAAAGACAGTGGTGAAAAAGCTTAAAAATTATGTGGGTTATATATCTACGACAAAAGGACGGTTTAGTGAAATAAATTTAACAAAGGAGAGTTATTTAATTCTAATGGCTCATTTAGCAAATTAACTGATGATTTTAATTTGTTTATTTCTAGAAATTCAAGCATGTTAAGTTTTATGCCCTTATTTTCGATATGTAGAATTTCAAAATTATTATTAAATGAATGATGTTTAAGTAAAAGATAATTTGCAAAGGTTGAACCAGATTTTTTATTCAAAAAACTACTTTTATGCTCTGAAATGGGTTTGTTAAACGTTCTACCTGTTTGACCTATGTACGTTTTTGGACAGTCAACGCAAGTTAATTTGTAGATACCTGATTGTTTTGTTTTACTTGTCTTGTCTTTATTATTTTTTATATATTTATCCAAACGATTGTCTGTCCTGTAAGCAACATTTCCTGTTTACGCAATAAAGTAGCGATTCGTTCAGAGAGTGATCCAATATAAGTTAAAACTTTATAAAACTTATTAGATTGATCTTTAATATTAGGATATACTTGACTAATGGCTTTATTATATTGTTTCTTGGCAAGAAGTCAGAAAGATTCAATACAGCAAACGTGACATATATTCTACTTACTTAAAGGTAATCCATACAGAACTGTCATCCAGGCTACATCGTTTGGAATTTGATATTTTAGACTATAGTTTTGGAGAACAAACAAATTCATTAATACATGTAAAGTATCTACGACAAAGACGTAAGTTGGGTTGTTTATTAAAAGAAAAAAGAAGTTCAAAAACTAACATAATAACTAATTTTTCTGACCACGTTTTCTTTGATAGGTTTGTTAATTTATCCGATACCATATTTAACGAAAAATAACATCAGTTACTAAATAAGGGTTTCAACTATAATTTTTAAAACGCTCAGTAAATATTAAATCCCTTGAAAATTTAGGCGTTGAAACAGAAATCGCTTTAAGGAATAGCCCTGATTGTTTAAACAACAAGTTTCTAGCTTCTAATATAATCAAGAAAGAATTCATTAAATCTAGTGAAAGTCCAGTAAATCTAGTCATAAAATCTATCAAAAATCAGTCTAGAGATAACGACATAATTTTTACAAAAGCAGACAAAGGAAATACTATTGTAGCACTTAACCAAAAATTATATGTTGAAAAAACTGTTTTCTTTTTAGAAACCGGAGTCTATGAACTTTTAAGATCTGATCCTACTGAATTATACCAAAAAGAAATTAGATAAGCAATCAACACCTCAAGAAGTATTTTAAGTCCTTCAGACAAATATAATCTTATTTCTATGAACCCACAAGCTCCTAAAATGTACTCGTTGATTAAACTACATAAAGAAAATTACCCCATCCGCCCAGTTGTCTCTTTTATAACAGCACCTTCTTTTAAAATTTCACATAAACAAATTTCTCTCATAAATGATAACTGTAAATTCGTTCCAAAATATAGCATTAAAAATTCTTTTGAATTAGTAGAACATTTAAAATACATCTCGTTACCAGGAAATGCCCTTTTGATTTCATTTGATGTAAAAAATTTATTTTCCCAGTAATTTATTAGAAAAGAATCACACAAATCCAGTTAAAAAACAAGAAATCATCAATCTTTTAAATATTTGCCTTTCTCAGAATTACTTTCAAGGCAATAATAATTTTTACTCCAGCTCTGAAGGCTTAATTATGGGAAACCCACTGAGTCCCTTACTAGCTGAAATTTTTATGGACAATATCGAACACACTATACATCAAAATCCACTAATAAAAAACTTTCTTTATTGGTTTAGGTATGTCGATAATATTTTAGCTTGTTTTGTTGGAACACAGAGACAATTAAGTGTTTTTACTGATTTTATCAATAATATCCATCCCAATATAACTTTTACAACTGAATTAGAACAAAATAACTCTATTAATTTTCTAGATTTAACTATACAGAAAAATGATAATAAACACGACTTCTCTATTTTTCATAAACCTTCTCATACAGATATTACTATTCACGCTAGCTCTACTCACCCCTATCAACATAAATTAGCGGCTTATAACAGTATGGTTCACAGGCTAATTAATATTCCAATGTCAAATATTAATTTTGAAAAAAAACTTAACATAATAAAACAAATTGCTGTCAATAATGGATATGATCCAAATCTCGTAAATAATATTCTTGCCAAGAAACAATATAATAAAGCCATTAGTCAAGTATATCCTAATATTAAAGATCAAACTAATAAGTTTTATAAAGTTTTAACTTATATTGGATCACCCTCTGAACGAATCGCTACTTTATTGCGTAAACAAGATTTAAATGTTGCTTACAGGACAGACAATAGTTTGGGTAAATATATAAAAAATAATAAAGACAAAACAAGTAAAACAAAACAATCAGGTGTCTACAAATTAACTTGCGTTGACTGTCCAAAAACGTACATAGGTCAACCAGGTAGAACGTTTAACAAACGCATTTCAGAGCATAAAAGTAGTTTTTTGAATAAAAAATCTGATTCAACCTTTGCAAATCATCTTTTACTTGAACATCATTCATTTAATAATAATTTTGAAATTCTACATATCGAAAATAAGGGCATAAAACTTAACATGCTTGAATTTCTAGAAATAAGCAAATTAAAATCATCAGGTAATTTGCTAAATGACCAATTAGAATTAAATAACTCTCCTTTGTTAAATTTATTTCACTAAACCGTCCTTTTGTCGTAGATATATAACCCACATAATTTTTAAGCTTTTTCATTTATTGTAACACCACTGTCTTTGGGTTTTTCCCTATATTTGTTACCTGTTGTTTACCTTTTACATCTTGGCATTGTAGTATTTTAGTTATACCTTAACATCTGAAGACGCTATTGTATATGCGAAACATGTCATGTTGACAACAAATATATAAGTGAAAATCTCAAAAACTTAAATTGTTTTTATAAAATAAAAAACGCTAAGGAACTTATGCAATTTTTAAAAGACAAGGAGCTGGAAGATGCCTACACCGAAGTGTTGAAATTGTGTGAATTAGTATTGACATTACCTGTCACAAGTTCATCAGTAGAACGCAATTTTTCAACACTTAAATGAATAAAAAATTTCGTGAGAAATTCAACGGGGCAGGAGAGATTTTCACATACATCGCTGTTGTCCTTTGAAAATAAACTTCTCCAAAATATGTCGGAGCATCGACGTTTTTATGATGACGTCATTGACGAATTTGCAATAAATGATTGAAGAATCGAATTACATTACAAATAAGTAAGTTTCTAAAAATTGCTTTCCTTTGTTAAATTTTTACCGCACGCCCCTGCTAACACTGCTTATACAGGTATGGGTATAAAATGCTGAACCTAGGCCTGGTCATTTAAGTCTAAATGTTATGTTGAGAATAAATAGAATACTTAGTTACTGTCTGCTAAAAATGATGGCTAAATAAATCTAACATAGTTTATTTAATAATTTGATTTAGTAGTTTCCCCGATAAAAAATTATGTACCTCAGAGGAAACATCGAAATATTGATATAATTTAACGACAAAAGGATATCTTGTGGCACATTATTGGATACGTAATTTAACGAGAACAAGGCCCAATTTAAATATTGGCAGAAAATTTACATTATAAGTAGTCATTTTAATTTATTTTTCGAAAGGGCCTAATATTTTGAAAAAAACATAATAACATGCTTTCATGTTTTTTGTAACCTAATTTTATAATCAGGTCACCTCAGAAGTTTCACACTGTCTTTTGTTTTATATATTATATGCTGAATATAACGTTTTTCAGAAAACCGGTTTTAGTGCCGCCATTCTGGAAGAAAAATATAACTTGTAAAACATTATTGGAAAGGGAATTTTGCACAGAATACGACTATGAAAAAAAATGTACAGGGTTCTCCTTAATATTTTGAAGTTTAGGTTACTTCCGGTTAAACCGGAAGTGATGTATAATCCAATTATCTGTCAAAATATGCATTATAATACGTTACTAAACGTACCTAAGTTTCAAAGCGAAATCTGAAAAGTTAAAAAAATTATTGCGTGTACCCTACGTTCTGTGTCACCCGGTATACCGCGTCCGAATAAAGAGCTTATATAAACCTTTAACAAAACGGTGGACTGGAAAACGAATTGATCGTCACCCGATAGAGGCTTTAATTGCCCTTCTATGCCAGTTAAACTTGATAATATATTCCATTAGGAGTTCAATTTAAACTTAATCTACAGTTTAAACTCCAGAGTGTTGCCCAGTCACCGGTAAACTCCATAGCCTAAAATTTTAGCACGATGTAAACATAACATTTAAAATTCGTCCTAAATAAAACTTTTATTAGGAAAATACTCATAGATTATGTTTTCTATTATTACATTTTTTTAAATTATATTTGCACGTTAGATGCGATGTGCTTATTCGGAAATTATGTATTTAAACAGTATTTGAGAAAATATAAGGAATGTAGAAGCCTTTACCATTATTTTAAAGGTTTTCAGTGTCTTGTATAATTAGTAAGCTATTTCAAAAGAATGGTGGCGGTACAAGTCTATTAAGCAAATTAATTGACAAATTATCGATGTCACTTTTCAACATAATCCCCCTGCGTCTCAATACATTTTCTCAATTGAATAACCAAAGCTTCTATTCCTTTGGGTAGGAGCGAAACCTATGCACCGTTTATTTTGCACATCAGAGGGTCGTCTCCAAAAGGCAGGCCAACTAGATCCCTTTTAAGTGCGCCAACGATGTGATAATCACTTGGGACCAAACCTGGGGTGTAAGGGGGATATTTATGACTTCAAATTTTATTTTTTTGATGACTCCAGTTGTTTCTCTAAAGCAATGTAGCAGAGCATTGTCATGTTGCAAGAAAATACGTCTTGTGAAGACTCCTCGACGTTTTGTGCTTTTATGCTGCAGTTTTTCTTTTAATACGTGGCAATATGAAGTACTGTTGACTGTAGTACCTTACCTTATCATTTAACCTTCCACAAGTACTTATTTCCTGTCCCAGAATATGGTTATCATGACCTTACCAGTTGATGAAGCAGCTTTAAATTTTTGGATATAGGTGATGCATAATGACGCCATTCTTTGAAAGATAGTTTGCATTCTGGCTGCAAATGGTGAACCTAGGATTCAATCCCAGTCACTAAGCAATCCAGAAAGCTAGGTTAACATCTGAGTAGAACAGTGCAAGCCTCGATGTTTATTGTTTTAGTTCGGGCGTTAATGTTGTCTCGGGACCCATCTTGCACATACTTTCCGATAGTTCAGGTGTTTAAAATCAATATTATGTGCTGAACCGGCACTTACATCCATTTTGGAAGCAGTTTCATTCAACTTTATTCGTTGATTTGCTAAAATACACTCCCGGACGCTCCTAATGTTCCTTACTATGATCACACGGTTTGCGTGCCTAGGACCAACAACTCCTAGAACACAAGGACAAAGTGCTTGGTCGTGACGTCATCGGCCGTAGGTAGCCTACTTATTAAGATTTAAATATTTTTAGTTTACTCATTACCAAGCTTATTGTTTATAGTGTAAGTATATAGTACCTCAAAGGCGTGGTAAAAATCTCAGTAAAAATACACTGAAATAAATATATTTTTAAGCATCCGCATCATATGATTTTAGATATGTTAGGTATATATTTTTTAATATGCACCTATTTATTCATTTATTTTATTTAGAAAACAGTTTACTGATTGCTGTCTATTCTATAATCTACAAGTATTCTGCCAATGCAAAATATAAAAACATAATTATTTAAGTTTTCTCTTACTTGAGCGTTTACCCATCCGATCATTTTGCTTGCCACAGTAATTTTTTATAAGTGTATTTGAAATACTACTAAGTAAGATATTAACAACCGTTTCTACAGAATGCTTACTGCATCTTCAAAATAAATTAATAAAGTTGATAAAAACGATGTTTGAAAAAAAACATTTAAAAATTTTTTAGGTTTCTAAAAACATCGGACATAAAAGTCAGTACTTTACTTAGGGCATCCGGGCTATTACTACTGTAATATTCGGGATTTATATCGTCATGTTCGGGATTTACACTATCATGATCGGAGTTTAATGAGTGACTTGTCATTGAATTATCAATTGTATCAAGTAAATTTCTTATCTGATCTAGATGACTTGTCAAAAATGATGTCTTCAGTGAATCTACTTTTAAGCTTATGGATTGTCCATATAGATATGCCATGGTTTGCAAATCATTATTTATTACAACAGCCCAAGTGATAGAAGGACCCGCAGAATGCTCTACTTTAAATCTAGTCATCTTAAAAATGTCATTAATAAAAAACCATCCGTCATTAACCCGAAAACATTGAAATAGTTATGGGCGTGCAGTCCATGGAAGCAAGGGAAGCAGTGCTTCCCCAAAAAAAAATTACAATATATCTTCTAAAATGTCATTTTTGAAATAGGAAACCATTAATTTAGTATATATTAAAAATGCTAAAATATTATCTTAATTATCAAGCCCATAATAAATGCGGCCTTGACTCCAACCCAGCTACAATAGAATATCGAATAGAACCTATGCGGGCCGCTAGCTTCTCTGCAGCCAAGTCCTGGATGCTCGATTTCCTGTGAATCGAGCCAGGGGTTATTGAACTTTCCACCGGCTGTTTGCAATTTTGCATTTCAGTCGCGTGCTTTAAGTGGTGGCGGAAGCTATCGTTGGAGTAGATTCTTTGTTTGAACGGCTATCCGTGTGTTATGTGATACGTACGGCGCGTCGTGCATGGTGGAATGGAATGTGTGGTGTTTGTCTTAATAATAAAGGGATTTTCTTTATTAAACTTCGCTGATAAGCTTCAAGTAATTTCCAAAGGAAAAGCAAAACAGCCTATAAAAAATTTAACCAGAAAAATGAAAAACTGTATTAGACATTTTTATCCGGAAAAATAATACAAACAATTTAAATGCCTAACAGGGTGTGAAAATATAAGTAAATTATTTTGCTGGCCATGTTTACTTTTTGAAAATGAAAAAGGTCTCTGGAATAAAACTGGTGTTTCCGATTTAAACAATTTCCATAAAGCTGTGAAAAGATACATTATGTCCAAAACGCATTTACAGGCCGTCATAAAAGAAAAAGTATTAGGCAAAACCCACAGAACACGCTCTTAATAAACAGTTGGAAATTAGTCATCGCCAACACGATAGACTAGTCGATAAAAATAGGCAAATATTAAGAAGACTTATCGATGTTGTTTGTTTTCTCGGACAGCACGAATTGGGATTTAGAGGTCATGACGAAACAAGGGTTTCTTGAAATAGAGGAAATTTTCAAGATTTACTTAGTTTAATGGCTAAATATGATGATTGCATAAAAAATAATTTAGAGCAGTCTAGCGTTTTTCGCGGAACGTCGAATCGAATCCAGAATGATTTAATTTCCGCTGTTGCAACCATTATTCTAAAAAGAATTAAGCAGGAGATTGGCGAGGCGCGGTTTATTGCTATTGTTTTGGACGAAACAATTGATGTCACTAATTTTAGCCAATTATCTATAGTAATACGCTACGTTAAAACAGACGGAAGAACAGCGATTTTTAAGTTTTCAGAATGTGTCCTAAAATCGCACAGCAGATGCATTATATACCGTAGTTTATAACGTTACTAAAGAAATTAATGGAGAGAAAAAATTAGTTGCTCAAAGCTATGATGGAGCTGCAGTGATGGCAGGACAATTAGGGGGTCTGCAAGCTAAAGTTCGAGAAACTTTCCCAAGTGCTGTGTTTGTCCATTGTTTTGCTCATAAATTAAATTTAGTTTTATCCCAGTCCATCAATCACATTAAAGAGTGTAAAGTATTTTTCGTTACTTTAAGTGGCATGGCTGCTTTTTTTTTCCAAGTCAACAAAACGTACACCAACTTTGGACTCCATTGTCCACAAACGATTGCCCAAAATAGCTCCTACTAGGTGGAACTATAATGGAAGGCTTGTGTTAACAGTATCTGAAAATCGTGAATCACTGATTATACTATTTGAGAACATAATAGAAAATAATGAAACGTGGAACTCAGAAGCAATAAATAGTTCGAGGGGGTTTTTGGACTGTTTGAAACGAGATTTTAATTATAATTATTTGTTGAACATATTTTCAGAAATATTTGCATTCTCGGACAATGTTTTTAATATATTACAAACTAAAACAAATGATATTGCTTTTTGCCTAAAAAAGTGGATGATTTTAAGTCCATGTTAAGCCAAGAGAGATGACTTTGACCTATTTTGGGAGAAAACGATGACGTTAAATGTAGAGCCACAAGGCAAGCGTCTTCGAACAGACAAGGTGGGAGATGTTCAAACATCAAACGGGCGCCTTTTTTATGAAATAATCGATCAAATTCAGCAACAAATAAACTATAGATTTAACGGTTTAAATGATTTTAAATTCGTCGAGCTCTGCAAATTTGATGCGTTTAAAGGAAAAACTTTTCCAGAAGATGCGTTTAAATCTCTTTTTCATTATGGACAGTTCTTCGACCGAGTGTCACTGCGATCTGAACTAAAAGTGATAGGAAACTGATGACATTAGCGCAAAAAATAACGCTAAGGAACTAATGCAATTTTCAAAAGACAAGAAGCTGGAAGATGCCTACACCGAAGTGTCGAAATTGTGTGAATTAGTATTGACAATACCTGCCACAACTTCATCAGTAGAACGCAATTTTTCAACACTTAAACGTATAAAAAATTTCGCGAGAAATTCAACGGGGCAGGAGAGACTTTCGCATACATCGCTCTTGTCTATTGAAAATAAACTTCTCCAAAAAATATGTGGGAGCATCGACGTTTTTATGATGACGTCATTGACAAATTTGCAAAAAATTATGGAAGAATCGAATTATATTACAAATAGGTAAGTTTCTAAAAATTGCTTCCCTTTCTTAAAATTTCACCGCACGCCCCTGGAAATAGTATCTTATATTCTTTAAAATTTGTTAATTCACTTAGTTTTTTATGCTGAATATATTCATGTTTACTTATTTCAGCTACCTGTTGTAAACGAATTTCATCAAGTTCTTTAGGTTTATCGTCTTTACTTTTTCTGAATGACACCTTTTTGGATAAATATCTGGGTCAGTTCGGAAATTTAGTAGGTACACTAGTTTCCTTTAACCGTGGCAAACTTAATTTAACTAACGATCTCACCAAGTTTGGAATCCCGTTGTGAAATTGTCCCAATAAAATCCTCAGGGTCGAAATGGCACTCACACACAAGATTATTATCAGTTGGAACAAAATTATGACGGGGGATAGCACATAACCATTTCGGTGTAATTCTTCGTCCCGAGGAAACTGAAAAATTCTGGCTTTAGTGTCTTTGGAATAGTTTCCTTTGTAACAAGGCACACAACACATATGGCATAATGCTACACTGTCTATTTACATCACTATTTAAATAAAAACCACTAGAAACGCAAATGAAATGTAGATGTTTACATAAATCAACTCGAAAAGCCAGCGAGCACGAAACGAAAACACAAAGACTAGGTTAGGTTGGTGAATTTCTGCTCAGATGGAGTGCGACGTTGACAAACTTCCACCGCCTTTACTTAAAGAAAATAAATGATGTTTAATTATGTAATACGCTGTACTCTTTATTGAAATTTCAAATATATATTTAGAAAAAAAAATCGGTAAATTTTCTTTACCTAACTTCCATTATTGTAAATCTTTCCTTTTATTAACTATTTTTTTGGCATCTGTGATTGCTAAAATGCGGGGATACATAAAACTCTGTTTTTTTTCACGCTTACATTGATTACAATCATTTTGTTTGGCGTTATTTTGTTCCGTCACTTGAATTTGTGGCAATATTGTATTCTATTATACCACGATTATTTCTTGCATAAAATTTTAGATTAATCTATCAAATAGTTTTTTTGGTTTTATTGTGAAATATTTTATTAGACCGCCATTTTGTTCTATATCTTGAATTTACCTAATACCTGATTTTTGTGCAAAATTTGAGATAAATTAGATAGGTAGCTTTTCGGTAATATTTTTTAACATTTCACTTGGCCGCCGTATTGTTTCGTCATATTGGATTTCTATCAAAATATTTCGAGTTCAATTTTAAATTACTCTTGTTTTTTTTACCAGAATTTTACCAGGGCCTAATAAGTGTTAAGGGGCCTCTTATCTAGGCGAGGTTGGCAACTATTAAATTACATTTTACTAAAAAAAGCTTTGTAGCTTTGTACTATAGCCCATGTAGCCCCTCCCCCCTTCAATCCAGGCCTGAATTCTGATTTAATCGATAAAGTGATTTTTTTTAGCTCTGCCGCGAATTGAAAAAACATGTTTTCAGGCATCTAGGAACCAGGGGCGTGCGGTGAAATTTTAAGAAAGGGAAGCAATTTTTAGAAACTTACCTATTTGTAATGTAATTCGATTCTTTGATCATTTTTTGCAAATTCGTCAATGACGTCATCATAAAAACGTCGATGCTCCGACATATTTTGGAGAAGTTTATTTTCAATGGACAACAGCGATGTATGCGAAAGTCTCTCCGAATTTCTCACGAAATTAAGTGTTGAGAAATTGCGTTCTACTGATGAACTTGTGACAGGTAATGTCAATACTAATTCACACAATTTCGACACTTTGGTGTAAGCATCTTCCAGCTCCTGGTCTTTTAAAAACTGCATTAGTTCTTTAGCGTTATTTTTTGCGCTAATGTCATCAGTTTCGTAAATCACTTTTAGTTCAGATCGCAGTAACACTCGGTCGAAGAACTGCTCATAATGAAGAAGAAGAGATTTAAAAGCATCTTCTGGAAACGTTTTTCCTTTAAATGCATCAAAATTGCAGAGCTCGGGGAATTTAAAATCATTTAAACCGTTAAACCTATAGTTTATTTGTTGCTGAATTTGATCGATTATTTTATAAAAGAGGCGTCTGTATCATGTTTGAACATCTCCCAACTTGTCTGTTCGAAGACGCTTGGCTTGTGGCTCTACATTTAACGTCATCGTTGTCTCCCATAATAGGTCAAAGTCATCTCTCTTTTGGCTTAACATGGACTTAAAATCATCCACTTTTTTTAGGCAAAAAGCAATATCATTTGTTTTAGTTTGTAATATATTAAAAACATTGGCCGAGAATGGAAATATTTCTGAAATTATGTTCAACAAATAATTAAAATTAAAATCTCGTTTCAAACAGTCCAAAAACCCCTCGAACTATTTGTTGTTTCTGAGTCCCACGTTTCATTATGTTATATTATATTTTCAAATAGTTCAATCAATGATTCACGATTTTCAGATACTGTTAACACAAGTCTTCCATTATAGTTCCACCTAGCAGGAGCTACTTTGGGCAATCGTTTGTGGACAATTGAGTCTAAAGCTTGTGTACGTTTTGTTGACTTGGAAAAAAAAAGCAGTCATGCCACTTAAAGTAACGAAAAATACTTTATACTCTTTAATGTGATTGATGGACTGGGATAAAACTAAATTTAATTTATGAGCAAAACAATGGACAAACACAGCACTTGGGAAAGTGACTCCCTAATTGACCTGCCATCACTGCAGCTCCATCATAGCTTTGAGCAACTAATTATTCTCTCCATTAATTTCTTTAGTAATGTTATAAACTACGGTATATAATGCATCTGCTGTACGATTTTCGGACACATTCTTAAACCTAAAAATCGCTGTTGAATACTTCCGTCTGTTTTAACGTAGCGTATTACTATAGATAACTGACTAAAATTAGTGATATCAGTGTTTCGTCCAGAACAGTAGCAATGAACCGCGCCTCGCCAATCTCCTGCTTAATTTTTTTTAGAATAATGGTTGCAACAGCGGAAATTAAATCATTCTGGATTCGATTCGACGTTCCGTGAAAAACGCTAGATTGCTCTGAATGATTTTTTAAGCAATCGTCATATTTAGCCATTAAACTAAGTAAATCTTGAAAATTTGCGCTATTTGAAGAAACCCCTGTTTCGTCATGACCTCTAAATCCCAATTCACGCTGTCATCGATAAGTCTTCTTAATATTTGCTTATTTTTATCGACTAGTTCTTTGTGTTGGCGGTGACTAATTTCCAACTGTTTATTAAGGGCGTGTTCAATTCTGGTTTTGCCGAAGACTTTTTCTTTTATGACGGCCTGTAAAATGCGCTTGGACATAATGTATCTTTTTACAGCTTTATGGAAATTTTCTAAATCCGAAAAACCAGTTTTATTCCAGAGACCTTTTTTATTTTCAAAAAACCAACATGGCCAACAAAATAATTTACTTATATTTTCACACCCTGTTAGCCATTTAAATTGTTCGTATTGTTTTTCCGGATAAAAATGTCTAATAAAGTTTTTCATTTTTGTGGTTAAATTTTTCATAGGCGGTTTTGCCCTTTCTAAATTATTTGAAGCTTATCAGCGAAGTTTAATGTTGAAAATCCCTTTATTATTAAGACACACACCACACATTCACACACACTCTTCTTACTAAATTCTGCAAAATTTTCAACGTTATTACCGACAGCCGAAGTTGACGGTATTTGCATATCCACGTCCGTATTATTGTCTTCAATATCGCATCATGCACGACGCGACACGACGTACGTATCACACAACACACGGATAGCCGTTCAAACAAAGAATCTACTCCAACGATAGCTTCCGCCACCACTTAAAGCACGCGACTGACATGCAAAAATTGCAAACAGCTGGTAGAAAGTTCTATACCCTCTGGCTCGATTCACAGGAAATCAAGCATACAGGAGTTGGCTGCAGGGAAGCTAGCGGCCCGCATAGGTTCTATTCGATATTCTATTGTGGCTGAGTCGGAGTCAAGGCCGCATTTATTATGGGCTTGATAATTAGGATAATATTTTAACGTTTTTAATATAAACTAAATTAATGGTTTCCTTTTTGAAAAATTACATTTTAGAAGGTGTTTTGTAACTTTTTTTGGGGAGGCACCGCTTCCCTTGTTTCCATGGACTGCACGCCCCTGCTAGGAACCCTGAAAAGTATAGTTCCAAAGATTGCAATACTTCCGCTTTACGAGGGAAGTAATAAGATTGGTAATATTCCCAAAAAATATCTTTGATTAAAAAGAAAACAAATCAAAAACTTGATCAGTCTGGCAACGTTACTTATTTACTACACTTATTGGTCGACGCGGTAGCCAATCAAAAACTAGTTAATCGTTCACCTACGAAACGTGACATCAGAGCAATTTTAGAAGTAAGCACTTTGTCCTTTTGTTCTAGGAGTTGTTGCCAGGACGCGACGCACTTGAACAGATTCGGTGCAATTTAAAAATTTTTTTACCCGTTCAAACTTGAATGAGCTATACATATAAGTTACTTTCGTATTCATTGAGCATTATTGAGTGAATTTCAGGAGGATTTACACCTTCAGCGCTTAAAAATCTTATGACTGGTAAAACTATGAAGTGTCGTCATTTTTGTCGACTGACAGAATAATTCGTTGTATTGTATCAAAACAATTGAAAACTGTGTCACGGCCTCCTTAAAATAATCTTATTTATTATTGCTCAAAAGAATTACACTGGATTAAGTTACAGGGCAATCACGGGCACGTATCTATATGTTAATTAAGCGTGTTAAGGCAACCAAATTTATTAGGATAAAAATCATAATATGTCACTAGACATTGAAAAAGTGTAGTTAATTGGGTCGCGGTAATGAACTTCGCATGTGAAAGGAACCCATAAAAATGATTAATAGGTCGTGTAATTTAAAAAATGAGTATACAACTTAAGTGTAATTTAAATTTCATTACCACTTCAAGGTTAAGAAATATACCAAAATTAAGAGCAATTTGTCTTTCGATCTTTGCTGCAATTAAATAGTTTTATGTGTGTGTGTTTCAAGGCAGACGATCAAATACATTAAAGCGTCTACTTCTTAATGGCTGGTAAAAATGCTAAAATACAATGTAAAACAAATCTTAGTCAAATTGCATAATTTTCAACTATGAAAACTGATTTAAAAGAATATTCTCAATCATCAGACATCTCAATTGTGGTAGTAACTTTTTTTTAGTTATATGTAGTTATTCGTTTTGTTAATTTTTGTGGACTAGTATCAAGCTTGAGGCGTTTATTGTGTGTAATTTTTATTAGTAGCAAAACGGAATATCAAGTTAAATAGTTTATTGGAAAATAATAAAATTCTTACAAAACACATTCTTTCAGTATATGGAGATAATAATACTGTTAACGAAAATGACTTCATTGAAAAGGAAGGAGCTTATTTATTTAATTTAGTAAGTCCCTGATAAATCTATTCTGAAGTAAAACAAGGAAAATCTGGTAATGTTGATTTTTTCAAGCCTCAATTATTCATATTTGTAGTTTAAGCAAAACTTGTGCACGTTGAACGTTGACCTCTGTCATCCCTATAAGTTCATGGTATCTACTAATTATTAGGTCGCATATTGTAGTGAGAACTGCATTATGCATGGAAATAGTGTCTGCGAAATATTTAAATATGGACTTAAAGTGACAGCTTGTACTAAGTCTAACACAGCTTGGCATTCGATGGTTATATTCAAATGATGTAGAACCGGTATAGCATCAAGGTAAACCATCTTAAATATATTGTCACGTGAAACCAGTTTTTTATATTTTGAATTGAATAAATTGAAATAAAATTTAAAACTTTTTTCTTTTAAAATATTACAAGAGTTTTTGCGATATTTCATATGGATTTGTTTGCTTTTGTTTGAATGACATGGATTTGTACTGTTTTGCCAGGCGCATTTTTTTGGATTTGTTCTGTTTTGACCGGCAAATATTTAAAAAACTTTTTTAGGCAGAAACAGTTTTTTATTTAATAAATTGAACAGACATTAACTTAAAACACTCTTTCATGAAACAGTGGATAAGTTAAGGTAACTGTCTAAATTGTCACACAAAACATTCTTGAATTGGGATCTGTATCTTATACAACTCGTGAAACGACATATTGCTCGATTTTTTTATTAAAATTTAGCTTTTCATACCCTTTTTTCCACTCTTACCCCTTATTTTCTGCTAAAATATCAAACAGATTTCATAGTTAAGATCTGTATACCCGAAAACATACAAAATGACGTATTACACGATTATTTTTAGGAAAATATGCCATTTTTCACCAATTAACCTCTAGTTTACCCCTTCCCCTAAGCCGATTTTGCCCAACAACAATCCAAATTCCAAAACAAACAACTTAGCAACAATGCGGAACTCATCATTGAATCAGGTATAAAATAATAACCTTTTTCTTTAAACATTACCTTTCAATTCGTTTATCGTTTAAGTTGCCTTTGAGTAGATTTTCGTAGCCTTTTTCGAGGCCCACTATTACCATCAACTACTGCGATACTTTCATCCATCATAAACAAAAACAAAGACAGTGTTGCCAGATGGATTTTTCACTCAACAGTAGGACATGACACAAAAAAACAGTAGATTGGTCTGCCTGAACAGTAGGTTTTTATTTAACGTGTTTTTTTTTTAAATAAACAAAATATACTGAAAACAAGAAAATAGGAACTTGTGAAAAATGAGTCATATACCCTTAAACTTATTTTTGACAGACGTAAAATAAGAATAGTTTTTTAGGAAATTGATCTGATAGGTTAGATTTATGTCGAAATCGATCTTTGACCCACCAGAATGACTCCGCAAGAAATCTGACGAGTAGGTAAAACTAGGAAACAAGTAAACAAAAGAGTATTAATATATATAAACTCATAACAAACTTTTATAACAAAATGTAAAAAATAATCAAATAAAAATTAAATTAAACTATGATAACCAAATGTACAAAAAGAAAGAAATAAAGCTGTAATAATTATATTTAAACTTATTCTGATTCTAAGTCAGTTAGCTCAGAATTTTTTTGTACATTTGATAGTTATGCAACTTCGACGGTTTATTACCAAAATCAGGCGGTGACAAGTAACTAGGTATGCACGTTTTTAGATGTTTATGAAACGTCGATACATCAACTGAAAATACCGATATTTTTATATAAATGTTTTTCAAGTTCTATGTTTAGTACATTGATGCTTTTTTAACGATATTTTTTATGGGTTTAAATCAACAATTAAAAGCAGAAGGTTTTTTCCCGTATGTAGTACTACCATGGTTGTACTAAAGAGTTTAAAACAGGAGATTTTAACGTGAAAACAGTAGAACAGTAGGTGGAAGATAAAAACAGTAGAACTACTGTCAAAACAGCAGGTCTGGTAACACTGAATAAAGACCACAATAACTAAACAAATTTCAATATAAAAACATAATCCCGAATGTTATCACACTCCAAATAATATCAGTGGAAGTAAAGCAACGATATTGGTGACGCTGCCACACTCTTTCTCTGTCTGATAGCAGAGAATATGTATTTGTTTTAAGATAATATAAATCTACACTAAGTGGTTGATTGAAAGAGAGGCAGTAAAGTTAGTGTGCAAATCACCGACTACTCAGGGAGATTGGTTCGTTTTCTATTTATAAGGACGCCAACAGTTCTATACCAGTTGACTGTTAACCGCTCTAGATGTTATGAGTACCACTCCTCAAAACCACTAAGAGAAAATTAATTAAAGTTAATGACAGGTAAAGTAATAGACTCCAAAATCTATAAATGATTATAAAGAAAATCTTTAAGTCGTTTTAATTTACCGAACAATTTGATCTAACAGTAAAAATTTATCAAAAGATGTAAAATAATCAAGCAATTAATTAACTTCATTAATTCAAATACAATTAACAATAATAGAATAAAAGAAAAGAGTATTATGTGAATCTAAGAGCAAGCAAATAACAAGAAAAATTTATGTAACTAAGTTTCAAATCCAATCACCAATATTACCTAACAAATTGACACCATTGTTGTATATCAAAATACCTTTCTAAAGCAAGTAAATACAATAAATCATAAATATCATCACATATTACAGTAGTGTTACCTGTCTATAACACTTATTATATACCTTGTATAAACTAACTAGATCTTATAAGTTAAAATTTCAAGATGTGATCACACTTTACAACAACACTGTATCTTAAAGTACATTATACTATCAAATGTTGGCAGAAACCTGTAGATTATTGTGTCACAAACTTATACTGTGATGTTCTGTATCTTAAAGCCTACTATACGGTCAAATATTGACAAAAACCTATAGATTATTGTGTCCTAAACGTATAATGTGATATTTGAGTATCAGCATGAGTTATAAAGTAAAAATAATCTTGTATAATATAATAAATAATGTTGTTGAACACCAATAATCATGGTTTATGCACACCAGCAGTAGTTGGAACTTTATATCAAAAAGTATGCTCTACACTCAAAAGGAACAGAAAAAGTCATTAAGTTGATCAGCAATAAACATAAACTCAATTCAGCACAAGGGATGTTAAAATTAAGATACTTATCTAAGTGTCTATCAGCATCGGTGACTTAGATCAGCAGTCTATGATGTCTATGTGGGTACGTACACACTTAAGTACTAGGTAACAGACTTCTGCTCCACTTACAATGACGCATCCAGGTTCAAACCCTGGTTAGGAGAAGAACAAGAAGTAGAAGAGGAGGGACCACAAAATGTGGTTCATGTACGATAGCGCGCCCGCTCACTTTAGTATTGAAGCCAGAGAATATTTGAACCGCACATTTAACAACCGATGGGTAGGTCGTGGCGGACCCCAACCATGGCCACCTAGGTCCCAAGACCTAAATAATTTGGATTTTTTTCTATCGGGACATCTTAAATCTTTAGTTTACCGCACCCCAGTAAACACTGTAGAGGAGCTGATCGTATAAGAGATTCTTGCGATATTATCAAAAACACCGAGGGTATCCTTCAAAGAGTTCGCGACAACATGAGGAAAAGGGTTGAAGCGTGTATTCTCCAAGGTGGTGGGCATTTTCAACAACTTATCTAATTTTTTTCTTCTATTTTGTTTCACAAACTGTGGTGTCAATTTGTTAAAACTTAATTATTTTTGTTGAAATTATTAATTATGTACCTAGTTGTATTAGTATAGTTTTGTAAATAACTTGTTATTGTTGAAGAAGGTCATATTATTTTAATAAAATGTATAAAAAGTATTTATGAAGGAACAGACTTCTGAAAAACATTGACATGGTGGTCCTAGATTGGTGGCGGATGACTACATACTATTATCTACAAATATCTCTCACTAAGATAAAGCGATTTCTGATTTTAATAAGAATGGACATAATAATTACTTTCACGCCACTGATTTTTCTAAAATAAAGCATTTTTATTGATTCATTTGTTTGTTTTTGAAAACTTTTAGTATTTATTTTCGACAAGATTTGATTTCTCGAGTTTAATACAATAATATTCCTCTGCATGCATGGTGATATCCGTCTTATGACCAGGATTGTTTGGACCATGCAGAGAAACGGTTTTTATTTTTTAAAACGAAAACCGTGTGTCCAACACAAAATAACCAAGGGATCAAACTTGCTCAAAAATGAATGGGAATTTTAAAAATTATTTTTATTTAAAAAAAAACCAGTGGCGTACCATCAATGTCTGGGAAAATATGCAGGTCGGATTCCGTACGGACGCCACTGGTGGAAATTAAAAAAATGTTCTACATCAAAGAATTCCACTATATGCATAGTACCTCTATACCAAATTTCATTACAATATCTAGAGTGGTATTCGAGATATTATCGAAAAATTATGAAATAATTGAAAGTTTAACACCCTGTATCTCAAAATTTACACTGTTGAAGACATATGTTTATATGAAGTTTTCTTCTTAAAATGGACCCAAAAATCACCTCCTTAAATATTGATACTCAATTAAGAAACACCTTGTATATACTGATGCCACTCGAAACTTTCCAAGGAATTTTTAGTGCAACTTTGTATTCATATAACTTCTGAACGGTTGAAGTTGTTTATATGATTTTTTTAAGGTTATAGGTCAACTCTCGGACTAACTCTACCCAATGCCAAGATTCGCCTTTAAGCTCAATCTGCTAAGATTTGCAGAGTAAAGCAATATACCGTGTTCTTTCTTTATATATTTGACGTAATGTATAGAATTTCTCAAAAACTAAACATCATCATCGAGTCTTTTCCTCTTCCCAATCTAAGAACTAGGTAAAATGTAATTTTTCATTATCAAAAATAAGTATTAACAGCAATTGAGAATAAAGATATTGCTGGAATAACCACACAGAATGATCTGGTATCAATGTTTACGATAAGGCTTACAGTAGCGTGTTTCTAAGCGTAATATTACCTGACATCACAGTTTAACTTTGGTGAGCATCATAGCACGAGAGCTCACGTGACGTCATAAGAGTCTATTTCCGTCTAATGAAAGAAAAATCTTTCATTAGGAAAAATACTGGTCAGAAAGGTAGTGAACATAATTCAGTTTCAAAAAGTTTTAAATCAATGGAAAAAAATTAAAAATTAAATGATTACCAAAAACTTCGACCGGTTTTGCTTGAGTATACAAAGGAACTGCAAGATCGATATCAGGCCCCCCAATAAGAGGTACATAACAATTTAGCGGGTCTAATCCTTGGTGTCGGCCCAGCAGTGTGTTCGCTTTGACCTAAAATTAAATCAAACAATTGTTTTAAATAATTTTTGGATTGAATTCATCTGACCAGTACCGGCAGTTGTAACGATTTACCTTTTGTGGCAATGGGTTGCTTAGCTCAGATGGTTTTCAGTGAGTAAAACTTTCACTTATACGGATATTAAATACTTACAGAACTTGAGTATTTACTTTGGGTAAATGGGCTGGGGTTAGATATATAAGGATAGGTACTAATCTTCGAATATTGAACGAGTAGAATTAGCAATAAACGTATTTGTTTGTGTCCATAATAATTAAAGTAAACATGAAGGGTGAAGGGAAACTTCCCCACTGGTTTGCCAGATTGTGCGATAAATGTAGTGTTCAAACATATTTAATTTGTTTTAAACCAAATTCTGCTTCAAATTTTGGCACGGTAAAAATAACCATTACCTACGTTTATTTTTAAAAGTTGAATATATTTTGTCTACAAACAATACAAATCGTCTTTTGTTATAATGTAATATAATTTTGCCTTTCATTAGCAATATTATCAACATTTATATCCAACCGGCAACATTTGAATTTGATTTGAATAGCTTTGTTCTTGGGTGACGCTGTGTTTCAAACTTTTCAAATTTGTTATTGACTTGTGTTTTAGTGTGTAAAAACTTGAGCGATTTCTTTCTGAACATCAACAAGCCCAAAAAATGTAACGTGTATGGGATTTACTCTTCTAGAAGTGAAAAATCGAGATCGTTTCACCGTAAATACAAAATATAACCTCGAGTCTGTCAGAACATTCGCTTACATTCGTTAGTAGATGGTTCGTGGTATCCAAATAAATAAAACAAGTCATTTCATTTTTTGTTTCAAATACTTATTCTGATTGTAATTGAAATGCATATTATAGATTAATTTATCAACATGCCATATAAATATACACATATCAATTGATTTCCGTAAGCTCACCATATGAAAAATTTGGTTTAGGATTCTGTTTATATCTAATTTACAATCCTAAGTTATGCGTTCTACAAGATTCAGTTTATTCATCAGATAAGGCTGTAGCTGTGAAATTATTTTTTATTAATTGGATGTAATTTTTGGCTTTTGAAAATGTTTTAACGGTTTTCGAAGGATAAGTTTAATAAACATTTATGTTCTGAGGGATTTCATTTTTCTTTATTCAGTAAAAGTTACTTGGTATGAAGTTTGGTTTATTAATTTACCAGATGATTTAGCATAAACAAACTTCTGTGTCACTTTTTTATTTTATATTTTAGCGTAAGATTTACGATGTAAACCGCACACGTTCGTTTTTGAGATATTTAAGTCTTAAAATAAAAATATGAAGTCGGTTTGCTCGGAAGTGATTGTACGTAATCATACTTTACTAAATTATATTGAATATCTATGCACTTTTAGGAGGAAACTTTGATTGGAATACATAGTGCTGATTCAGATACTCTAAGCTGCAGCTCTTCTAGAACATTAACTGCATAAACTCAGACTCTAACTGCCACTGAGATAGATAGATCCAAAGTTGTGTTTTTTTAAATGGGACGCCCTGTATATTTGTCCAGAAATTGATTTGTCCTTTTAAAAGCTTCTCAAAAATATATATAGTATGGGTCTATTTTAATAAACAACAACAAAAATCCTAATTTTTATAATTATCATCCCAAATTTTGCAGTAGGCCATGCAAAACGATGCCGTTTTCTTTTGTTTTCTTGGAAGCAAATGACATTTCCCAATTTTGTACGCGTATATAAAATATAGCGCTAGTTTTTTGTATTTATTTATTGTGTAAAAATATATTTGTATTATTATGGAAGAAAACCAAACTTTCGAACATTATGAAAAGTACGATATGTTAGCTTGTTTTATATTAAGTAATGAAAATGTTGAAGCGGCTTCTGAGATGTATTTTAACAGGTAAATAGTTAATTTTTAGGTATGTTGAAATACTATTGCTTAATTTTTATTTAGATATCCAGAAAGGAGGCAACCTAATATATCCACTTTTTATCGGATAGAAAAGAATTTACTTAATCACGAATCATTTATCGAACCTCGTACGAAAACATATAATAAAGAAAATCCGGAGGCTGAGGAAATTACGGTTTTGGCTAATGCAGAAGCTTACCCTACAAACTCTTGTAGGGCGAGTGAAAAGGACATAGGGATTCCAAAAACTAGAGAGAAATTCTAAAAAAGCACAAATACCACCCATACAAATTTAGGCTCGTGCAGCACTTACAGCCAGGGGATGCAGAGCGTCGGGTAGTCTTCTGCAATTGGTTTCGAGAAAAATGCGATATGGTTAGAGATTTTGAAAGGAAGGTTATATGGTCAGACGAAGCACATTTCAGTAATTCTGGTATACTCAATAGGCACAATAGTAGATTCTGGTCCCAGGAAAATCAACACCAAATATTTCCTAGAAGACAGCAGGGTAGGTTTGGTCTAAATGTGTCCTGTTTCATATTAGGAACACATATAAAATTTTATATATTTGAGGGAAATCTAACAGCCAATCGCTATAAAGAAATTTTAGAGGCAGCTATACCTGAATTACTTGACGATGTTCCTCTAGCGCAAATTAACGAAATTTATTTTCAACAGGACGGTGCTGCTGCACACAATTCTGGAATGACGAGATTATTTCTGGACAATAATTTTACCAATCAATGGATCGGAACAAATGGACCTATAAGATGGCCCCCTAGGTCCCCAGATTTGTCGATTTTAGATTTCTTTCTATGGGGATATCTGGAAAATAGAAGTTACAAAGACCACTATGATAATGTCCAAGATTTAGGAAACACAATAAGAGAAAATGTTCGCTATTTACAAAATCATCCCGTTATTTTGCTTAATTCCCTAAAACGAATATGAGAAAATTCTGCGAAGCATGCATAGAACAAAATGGAAATCAGTTTGAACAGTTCTTTTGATTTCCTTGGTTACTGTAGTTCTTATACGACAGTTGATTTTTGCTGAAAGGCTTGTTACATAATAATTTCTTACTGTTTTGTTCTTGTGTTACATAAATCTAGGTAGGTGGTACTTTTTTGGTGCGAAATTATCAATACATATTTTGATAAATAGATTTAATTACATATTTATCTTGATTTAGGTTAGGATGTAGATATTGTTACTACTGCAAAATTTGGGATGATAATTATAAAAATTAGGATTTTTGTTGTTGTTTATTAAAATAGACCCATACTATTATATATTTTTGAGAAGCTTCTAAAAGGATAAATCAATTTCAAATATACAGGGTGTCCCATCTAAAAAACACAACTTTGGGTCATATCTAAAAAATAACAACTCAAATGAAAAATATGACTACGCCACTGGATCCAGCGTAAAAAACTGCATAAGCAGCAATTTTTCCTTTTGCGTTAAGTTAAAGAATAACCGAGATACAAGAGAGGTCCCAAAATGCAAAATTTTCTATTTCGTCCTGTATCTCATAAACGAAGAAGGCTATGAACGATTTCATGAGTTTCACAAAAAATTAGCTCAGGGTCGTGAAAACCGCAAGGTTCTATCTTTAAAAATAAGCGAGATATCCTGCTTTTGCAACCAAATCCAGACACTCTGTACTTGTCAACCAGTATTCACCATCAAACGTATGTATTTTATAATTATATTTTGAATACGTTCAGGGCGACCATAATACTGAGAATAATTTAAGATTAATAATATTTAACGGTAGACATGTTGTTACCAAAATGACGTATACTATAAATAATTAGTTTTGTTTAAGTGAATAAATTAAATAAATTTTTTCCTTATTGTTTCACGGTTTTACAGTTTGATCGTGCTTTTTCTTCTGTCGGTTTCTCAAAAACCATTTGATATAAAAAGTTAAAATTTTGCACAGTTATGCATTTTTTTGGCCCTCATATTTTGCAGTATTTGCTCATAAATGTGTGTCCAGTAAGGCAAAACAGGCAAATATTGGTGGTTAAAATTTGTTAGGTCTGGTGCCTATTTTGAAACGTCTTTATTTTAAGATTCAAGAACTGTGAATTAAGTGTAGTTATTGAAATAATAAATAGTTAATTCAGAATTTTAATTTTTTTTAAAAAAATTATAAAATCAAAAACGTAAATTAAACTAATTTGTGGCATTAATTTTAGGTAGTTGGAGATTTGCGCATATATTTTTCATCATCAACGGGAATTGATATTGAAGAAATACCATTTTATACTCCTTCGCCATTAAGGAAGAAGAAGATTTTATTTATGGCTATATTTATATTGTAATTATAATATAATACTTTTAATAACAGTAGTTGTAGATATTCATAAATACGTACATAACCGTACTTTATTAAATCATTATATTTAATGTTTAAGTACTTTAGGAGGAAACTTTTGGTATCTACCACTTTTTCTATTAAAATTCACGATTCAGTTCAGTTCAGCTAGATAACTCTTAAATACATTAAAATTTATGGTCGATTTATGAGATATTTTATGTAGAAGCGATAAGTGTAAATTAAAGAAAGCATAAATATACTTAAGACTGATTTGATAAATGCCTTAAGTCTAGAATTTTTAAGAGCATTTGGCTTTATGTCTTATTTAAAAAATGTACTTGAAGATCTCTTAAGATAAAGCCTTTTTAGCTTTAAGACGTAAAACCTCCTTCTTTGAACTTAAGAAGATTTATGAAAAGGTTTTCTCAGTTTTCTAAAGACTTTCGTAAAGATTAAATTGTTTCTTGGGCAATATGTTAATAAAATTCTTGTATTATTTGGCATAATGTAAAATAGTTTGTAATATTTTTTATTTTACTTCTTAATGTACAGGGTGTTCCAGCGAGGACTGAACAGGGACCTATTTTCGACCTTCCTTGTATTTTGGAAAAATTCAAAATAGCCAATCGATGTATTTTTTCTTGTAGAATCCAAAAATGTCATCGAAAAAATATTTGAACCAGAAACAAAAGAGTTACGCTATGCATCAGGTGTTTTTTAAATGGAATGTATCGTTTTTTATACGATTTTTGGAAGGAGTGATTTTTTTTATGTCCGTTCTGATTAAAAGATTTGATTTTGCGATAGCTGTTTATATTACATTTTAATGTTGTACAAACTAAAATTTTAGCTTCACCTGTTTAAAATATACGATAGGTTAGTATAGGTGATCAAGGTAAAATGACGTTTGAATGCTTTGTCAATAAAAATTGACATTATTTTAATTATTGTCGAAGTCTTCACCTAAAAAATATATATTTGACTCTGATCGAAATGAAATACTCTTTGGACGAGAGACTACAGATTGTTATGCTATTTTACAAGTGCCAAGAAAATGCAAGAGAAGCAAGAAGAAGATTTATTGCAAATTTTCATAGAAATATATCCATCAATACAATTCTAAGGATAAAAAACCCATTTGAGGAAAATAAAACTTTACATGATAGAAAAAGAAATATACAAAGAAGAAGAAATCGAGACCAGGCCATTATAAATTATTTTCAAGTTAATCCAACCAAATCTATTTCGGATGTAGTTCGGGAAGTTCAGTACGGTGGCGGTGTAAGGCGCAGAAGAGTTACCCGAGGGACTGTTCACAGGACTCTGAAAATTCATAAATTTAGGCCTTTTCGTATCCTTCCACTTCAGCACCTAACACCGGCACAAAAAGAACTTCGCTTCCAATTTGTTTCTCAAATGGTAATTCGGCAAGAAAACGAAGACCCTGATTTATTCAAAAATATTGTGTGGACCGACGAAGCTACTTTCACAACATCGGGAGTATTCAACAGACATAATAGTCACCACTGGGCCGTTGAAAATCCAAAAAAGTTCCAGACTATTAAATTTCAAGGGAGGAATTCTATTGATGTTTGGTGTGGGATAAAAAACAATAAAGTTTTGGGACCAATATTTTTTAACGGGACTTTAAATGGGCACAGATATTATGAGTTTTTAGAAAACGAAATTGAAAATTTTTTGGAAGACTTACCATTGGCAGAATATTAGAATTTAATTTGGCAACATGATGGGGCGCCTCCTCATGCCGTGCATGATGTGGTTCAATTTTTAAATCGGCGCCATAACGAATGGATAGGGCGAAATGGAACATATGCTTGGCCGCCCAATAGCCCCGACCTCTCAGTTTTGGATACCTTTCTTTGGGGCCATTTGAAGAACGTCGTATACAGAAAACGAAACGAAAATATTGAAGAGATCATGGGAAAAATTGTCGATGAAATAAACCGCCTTAACCAGGAAAATCATATTGTAACAGCAAGTTTAGAAAGGCTACAAAGGGGTTATCGATGTTGTTTCGAGAAAAACGGCGGTCACATTGAAAACTTATGTTATTAGTAGTTTTATTTTATTATTTAATAATTATTTTTTATTGAATTTCTTTTTCTATCATGTAAAGTTTTATTTTCCTCAAATAGGTTTTTTATCCTTAGAATTGTATTGATGGATATATTTCAATGAAAATTTGCAATAAATCTTCTTCTTGCTTCTCTTGCATTTTCTTGGCACTTGTAAAATAGCATAACAATCTGTAGTCTCTCGTCCAAAGAGTATTTCATTTCGATCAGAGTCAAATATATATTTTTTAGGTGAAGACTTCGACAATAATTAAAATAATGTCAATTTTTATTGACAAAGCATTCAAACGTCATTTTACCTTGATCACCTATACCAACCTATCGTATATTTTAAACAGGTGAAGCTAAAATTTTAGTTTGTAAAACATTAAAATGTAATATAAACAGCTATCGCAAAATCAAATCTTTTAATCAGAACGGACATAAAAAAAATCACTCTTTCCAAAAATCGTATAAAAAACGATACATTCCATTTAAAAAACACCTGATGCATAGCGTAACTCTTTTGTTTCTGGTTCAAATATTTTTTCGATGACATTTTTGGATTCTACAAGAAAAAATACATCGATTGGCTATTTTGAATTTTTCCAAAATACAAGGAAGGTCGAAAATAGGTCCCTGTTCAGTCCTCGCTGGAACACCCTGTACAATTTGACTTTAAGTTCTTACAAAATAAGTAAAGCTTTCTTACAACTTTCCAAAAAACACCAGTTATCACAAAAATGTAATTTAGAAACATGGTATACGGTATGAAATTATCTTAAAATCTCCCAGTATAATTTGAAAACACCATAATACTAGGTTTTCAATTTAAAAAATAATTTTACTTTGTAAAATCGCCATATATATACTAGGAATATTTCCAGAAATTTTTCTTACAAAAGCCGGATACCCTTTAGCATATCTCATTTTTGTAATCTATTTATTTATTATTGAACTTTAAAGTTTTAAGTTTACCTCATTTATTTTTTCATTTTTATCATATTTTCTGTTCTCAAGTCAACAACTTAAAAATGAGCTTGGTCTTATTTTTGCAAATGACAGTAATTGGAATATATCGCTGCAAGAACAAGTGAAAAAAATTAATGAAAATAAGTATATTTTAACGGAAGCATATAAATTGTTGTCCCTTATTTTGACAATACCGTCGACAAGTGCTTCAGTGGAAAGAAGTTTTTCTTGCCTCAAACGTGTAAAAACTTATTTAAGAAATACAATATCTCAAGAAAGACTTACTTCTCTAGGCAATATTTCAATTCAAAAGGAATTTCTGAAGGATATTAGGGCAACTCACCCATTTTATGAGGATGTTATAAATAAATGTCCTGCTATGAAGGATAAGAGAATTGATTTAGTAAACAAAATTTAGGTAAGTCGTAAAAAAATATTCTACCCTTTCTACATATAAAAAAAATTTCACTTCACTTACTTTTTTGGGTTATTTACGAATATTGGTAATAAATATTCTCGCACTAGGCTGAATTGTCTTTACCTGAGCTATAGCTGCAGATCCCACTATCCTTCCAGGATGATAAAAATTGGTCTTTTTAAACACTTCTGATACTATTGGAGTAGTTACTGATACAGGGGGTATACAGACCACCAAGATAGCCCTAGGAGCATGTAAGGAGCATTGTATTGCTATGTTATATAGTCGCTTTCCCTCTATCATTATCCGTTCCCCTAAGGGCGTGTTCGGTTTGGGACCATCTGTTGGAAGTACAAAAACTACATCGGCACTCTGCAAACATAATTAAAGGTAAAAACTGGCTTTGATACAGTTTTTCATGTAGAATCCAATGGCGTAGTCAGATTTTTTTATGTGAGCTGTCGTTTTTGAGATATAACACAAACTTATAATTTTTTAAACGGGACACCGCGTATATTTTGATTTTATATTATTCAGTTCACAATAAGCTTCTCGAAAATATATAATAGTATATACTTTTCTATTCGAATCGCCCAATAGTTTGCATTTTTTTAGAGATAGAGTCAGTTTTTGGTAGTAGGCTTGGATTGCTTACAAAACAAATGAATTTTTCAGATATATTTTATTTATAGTAACAAGAATTTTTTTTAAAAATCTACAATAAATTATTACCTTGTATATCCTTGATTTATACTATTTTACAAGAAATGTTTAAATTTTAGCAATTTAATGATTCAATAATTATAATGTAAAATGTAAGTAGATTTGTAATAACTATCATAGCATTATTTATCTTACATTGTTATAATTTTAGTCTGTTGCCTTGAAGAAGGTTCAAAATCGGGCCGAAAACTCGGTTTTATAATAAAAAGAATTATTATTAACCTGTTTTTCGCTGCTAAACCAGTGAATCCATCAATCTTGAAAAGTATTATTAATTGAATAAAATGAACATGTTAATAATTCTACCTCTAATACCTGTAAACATCAACTAACAACAAAAACTAATCCTAACACTAAAGATCACTAAAATAAACAGAAAACTAGATCTATACCCTAAAGATATTGCTCGAAATGATGTCCATTTTGCCTTACACAAAGCCTAATAATTTCCGTATTCTTCTTAAGGCATTGAAAATATTAACCGGTCGTTGTTGCATTTCATTGAATGCCCTTCTTGTAGCGTTTATTAAATCGGCTAAGGTGTCATGTCTTGTCCTATATATTTTGTTTTCTAAAGGACCCCATCTCGCCGGCCATCTTACAGGACCATTGATCCCTATCCATTTTCCAAGAAAATTATTTTCCAAATACGGCCTTATCCTACCGGAATTATGAGCAGGTGCTCCGTCCTGCTGAAAAGATATGTCGCGTAAATAGGGCAAAGGCAGATCATCGAGTAATTCCGGTAGAACAAGTTCCGGTATTTGGAAATACCGATCTGTATCTAAGCTCCCCGGGTATATACGATACATTATTTTTGAACCCAATATGAAACAAGAAATATTAAACCCAAACCTACCCTGTCGTTTGCGAGGAAATATTCGATGCTGGTTTTTTTGCGACCATTATCTAGAATTATGCCTATTTAATACTCCGACGCTACAGTGTGTGAGTTGGTATTCCATATTAATTTCGGAAATAGTGATATAATAATCTTAAAGAAGTACACCGTGCCTTAATAAAATATAAAATATCAAAAGAATAAACCCCTTGCGCTTTTAAATTTAAATTATTCGGAAATACAGCTGAACGCCTTTCTATAAATCATAATGAAAATCGAAAAATAATTCGACATTTGATTAATATGGTATTTTTTTAAATTTTAATTTTAAATTTAGATAAAGTGTTAATAAATTTATAGAACCCAATTCTATTTTTATAGGTTCTTCGAAACTACAATACAAAATGATTGAATAAAAATGTAATACAATATCAAAAAAGTAAGTTGACTGACTAGAGTAGAACGTTTTACTTTTTTTTATTAGATTATACTCTTTTAGTATCATTAAAGAACTAAACGAAAAAAAAGAGATTGGTTAGATTACCTTACCAATGATCCCACACCAAACGTTACTTCCAAATCTGATCTGTAGACGTCTCTCTGCCACTTCGTGAGGATTTTGCACAGCCCAATGATGACGGTTGTGCCTATTAAAGACTCCACAATTCGTGAACCTGCTCTCATCGGACCACAAGACATGATTTACAAAATCAGGATTTTCATTACATCTCCTAGTATACCACTCACAGAACTGTAGTCGTCTTGGAAAATCACTTTCCTTAAGTCCTTGTACTATTATGGGTTTGTATGGATGGTACTTATTCTTTTTTAAAACTCTCTGTACTGTTGATTTTGGCACATTAGTTTCCTGTTCTACAGTTCTTACCGATGCTTTAGGGTTTTCGTTGATAGCTTGTAAAATGTTTCTGTCTCGATTTTCATTGTTATTATTGTATCCGCTTCTAGGTTGTTGGAAGGCACCATGGTTGATTAAATTAACTACGATTTTCCTGAATTGGATTTTATTAGGCTGTCGTCGTTCGGGGTACATCTCCAATCGTCGGCGTTTCTGTATGATTGAAAGTACAGAGCTAACATGTCAACCTTTTCTTCATTTGAATACGGAATGCTGGCCATTTTCTATAGGTTTTGACAATTTATGTGTCAGATTTATGATTTTATTGGGATAAAAGCGTACCTACTACTTATTAAAACACAGCTTCGATACTTTCAACTATTTAACTTAACGTCAAAGTCAAAATCCAAAAAACTGAAAACCTAACTTTACAAAGTGTAATATTTCGATGACACTAAAATCTTTAATACACTTGTGGAACATCACTAGACTGGAAATTTTAGGCTCTTTCCAAAAATCGAAAAATCCAATATGGCGGCTATAAGAAAAATGAAAGTTGAGGCGGGTTGCGGGTTAACAAAAAACAATGAAGACGTGTCGTATACGCCATCTTATTTGCCTTAAAAATGTGTCCGAATAATGTCACATTTTGGCAGCTGTCAAATTTACCGTTCTGGATATACTAGCCAAAAACGAAATCCGTCATTTTCGGTTTTTCCCCGATATTTCCAAAAACAATTGATCGATCGTAAATCTGAAGCCGGATATCGAATGCAATAAGTTTCCTCTAAAACTTTCCCCATTTAACCTTTGCTGTAGGTATAATAGGAGCCGAGATCCCTGTATAGAGAAGCGAATCTGGGACACACTGTATATGCCTCATCGGACCATACTATACGGATACTAGTCACAGAAAATCATACGACGCTGCGCGTCGCACAGATGTAAGTGTTGCACCAATCTGAATTTAAATGGTTTATCACCTTGTTACCTTAAAATTTTTTGTACCCGGCTTTTAGGAACCCCAACATTCTGATGTATTTTTCTGCAAGAACTTGAAGGATCTGCGTCAATGGACGCCAGAACATTAACTACGTCTTTCTCGTTTTCCTAGTTATAGGTTTTGCTTCGTGGCTTATCCGGAAAGATCCGAAATCAACTACATTTCTTTTCATTCTAAGAAACGTAATATCACAGGGTTGTTTTCGTTCCGGATGCCTATGTTTAAAACGCAACAGCTTCATAAAAATGTATTTATTATAAAATTCGACGAATGCTAAGCATACCTTAATAAATATGGTTCCAAAGCCTCGTTAACATCTTCGTTAGATTGTACAAAGCAGAGCAACATGTCGTATTTTTCTTCATTAGAAAACGTTTGGTTTCTAGCCATTTTTTATTATAAAATTTAAAATAATTATTGCGGTTATCTAATCTAGCTTCAAAACGAACCAGAGGTTTTTGACAAGGAATTTATTTAACATGACAACAATTTTCTTTCGTTTTGCCTACAGCCTACTATCAAAAACTGAGTGAGTCAATCTCTAAAAAAATGTAAATTATTGGGCGATTCGAATAGAAAAGTATATACTATTATATATTTTCGAGAAGCTTATTGTGAACTGTATAATATAAAATAAAAATATACGGGGTGTACCATTTAAAAAATTATAAATTTGTGTTATATCTCAAAAACAACAGCTCACATAAAAAATCTGACTACGCCACTGGATTCTACGTGAAAAACTGTATCAGAGCCAGTTTTTACCTTTTCGATAAGTTAAACAATAACTACAAATAAATGCAATATTTTCAATTCCACACTGTATCTTAAAAACGAAGGGGGCTATGAAAATTTTGTTTGGGTCATCTTTTGTTCCCCTCTATCTTCACTAATAAGAGAAATACTCCATAAAAACAACGAAAACAGACAACATCTAGTTGAGACGAGACAGCCTGTACGCAAAGTACATTAAAATCAAATCTAAAATCAATTTAAATAAAAATTTAAAGTTTCAAAGCGTCAAATCTATTTTAGTTCGCTGAATATTAGCGCAAAGTAATTTCCCGACATTTTCTGTATGAAACAACTTTTTTCCTTGCCTTTAAAAGCCCTCTGGGCCGATGACGAATGTTAGACTTTCGCCAGTGATGCCCTGCGCTCTTGTTCGTCTTTTAGGGCTTTAACGATGACGCCTACGGCGCCTAACCTGGTGCTAACCCGGTACCAATCCACCTAGTGCGTTCGCGCTCCTGTTGGTACCGATCCACAACCCACAAATGCATTTTGTTTTTCTTATATAATTTATATAGACCATACATACAATAAACTTGGCAACGTAGCATCCCCCGCACACTCGATTTCCGTCCAATAGATGACACTCCCGCTCTCTCCTTATTTACCAGCTGTAATTATGTTTAAAAACGTTTAATAATGTCTAATATAATAATTACTTCTAACTTTTAGTTAGAAATAATCATTTTTGTGTTATAAAGCATTATAATATAATCAGTCTTTTACGTAGTTCATAAATTAAGTTTGTGAAAAATATGTTTTTAGCGATACGCCAAAAACAAGTTCAGTGTAACCTTCCGAAACCTTAGTTTTTTTGGATATAATTTGAAAAAGTGCCTCATCCATAAATTTTTGTGTATAGGAATTATTAAAAAAAGGTAATCTTTCAAATGTATATTTTAAATTTGTTAAATTCCGTGGGTAAAATTCTTTAAAAGAGCCGACACTTACTTTTACTGCCTTCGAGACACTTTGCTCGAATCCACAATACGTTTGCACTTGGCACTTCGTGTCTAGAAAATTCAAATCCAATCCCGTGTTATCTATTGGAAAACATCCCTGTAGGTGTAGCCGTGATATAAGTGGATTCTGCTTCATCAAAAAACTCGTATATGTGCCTAGTCGAGTACTGGCGCCCAAAATACATACTTGTATGGATTTCTGAAAGTCTTTCTTGGTACAAAATTGAGAGCGTAGATCAAGATTTTTTAAAGCTGCAATTTTATTTTTATTTTCATTGATGTTTTATCTAAGGAACGTGGATAAATACTTACTTGGCTTTAAGAGATTTTTGATGTTCATGATTACGTGAAATTTTGATTGACAGTTGAAGTGAGAAACATGGAACGACAAACCAATGTCATTTGTATTTGTCAGGCGTGTATTAACACTTGCAGCACAGTACACGAAAACATTTCACGAGAAATTAATAAGCTTCCCATATAGCATGGGCTTGTTGGTAAGCACTGTATTTTTTTTTTAAAATAGGTATTTAAAAGGAGCGCCAATTTGCAAGATGAAATTACAGATAACTGTATCATTTTAAGCGGCTAAATGCTCATAGTTAGGTACTCGGACAAGAGATGGCAGTCAGCGTCAAAAATATTGTTATAATGAGTCTTTTAACAAGTTAAACATCTAGAGCAGCCATGTCAAACATGCGGCCCAGTGAGCATTTTTCTACGGCCCAAATCAGTTTTGAAAACAGCCAGATAATGCGGCCCGCGAACAAATTGAAAACCGTTTTTAAAAGCGCGCGCCGCTGCAACAACGATTGGTATAATAAAACGTACAATTGATTTTTAACCTAGAACCTAAAGCCAAACGTTATCTGGCTTGTTCCATGAAATTCTACAAAAACACAGATGACGCTATCTGAACATTCTGGAAAGAACTCGAATTCAGTCGTTCAGTGTGTGTTTAGTCAGTTATGAGTCAGTTGCGACAGAGTTTCGAGTTAAGTTGCGCACTTATTTCGGATACAGTTTTTAATGTCTCTTTCAAAACTAAGTGGAAGTAAGAGGAAACTTGTAGATGAGCATCGTATCTTTCAAGAAAAGTGGAAATTAGAGTTTTTTTGCTGTGAAGTGAAAGAAAAAATTATTTGTTTGATTTGTAATAGTACAGTCGGTGTCCCAAAATTATATAATATAAAACGTCACTATGTTATTCATAAAACTATGTTTGACAAGTATACAGGCATGGTCAGAAACGAAGAGTTAAATAAGTTAAAATCGCGGTTGAAAGATCAGCAGCTTATGTTTACACGTCCAAAGCAAGAAAATGAATCTGTCCTTCAAGTCCCGGGAGCATGAAGGCATTTCAAAATATATCCTTGTCCCGGAATACTGAAGCTGAAAGAGTTACTGAGTTGGCTGACAATATAAGTGATCAGATAAAAACAAAATCAGACTCTTTCATTGCATTTTCTATTGCCTGTAACGAAAGTACGGATGTGTGTGGTGTGGCGCTGTCTTTCTTCGTGCGGTTGATACAGACATCAATGTGTATGAAGAATTACTGGAACTAGTACCATTGCATGATACAACAACTGGGAAGGTTATTTTCAATGCTGTTTATGGACTTCTGCAAAAGTACAATTTAGATTTGACAAAACTGTGTTCCGTTGCAACAGCCGGAGCTCCTTCAACGACTGGAGTAAAAAGTGGCTTCGTTAAAATATTACAGACAAAGATCAGAGAAACGGGCAGTGACAAACCAGATTTTCATCATATTCATTGTATAGTTGTTCAAGTTGGAAAGTGTTTTAAAGTCAGTGAAAAAAATTATAACCTTCATAAGGTCACGAGGCCTTAATCAGCGACAGTTTTCTGCATTTTTACGTGATTTAGAAAGTGAGTACACTGGTTTACCATATCATGTAGAGGTGCGATGGCTTTCGTGTTCTATGATACTCGACCGGTTTTGGAAACTCAAAGAAGAAATACGCGTTTTCATGGAAACAAAGGAGAAGATATCACCTTTTTTACAAGATCTTTCATTTATGGTAGATATCACAAAACACTTGTCGAACTTAAATACGAAATTGCAAGGACCACGTCAAGTTATTACAGATATGCATGATCATGTGAAAGCTTTCAACTGTAAGATGATGTTGTAGGAAAAACAGTTAGCAGAGGATAATCTGTAACATTTTCTGACTTGTAAGGCATATCAGGAAAGCACAAGTGTTCCAATATCATACAAAATATATTCAGAGAAAATGAGAAGCCCTCTGGCAGAATTTGAGAAGCGTTTCCAGGATTTTAAGACCCACAAAAACAATTTTTTTTCTATTTACTGGTCTTTTCACTATCGATATTGAGAAAGTTCGCCCTCACTTGCATATGGAAGTGTTGGTACATTTGAATTTTATAAGAACTTGCCTGTTCAATACCAAGAAATGAGAAAATTTGCCTGTAAAATCCTGTCAATGTTTGGAAGTACCTATAAGTGTGAACAACTATTTTCTTTGATGAAAGGAAACAAATCTCCCGCAAGATCGCGATTGGCGGACGCACACTTGGACGCAGTTTTAAAAGTTATTTCCGCCGATAAATTAAAGACAAAAGATGTCAAATATCTGGCAAAAGAATTTAATGTTTGTAGTTTCTTGTAATGTCCTTTTTATTGGAAATTTAATAAACAGACTTGTCCTATAATAGTACTTTTTCTCAAGATTTTCAGTAGTTTGTCTTCTTTAAGATAAGTTTTGCGGCCCACCTAGTCGATGGTCTTCATGCTTTTGGCCCACAAGTGACTGAGTTTGACATGGCTGATCTAGAGATATAATAGTTATTTAATATACAGGTGAGTTGACAGTATTATTAAGTATCTTAATGAGGTTAACTCGCATGTATTGTACAACTTTTTATCTACGTCTAACGCACCACTGTTAAAATACACATATATTTTTATTAAACAGATTTTTCAAAATAATTAAAGCAAGTACAAAACACCATTCTATTAGCTATTACATGTTTGCATTTTAATCCTGCTGCTTTGCGTTACCCCGGGCAATGTCAATTTAGTTAACATCTTACTGACAGTTTTAATTTCTTTAGTCAAAATGAGTCCTTCGGATATTGAGCAGGAAGCATTCAGGGTAATTGACGGGTTGCTTCCCGAAAAATCCAGGACAAAATATGAGTATATTTTCGATAGGTCTCAAAAATGGTGCAGAGAGAAGAATATGCAGAACTATGGGAATGAAAAGGTACTTCAGGGAGTTATTTACTAACTATAGGCCTGCGTCTCTCTGCATGGGCGTTTTGTTCTATGATAAGGACAACCTATTAAACTCAATATTGATATCAGAAAATTTATAAATTTAGTCGCCCTCCTCAAAAGAAAATCTGAAGGATATCAATCAAAAAAGTCAAGGGTATTAACTAAAACCAATATTACAACATTCCTTCTAGAAGCGGATGACAAAAAATACTTATTTATCAAAGTAGCATTGATTATTGGCCTTGCAGGAGCTTGTAGGCGAGAGGAGTTAACAAATTTGATGTTGGAAAACGTCAAGGATGAAGGGCGACGTTTTCATTTTTTTTACCGACAACGAAAACGAAAATAGCCAGGGAATTCTATGTAACATCTGGAAATACTCGAAAGATAGACATGGTTCAACTAGTTCGAAAATACATTAATCTTGGCCCATGTAACATCTAGCATGGTAGGTTTTTCATTCAATTTCGAAATGGTGTGTGTTGGCATTAATTATTTTGAATCTTTGCCAAAACGAATTGCTTTGTATCTCAAACTTGAACATCTAGAAGAATATACGAACCATTGCTTTCGAAAATCATCTACGTCCCTATTGGTACAGCGTCATGGTGGCTGGCGATCCAACATGCTGCATTGAAAATTGTGCAGAATATTCCACTCATGTACAAATTTTCCCGTAAGATTGGTGGTGTTTTTGAAAAATTATAGCGGAAATACCACGTCGTCTAGGAAACATGGTGTTTCCACTTACCTGGTTAGGTGTGGTTACATACCTAACCAAAAAATGAAATCTTGACAATATGAAACCTGCTTTTGAGAGACGCTAGAAACTGATTTTTTATTTTTTTTAAGTATCTTTCAAACATTTTTGAAAAGTTGTCAATATGAATAATCGCTTTGAGCTAGTTCAAGAAGAGGAAATTGATGAAAATATAATTGGAAGCGAACCAAGAAACACCGTTAAATCCAAGAAGAGCATCTGGAGACAGTTTATGTCATTCTGCGATGAAAAAAACTATACGTTTGACCAAGATACTCCAGTATCCCAACTAGCAATGATTTTGAAAAGCTGGCCTACAATATGCGAAAAATGAACGGGGAGGAATATAAAGAAGGCACGGTAAAAATTATTTGGAATGTGACGGCGACATTATTGATGGAAAGGTATTTCAATGAATACAAAATTAAAATAAATCCCTTCGAGCAGATCGAATTCAAATCGGCCCGAGACGCAAAAAATGCCAAAAGGAAACATTTGCAAGGCATTGAAGGCAAACGCAGAGAATCGGCCGTTTTTTTAACATACAATGAATTAAAAAATCTAATCGAAGCTTGTGATGAATCAACTCCAGAGGGTTTACAAAAGAAGTGTTTTTTTATGTTGTCCTATGAATTAGCCTGAAGAGGAGGAGAAGGTGCAAGACCCGAATCAACTTTTTTCAAAGAACAACTTCGGAGGAAAAACAGGTAGAATTCAATACAACCCTGCTTTTTCTAAAACATGTCAAGGTGGTGACCGAAAACTCGCCGATTTGATGTGGTTGGTGAGAAACGAGAGAAGTCCCAGCTTTTGCCCAGTAAGAATTTATAAAGAATTACAAGATAAAAGGAAAAGTATCTCCAACACTCGACTATTTTTGACGCCAAACCTCCATTGGAAAATTTCCGGAAAATGGTTCAAAAACAGCCCAGTAGGAGAAAACGAGATTTCAACTTGGACAAAAGACAAACACAGAAATCAGGCCTCAAAACCACAAAAAAATTTACCAACCATTCCCTCAGAGCTACTGCCGTGTCCAAGCTGGCCAAAGGTGGAGTGTCGGAGCAAAACTTGATAAAAATTACAGGTCATTCGAATGCGAAATCCCTATCAAGTTATTTGCAAATGGATCCAGATCACCACAAAAAAATTATTGAAAAAATGAGGGAACCTGGAAAAGAACCACCTCAACAGCACGTGCATCCAGCCCCTGTAGCAGCATCACCCAGCACAAGTACAAGTAGTGGTCTGACGGCATCTTCTACGTCGTCGCAAAACAACAATGTGGTTAATAATTATCAGAACTGTACCTTTTATTATACAATCAATAATTAAAATTGAATATTTAGATTTATATTAAGTACTTTTCAATATTTAGACAAATAATTTTATTAGTATATTATTATTCAATTTGTGCTCAATTTGTTACAAAATTCAAATTTCTGAACTTGAAATAGGTATTCCCTGTATTTGATTCGTGGAATATTCCTCCTAAATACCATTCGTGCTTAAAAATTAACCAGATAATTTTTAAGCACTCGTGGTAATATCTCCGAAAATAAAAGAAAAATATCATCCAAAATTCTGGGTGAAACGGGAGAAAACTTTGGACGAGACCCGAAAAAAAATGAAACAAAGCCATCAGACGACCAGTTTAAATAATGAAGACAATGTATTGACTACAAATTTAGCAAACGTAACTGCTTCATCAAGAATTTATTTGAAAGATTGCAAAGATTGTACTATTAATATGTATAATATATAATTTTTCATGTTTTATTAATAAAATAATTTATAAATATCTTCAGGGGCGTAGTCACCAGTGTTCCGCGTGTTCCGCGCAACATGGGCCCGGTACTTCAAAGGGCCCGGTTCTACATATAAAAAATTCCTATTAAGTAAAAAAAAATGTTTAACTTTAATTTTATAAAAATCATCTATGTAAGTAAAAAACTATTCTTTATTCGTTTCCAAATAGATTTTAAATGATTTCCTTTATATTTTCTAGAAACTCGACTTTTTACTTCTTTCCGCGTATCGTGTTTTTTTTAAAGAATTTCATTAGTAAAGCTTACGGGCGAGACACTCCATAGTATGCCAATTATGCTTGTTCAAGATCCCTGCATTGAGCGCTTTCTGTCGTACACCCTCTAGAGTCTAGATGTCGCTTTATTTCGAAAATTCCGTCTGCTTATCGGGGAATGGCTGGTAAACAACCTTTTAATAAAGTTTGTGGAGTGGATTTACTGGATACGTGTTTTGTTTTCGTATTTGGTGTTTTTAAATTAGATCCTATTTCTAATTAATAAATAAATTCTATCTAAGACTGGTAGACTGTACTACTGGAATCTGTGAATAATTTTACTAAAGGTACGTATGTAAATTAGTATATTATTTTTTATTTAATACGGTATTTTTCTATTTTGAGCACCTATAAGCGTAAATCTGGTGCGCAAAAGCGTAAAGAACGCGATGCATGAAGAAAAAAGCAAAAAACTCCCTAGAATAACAAACTTTTTTAGTGCCTCAACATCAAAAAAAGGTAAGTCTGTTTTCTTTTAAATAAAAAACCCCTTACATTTTTTTTTAATTATTGTAGTTGACAAGAGTGACAACTTCACCGAGATTTATGAGTTAGAAACGACGACGACGTCGGAAATGCACACTCATACACAAGAATCACAAGAGCCATGCACTGAGCAATCCAAGCACATTTCTTCGATTAGTTCTGATACAAATATTAATGTTGATCAGAGTATTGATTCTACTTTAGACTCGTTGGTAAGTGAAGCAGACGCTATTATTAATATAGTAGACGAAATCCAGACTGATAGAGGATATTATACACGAGAATTAACAAGTGATCAAAAACGAATTATTATTGACAATAAGCCATCACGACTATTAGGACTATTCATTCGAGACGAGAAAAGTAGAAGTTTCTCTACATTTTTTTATATTAAAATTAATAAATCTGGAATAAAAACCGTCGTCTCTCTTTTCGCCAATTTTAATCATTGCTACTGCCAACCTTGCTGGTTGTTTTCTAAAGAAAAAGATAGTATTTCTAATTGATTTAATGACTGGTTCCACCTAAATCAGGCAATTACTAGGCACGAGCAGAAGCAAGACCATAATGAATCTTGTGCAGTTTATGATCGATGGAGAAGGAATGATACAATGGACCACGAGCTTGAGTCAAAAATTTTACAGGAAGTATCCGTATGACGACAAATTTTAGAACATGTTATTAAAGTTACACTTACGTTGGCTTCTATTAATATGCCATTCAGGGGACATGACGAAAGTTTGGATTTCTCAAATCCAGGACCATTTTTATCTATTATAAATTTGCTTTTTGAATATGATTTGGTTTTAAAAACTTTATTAGAGAATAAGAAAAAAAATCAGTTACCTATTTAAGTCCTACAATACAAAATGAAATAATTGTAAAATTGTACTGCTGTAAAAAATGAAATAATTGATCAAATAAAAAAAGCATCGTTTTATTCAATTATAATGGATACCACGCAAGATATTTCAAAAATTGATCAGTTAAGTGTTGTTATCCGCTTTGTTACTTGAAAATATTAATAATTGAGTCATTTTTGAGATTTATACCAGTTGAGAGTCAAACTAGAACGACTTTATCCAATACTATTTTAAGAATATTAACAGAAAACGATATACCTTTATAAAAACTTTGCGGTCAGGGATACGACGGAGATGCAAACATGAGTGGGTTATACAAAGGTGTACAAGCTCAAATATCAGCAATTGTTTCTAATGCAGTATATGTACATTGTGCCGCTCATAACCTAAATTTAATAATTAATAACTCCGTTAAGTCTGTTAATGAAATTCGAAATTTTTACGATTTGGTTGAAAGTGTTTAAATTTTTTTTGGACACAGTATAAAACGATGGGCTCTTTTAAGTTATTGTTTTGATAACTCTAAAAAAAATAAAACGAACCTAAAAAAATTAAACCCAACACGTTGGTCATCGAGACACGACGCATTGGTTAGATTTAAATTTGTGAATGTCTTAAAAGTTTTATCGCAAATTATATTGACCTCTAATAATAAAAATGAAGTTGATGAAGCTAATTCTTTAAAAAAACAAGCTTGAATTATTTGAAACTGTCATTTTAATAGTTCTCCAATCAAAAATTTGAAAGTTAACTGACGCTCTTTCAAAACTCTTGCAAAAGAAACAGCAAAACATTGAACATGCATCAAAAATGTTTCTTACTGCGCTTGACAATATCAAAACGATAAGAAATAATTTTGATGTATTAATTAGTGAAACCAGTAGTTAGGCTGCGGAATGGGGGATCAAAGCGAAATTTTCAAAAAAAAGAATAACTAGGTCCAAACGGTTTTTTAATGAAAAGAAAAATCGAATCTAGCTAAGACTGGTTTAAAATAAACGTTTTTAATACAACGTTAGATATTATAATATCTCAATTACAAAATAGAATGGCCGGGATAAGCGAAATTTATAAAACTTTTCGTGGAATATCAGCGGAAGTTTTAGTTAATGATTCAGTTTCTGATGATGAATTGTATGCGATGGGCCGAGAATTGTACGTCAAATATTCCGATGATATTGCCGATATAATTTCTTCACAACTAGTTTCTTTTAGAAGTGGCTTTAAGGGCGATTTAGGTAGAATTAAATCCATTAAAGACTTAATGGAGTTTATTTTAATTGAAAATTTTAGTTCCTGTAGTAGTTTTAGCGAAATTTTGACGGCTTGCTACATTTTCCTAAGTATCCCTGTATCGGTAGCAACAGCCGAACGATCATTTCCTAAGTTGAAATTAATAAAACTTTTTCTCAGAAACACAATGAGACAGGAAAGACTTTTGGGGTTGTCAATTCTGTCAATTGAGAACCAAATTGCGAGGAAAATAGACCTGTCTTCCATTCTATCGGTTTTTGCAAATAACAAGGCGACGAAAAAAAATTTAATTAGATCAGTTATTTCATTTCTTTTTATATTTTTTGTTATGTTGCTTGCACTGATTTTAATTTTTTATGATTTTGTTATGTTCGTTTTAATAAATGTAAATAGATACTTCGTTTTTTATTGGGTAAAGGGCCCGGCGATCCCATGGAACACAGGCCCGAAGCGGCATCACTACGCCCCTGAATATCTTCTTCGCGTTTTCTATATTCCAAAATTTCAAATTTAAAAAGAATGAATGAGTGAAAATACGTGCGATAATAAATTAATTCATTATTAGAGTATTCGTTTCGGTAAACATGAGCCAAATGAATAGTATTTAATTTATTAACGTTTAGGAACTTGATAACGTGTTAGCATGTGGTTAGTTAGTAGTTATTAACTAAGATGTAAAGTATAGTTATAATGGAGAGGTATTATAACAGGATAAGTTGCTTTCTTAAGAGTTTTGAAATATGTTTTAATTATCCGATATTCAATAATAAATGACAATCCTTGCTTAAAAACTAAAACTTCTACTATTAGGCAACCAGCAAACTATAGGGATATTCCCTAGGTGGGTTGAAAAAACGAAAGGGGCGGAGTAAAAAACTAATTTATTTTTAAAAATGCAATAACTTAACATTACCTCAAATTTAACGAAATTTTGCACAAAGACAGACTAATATTTACCTAATATATGGTCTTTTCCTAGGTGGGGTGGCAAATGACAGAAGGAAGATAATAAATTTATTTTTTTTTGAATGCAGTATCTATTTTATCATTACGTCAAATTTAACAAAATTTTGCAGACAGTGGCGGAGTAAAAAAGTAATTTATTTTTAAATATGAAATATCTGTTTTATCATTAGGAGATGTTAAACAACATTTTTCAAACACATGTATAATATATATTCTTTCGCTAGGTGGGGTAGTAAACGACAAGAACGGAGTAACATTAATTTATTTTTAAAAATGCAATATCTTTCCTACTTCAACTTCAAATTTCACAACTTTTTTTTAATAAATGGACTAGTATACCCTTAATATATGATCTTTCACCAGGTGAAATAGTAAACGATAGGCACGGAGTAAGAAATTAACATATTTTTGGAAATGCAATAAGAATATTACTTTAACTTGAAAATTACCATTTTATTTACCATATATTAATCCATCTGTTTTCAAAATTTTGTTAAATTTGAAGTGATGATAATATTGCATTTTTAAAAATAAATTAATTTTCTACTCCTCCCTTGTCGGTTGCTACCCCGTCTAGTTTTTCATTTTCATATAGGTGAACATAATATTTTATTTTATATATACGCTAATAATATCCTAACCTATATTAGGTAGAAAATATTCTAACACGAACATGAAAATCCTTTAGAGACCAAGCTCCCGATAGGAAAATATTTTTCCCGTGAACAGCAATACTTTTCGTATAAATCCCAAAGTGCCTGCCGGGTTTCGGCCGTGTTTATCACTTGTTTTCCGTCTTTGGGAGTGGTTTTAAGACATTAATTTCAATTTATGTCGAAAAAGGGTTTACATGTAAAATCTTGTACAGTATTATTACTCTTCTTTATATAAAATTTTTGAAGAACCAGTATTAGTATAATGTTACCATTATAATTATTATTACTATGTTTACAGCCACAAAACCACTACATATTGAAATTTAATAATAATAATAATTATAATAATAATAATAATACATAGGTTATATAGATTATAAAAAAGCCTTTGATTCAATACACCACAGTTGGCTAACCAGAGTGCTAGAATTATACAAAGTCAATCAAAACCTCAGGCAATTTCTTACGTAAATCATGAGTAAATGGAAAACTAAAATAAACCTGACAAATCTAACAAAAATTAACACCTTCCCCATACCTATTCTTACGTATTCGTTTGATATTATTAAATGGTCACACACAGGCATAGAAAACATTCACATTCTCAAATGCTCTGAATTCACTAAACACAGGAAGTTACACCCCAACGCATGCAAGGAAAGACTCACCATCGAGAGAAAAGAAGGAGGGAGGGGAATTATAGATATACAATCGCTAAATAAAAAACAAATCTACGAACTCAGAAAATTCAACAAACAAACCTCCACAAGGTAATAGTGAAGGCAGACAAGAATTATACACCGATCGACTTGCCTCAAACGAGCCACTCAGTAGATGCACACAGTCACATCCAATCGCGACTAGAAAAGATGAACACCTGGTCTCAAAAAAACACTCCACGTAAGACCACATACATAAAAAACTTTCATATACGTGGTTTCAAGAAGGGCAGCTGTTCCCCGAAACAGAAGGTTGTTGGGGTGAGGCCTGTTACTGATATGACGAGAGGAACAATGATGATTCTTTCCTGTTTCCACAGCCTTTTTATTTTCATTGCCAAGTCGGTGTATTTGCCAAGCGGTGTGCTTGTCATCCAAGACAAAGTCATAGCAACCAGAAACTACCAAAAGCACATCATCAAGGACACAAGCATTGAAGACGACAGGTGATCGATCACATAACAAGTGGATGTAGAATAATGGCCGGAACTGAATACACCGCGAGACACAACTCAGCAGCGAAGGTCGTTCATCAAGCATTCGACACAACATACAAACTAACGAAGAACACATACCCTTACTACCATTATACACCCACATCCATACTTGAAAACGAAGACTACAAACTCTATTGGGACATTGCCATCCACACAGATAAAACAATCCCTGCAAACAGACTCGATATCACCTTTCAATCTAAAAAAAAAGAGCGCTTATCTAATTAACCTGGCTGTCCCCAACGACGAGGACATCCAAGCGAAATACACCGACTTGGCAATGGAAATAAAAAGGCTGTGGAAACAGGAAAGAATCATCATTGTTCCTCTCGTCATATCAGTAACAGGCCTCAACCCCAACAACGTTTACACTACATTTGGCCCAATTAGGATTTAATACAGACGTTTACAAAAACATCCAGAAATCGATCATTTTAAAAACATGTAGCATCGTCAGATCATTTCTTAATACACATTAATTGTTTTTTTTTTCACTTTTTCTTTGTACTGACTTGGTATAAACCCGTCAGTATAAAATACAACCACAGTGAGACAACAGGGAGGATAATAATAATAATAAAATTAAAAATCCAAAAAGGCAAAGTTATTGATGGTGATGTAGCCCTACCCAATGGAGAAATAGTTCTAGCGATGAACCAAGGAGACACCTACAAATACCTAGGATTCCAACAAGCTAGACTGCTCCAGGATAAGCAAGGAAAGTACAAAGAGTGCGAGCTCTTCTGAAGACAGAACTGAACACCGAGAATCTCATTACAGCAATTAACACCTATGCTGTGCCCGTGCTGACCTACACTTTCGTATTTAAGAAATCATGGGTTCTTGGGATTAGATCGTGTCAAAATGGAATCACTTTCCGACGTTTCGCCTTCGATTGCACGAGGCATCTTCAGGGATCTTTACTTCACGAGATCGGAACACTGAATAAACTTGGAGAGACCCAGGCCGGCTATTTATAGTAATTTATTATTGGTAATTTTGCGTTTATAGAGTCCCGAAACCGATGCAAGAACTTTGATTTCTTTTACATTTATGACATGCTCAGTAGAATGTTGGTGTTCAGATACAGCAGATTGTACAATTTGTTTTTTTCTGATACATCGTTCATGTTCCTTAAGCCTAGTCGATATGGATCGTCCAGTTTCTCCAATATAGACAGATTGCATATACTCCTTCCGTTTGGAAAGGAATAATGTCCTTTGGCGATCTCAAACATTGTCCAATTTTCTTGTGTGTGTTGAAGATTGTACATATGTTGGACCTGCGAAGTAACCTTGCAATCTTGTCTGTGGTTCCGTGTATAAATGGAAGAACTACATTTCCTATCGGTAATTCCTTATTAGTATCATTTCGTAAAGTAGGACTATTATATTTTCTAATTGAACGTCTAATATCATCAGTGCAATATCCATTCTCTCTTAAAGCTTGAGTCAGTTTCTCTGTTTCCGATTGTAAAGAATTTTGGTCACGAATCGCGAGAGCTCTGTAAAGCAATGAATTACTGACTGATTGCTTTTGTGCTGGATGATGATGGGAATTTGCATTTAAGTACCTGTTCGCATGCGTTGGTTTTCTATATACAGAGTGTCCTAAGGAACCATCCCCTTTCCTTTGTACAAGAACATCTAGAAAGGGAATCGTGCCTTCTGATGCAATTTCCATTGTAAATTTTATGTTAGTATGTTGTTAATTTAGATGATCAAGAAACCCAGGGAGGTTTTCTGGACCATGTGGCTTTCGTAATCTTGAAATGGACTAACACGGAGCTAGAGGGACTACAACGAACTACTCGCCTAATGATGACCAAGTACAAGTCACACCACCCAAGGTCATCAACTCTCTGAATTGCCTTACCACGAAGGGAAGGTGGAAGATCTCTTCTTGACTTGACCAATTCGCACTCCCGACAGCTGCAAAAATTGAGAGATTTCTTCACCAACAAAGCACAAACATCAAGCCTTCACCACATAGTGTCCTTAAGTGACAACTCGTACTCTCCACTTAATCTCGCAAGTGACTTTAAAGTCATTTTCAGGCCACGAGAAACAAACAAAAACAGTGGGCTCAAATAGCACTGCCCGGCCGACATCACAATGACTTGAATCAGCCACACATAGATAAGGAAGCATCCAACAGGTGGTTGAAGGATGGACAACTATTCCCAGAATTACACAAAATTTATCATCAAAGACCGGTCCGTTGAATCTGATAAGTGCCGAAAATGTAGCGAGAGATCAGAGACTATACAGCATATAATATCTGGCTGCACTTACCTAGCAAAGATTACCTCCAGCGACATAACCAGGTGTGTATCATCCTACATCAGAAACTTGCCAACAAATACGGGCTCCTGAACACCTTGGTGCCCTATTATAAATACCAACCAAGTTCAGTGCTAATTTTAAATATTACTATTAATTGTTAGCTTTTGTATAATATAATATATTAATAACTTTTGGTCTATTATATATAGTAAATTCTTATTCATTACTATATTCTCAAATGAAGGCTTTGGTAATTCTGAAAAAATATTGTATGATATGTTTTTCATAAGTTCATGAAGATGATTCTGAGAAAAAACTGTTGCAGTGTGGGATCTATTTGCTATCTAGCACTAAAACAAACACAATACTTATAATGCCAGATAAAGCAACGTTCTATTTAAATAGAATATAAATAATTGTCAAATTTTTGGAAACGAAAATGTTAGAGGTTTTAAAGTGACTGGTATAAATTATACTGACATGTTGGAACATTTCTTCTATCCCCAACTAGACCAAGATGGCACTGAAGATATTGTATATTTTCAACAGAAACTTAACGTCAAAAATACAGTTGAGCTCCTGAAGAATGGGCTTCCCGCTCTCACCTAACAATATATATATATATATATATATATATATATATATATATATATATATATATATATGTTGACCACGGTTACAATGTGTTTTCATTCCGGGTGTAATTCTCAATTTTGAAAAGAATAGTTTTTACTCGCCAAAATCACAATTTTTGTTCCGAATAGAGACTGAAGTTTGTGACTGCGACGCTTCCTTTTGTACCCCCACTAAGGTTATATCTGCGCAGGCGTTGGTCGTTATTTATGTTTTCCGGATGGTGCTGTTGTTGTTGCGCTAATTGTGCTTGAGTTTTTGCGATTTTAGATTTGTCGATTATTGTCTTCCATACTGTTGGTAGTTTTATTGATTCGTCCCTTTTATATATACCTTGCTTTTCAATTTCTATTCTTATTCTGGTCTTATTATTATTATCCTACACCCATCTAATGATGTAGGCTGAGGTTGTTTGTTTATTTCTGAATTCTCCACTCTTGCTGATATTCGCCTGTTAAAACTTTTAGTCCTGGCACGGAATATGATACTCCGTGGTTTTGTTTGATTTTTCATATAGTTGTTTGTCTTGTGTATGAAGATTCTTCCGATTCTATCTGTTGTGATTTTTACATATGGTAAAACTGTGCTTTGCTCATAAGTGTGGGAAACCTGTGCATTAATAGCTTTCTCTAAGGTGCGATTTGTGTAGCCATTTTTCTTTAAAGCATTAGATATTAAAACAAACACAATACTTATAATATTTGCCACAGCTTGAATTTGTGCTAAAGGTGATGATGTGATTTTGCATTTAAGTATCTGTCTGTATTTAAATACAATATGACCAAAACATCTAAAAAAGTTTGTTGTTTTCCTCTAACTCTAGGGTAAATTGTATTCTGGGTTGGATTGAATTTACGTGAGTCAGAAATTTTTGGCGAACAGAAACAAATTTAAAGTATGACAATCTTCTAAGAAAGTCGAGTCAGCCACAAAATTATAAACGTGATAAATTAGTACATAATATATCATGCTGTCTCTCAGAAAGTGAAAAATCCGTACTGAGTAAGGGTTTTAACATAAGGAAATTAAAGAAGAAATAATATATCCTTGACTCCTCTGAAGAAACAAAAGCAGAGGAGATTCGACAAGAGGTGGAAAGAATTTTAAGATTAAGCAAAACACCAAAACAAAACCTAAATGCCACTGAACAAAGGGCCCTAATAAACCTTCGAAAAAATAAAGACATCACAATCCTTCCAGCAGATAAATGAAACGCAACTGTGGTTATGAATACTCAAGATTACGTACCAAAAAAGCAGGATATCCTACAAGACAATTGTTATAGGCCTGTTCCAAGGAACCCGACAACGTACCTAGAAAAAACAACTAAAAATAAAATAAAAAGTTCACCAATAAACCCCGAAATTCAACAAAAAATCATACCACGGGAAAAGTTAAGGTCCAAAAATTTGGTTTACCAAAAATACACAAACCAGGGGCGCCTATCAGACCTATGTTAGTGCTGTTAATTCGCCGCTACAAAAACTGGAGAAATACCTTTCTGAAATTATGCAACCAACTGTAGAAAAAGCTGATTCCCGAGCATTTCACTCGAATTAACGAGATATCGTCCTTGAAAAAAACGATATCTAGATTTTCAAATCGTTATATCCCAGTATTCCCATCGACGAGGCATTGGACAAGATTGCTATGAACGAGGATTTCCAGGCACATATAATAGAACTCTCGGAGCATTACCTCAAAAATACTTATTTTTCTTTCAACGGGCAAATATATAAACAAATGGATGGTGCTCCAATGGGGTACTCGCTATCACCAGTAGTAATGCAAAATCACATCATCACCCAGCACAAATTCAAGCTACTAACTGAAACAAGGACAAAAATATTGGTGCTTTAAAGAAAAATGGCTACACAAATCGCACCATAGAGAAAGCTATTAATGCACAGGTTTCCCGAACAACGAACAACAAAAAATATGAACGGGAAAGCAACGTTTACCATATGTAAAAGGCACAACAGACAGAATCGGAAGAATTCTGAGGAAACACAACATACAAACAATACACAAGCCACAAACAACTATAGGTAAACTACTCGGAAACCCAAAAGATAAAATCAAACTGGAAAACCACGGAGTATACAGTATTCCGTGCCAGGACTGTGAAAAGTTGTACGTAGGGCAAATCAGCAAGAGTGGAAGAGCATAAACTCAGCATCAGAAATAAACAAACAACCTCAGCTTTATTCCTACATCATCAGGAAACCGGTCATAAAATAAATTTCGATGGGTGTAGGGAGATTGCCAATATAGAACATTATAAGATATATCCGGAAAACATAAATAACGACCAACGCCTGCGCAGATATAACCTTCGGCCCCGAGTGGGGGTATAAAAGGAAGCGTCGCAGCCATCAACACTTCAGTCTCTAGTCGGACGCGAGAAAGAAATCGAAAATGCCAAATGTGATTTTGGCGAAACGTCAGCAAAACTGTTCTTTTCAGAACGACAGTAGTGAACGGATGTACACCCGGAATGAAAACACATATATATATATATATATATATATATATATATATATATATATATATATATATATATATATATATATATATATAAGTATCATGAATTAGAAGCTAGTATTATATCTCAAGCTGGTAAACCTAAAACAGTTACAATAGCTACTAATATGGCAGGAAGAGGAACTGATATAATTTTAGGAGGTATAATATATATATATATATATATATATATATATATATATATATATATATATATATATATATATATATATATATATATATATATATATATATATATATATATATATATATATATATATATATATATATATATATATATATATATATATATATATATATATATATATATATATATATATATATATATATATATATATATATATATATATATATATATATATATATATATATATATATATATATATATATATATATATATATATATATATATATATATATATATATATATATATATATATATATATATATATATATATATATATATATATATATATATATATATATATATATATATATATATATATATATATATATATATATATATATATATATATATATATATATATATATATATATATATATATATATATATATATATATATATATATATATATATATATATATATATATATATATATATATATATATATATATATATATATATATATATATATATATATATATATATATATATATATATATATATATATATATATATATATATATATATATATATATATATATATATATATATATATATATATATATATATATATATATATATATATATATATATATATATATATATATATATATATATATATATATATATATATATATATATATATATATAATATATATATATATATATATATATATATATATATATATATATATATATATATATATATATATATCAGGGTTAGTTAAAGACAGATGCTCTTTCCTGATAAATATACGACCTGAAAAGGAATATTGGTAATGTTATGGAAGGTATTGAACAAGACGTTTTGTTAAACACTTTTGAGCATCCGATCCAAAATGTATATTTTATAAATGAATGATGATTTTCACTGCAAGTGTAAAAGATATTGTGAAATTAAAGATAATTTGCATCATTAATTCTCCAATTTTGCAATATAAACATTTTCGGCTGCGTTTATTAGCCGGGTTTAGCTCAGAGAAACTTGTTTACGCCACATTTCCGAGTGCTAGCCCCCTGGGAAAATTTTGCTTAATACCTGAGAAATTGCTGGCATCCCGGCAAGCATATTATGGTCATTAAAACCGGAAAATTAAAGTAGGCCTTGTCAAGTATACGGGCACTTTAAAAGTTAAAAATGTAGCTCGTCTGTTTCAACTTTTGTCGGCTATGTTTTGCGGTGGTTTGAATGTAATACACATATTAAGGGAGACTCTACATCTCTTGCTGTTTTATTCATAAAATCGTATATGTTTTGCTGCAATAATTAATGCAAGTTAAAGTGACAAAGAAAAAATATCTATTCTCCTTTTGGGATCAACGCTCTACAGTTATAATGAGAGACTTTATTTCTTGTGGCCGTTGACATATAATATGTCAATAGTCATGAAAATAATGATTGTAATATTTCTTAAACTATTTGAACCATCGTTTATCTGCCAACCAAAATTAAAATCTCCTATTTTTACAGTGGGCGTATTTCAAAACATATCTAATCTATTTTTTACTTTCCTCATAAAAGTGAAGTATTATAATAGTGAAAAAATCGCCCTCCGAGATTTTTTCAGATCTCTACGTTTCAGGATCCTAGATGACGAAAAACATATTTTCTCGATTCCGTCGGACTGCCCGTCTGTCTGTCGGTCCATCGGTCTGCCTGTTCCCTGCATAGCAAAGAGACCACTTGTCCGATTGACTTCAAATTTTGATAGAAAATTAAGGGTTAATGGGGATGACCTGGTAACATTTTGGTTACTAAGAAAGTGTATCCAATTTATCTCAAATTTTATATAAAATCGAGTATTATGTAGTAGAGATGGGACATGTAACTCATAACTCAATTGAGCTGCGAAACGAAGGAGCGAAATACACTCCTAACGTCTTTTAACAAGGCTCTTAACTCATGAATTGACTCCCACATCACGGTTCTGCCACCCTAGCAGCTCGCAGTTGTAAATGAGATATCGTGCTCGGTTAGTACGGCGAAGAATCACCGCGACGAATTGGTCAAGTTTAGTGTTTTAATTTTTAACCTTATACAGCCTGACTATGCAGAATTTTTGTTGCCGATTTATCAAACGAATTAGGCTGTTATTTATTTCGTTTAAGATATCATATGTTCTTTTCCATAATGTTAAAATAAATAAAATTTAAGTTTATTGCATTTTTCAACCTACATTATTTTCTTAAATAGTAAATTGCCTTATTTTGTATGCGTATTTATCAATAGGCAGTTCCAACCATATCTAATATCTATATTTGTATTTATTTTACATCTAAACAGCCGAAATAAAAAGATAAAACCAAAGGGTTAAGATCGCTAGGTCGCGCCGTATCGAGAATGTAACAAACAGCACATATTTGCAATGCAATTCGACTCTTTCGGCGGTCAGTGACTCTGCGGTTGTGAGAGGTGAGTCAGAATCGAAGAAGATCTGTACCGCGGAGCTGCTTTAGTGACTCACTTAACTGAGCTGATTCTTTGAACCTCACTGTTGAGTTACACATCTCTACTATGTTGGACTCAACTGGTAAAATTGTGGCACTAACTTGGTCACTAAGCCGTGATTTTGTTCCGTCTTACTGGATTGTTACTAAAATAATACCAGGTCATCCCCATATAACCCTTAATTTTATAATCAAAATTTGAAGTCAATCGTCACGAACTGGCAGACAGACCAACAGGCAGACAAATTGAATTGAGAAAACATATTATTTGGCATCTAGGGACGCTACAACCTAAATATATGTAGAACCAGCAATTTTTTCACATATCTTTGAGTTCATTCAAGCTAAATTCTTCTAAAACGGTATTTCTAGTAAGCATTTTGCATAATTTACCTTAGAATTATAGAAAAATAAATTTTGATTTAAACTTATTTGAAATTATATAGTAATATTTAGCTTAAAATATTAATAAAGCATATAATTAGTTGCAAATACAAACAAATAAAACATGCCATTATCCTAGATTTCTTACCCAGCTAGAACTAAAGTAACTACAACTGTTTCCGCTACTACTCTTTAAGAATTTTTACGTATTTATTACTAATAATCCTACTATATATCAATAACAACTTGGGGTTACACGTTTTTAAGTATTATGTATGTATTTGTTACTGCGAATAATACTTTATAGTAATTTTTCATGTAAAGTAATTATATAATAACTACTGCCAAGGAGCTACTAAAGGAGGTTGGCATTTCTTTTCAGTGACATAATAGTAATTATTCAAAGTTACTGTTTCTAATCTGTTTACTAAATTACAACTTTTAAGTATCAGTTGAACTTTGCAGAGACTACTCCATTACGTTCAAATGTACTCCTATAACGTATTACTATAAAGTAAAACGAATTGTTGCAAAGTAGAAAAAGTTATCGTCTATTGTTACTTTAAACTGGCTATTATCAATCGTTATTCTCCTGTTGCAACTTAGAACTAAGAATTACAGTAATTATTTACTACAAGTAAACTATTACCTCTTGTATTTGAGGTTCCGGAGATAGGGGGCGCTGGTTCAAGATTCGGTCGATGATTTTATAAGGACAGTGGCGACAATAGAATAACCTATTTTTGATTGGTTCGGCCATATTACTGCTAAAATCGCTTTGTTTACTTTTCGCCTACGTGGGTTTCTTATGAGGTTTGTTGTTTTAGGGTCTCATTTTATTAGTTTTTGTGATTATTAAAATGAATATTGATTCAAACAAGAAGTTCTCAGCCATTGGCAATATGGAGAAATGTATTTAAGCCTGGTTCACTTGTTTTTTTCTTGTAATTATAAAGTGTTTGTGATGAATGTGTAAATGACTATGACTATGAAATGTCTTAAGATTAAGTTTACTTCGAGAAAAGTTATTAAATATTGAACAATATTATATTTTTGTTTTATTTTGCTGTAAAAGAGAATATTGTTTCATGTCTTATTGTATGTTTTTCTTCATTCAGCACCTCAATTTGAGGTAGAAGCCCTCTAAGATTAGCATAAAAGAAACTTTATTTTGTAGGCCTTCTTCAGTACATATTACATTGCTAAATTTACTTGGCAGACAACTCTCATTAATCGCTTGCACAAACATTGTTATTTGTTAAAAATCTAAATGAAAAAGTAAGTTCCTACTAGATAGTTCTAATAAATTATGAAAGTAAAACATTAACATAACCCTACATTTACAACTGAGGTTGTCAATATAAAAGTAGATTAATTTAGCCATATTTTGCGAAAAACTAACGATAATATGGGTACCCCCATTTAAACCTTTAGAAATTTTGCGTCAATTTGGCCGCTGGGCTTCTATTGTCACCACTGTCCTTCTAAAGTCATTGTATTCGGTCTACAGTTATTAATTACTTGTATATGTGTTGTGTTATCGTCTATGTAGTAGTAGTAGTTAGGGGGAGGTCTAGAGACCTGACTGGTAGGCCTATAAGGCCCTTTCAGTCTACCCCAGCTCCTCCCTCAACCACCACCCGCCACCAGTTGTACATCCTTGAATCTGCCTGTCCTTACTATGTAAGTCTGCATATCCTTCCATGCATGATCCTTAACTTCGTCCCTATGCAAGACCGTAGTGCCGAAGTGCACAGGAAGTGAAGCGGACTTTCATCCTCTTCCTGACACTCCGTGCAGATAGAATCTTCCTCAATGCCTAACATAAAGAGGTGTCTCCTCAATCGACAGTGCCCCGTTACTATTCCTACGATGGAATTTAGAGCTTTCCTGTCTCGGGCTAGTAACCACTCTGTTCGGCCCTTATCGGGCTTCACAATGAAGTCTTTAGCTTGCCTCCCGACCCCGGACTGGCCCCATTCACGTTGAAGTTCATGTTGTGCCCATTCGTCGAGTGCTGTCCTTATCTGCTGCCTAGTGATGCCTAAAGCTGGTTCTGGTCCTACATACGGGCTGGTGGCGCCGAGTCTAGCAAACTCATCTGCCCTCTCGTTGCCCTCAATTCCACAGTGTCCTGGCACCCAAACCAACTTCACTCTTTTACGTCGCGCCAACTGCTCTAGCCTGTCACCGCATTCCTGAACCAAAACTGATCCTGCCATGGGTGAGTCGAGCGCCTTAAGTGCTGCTTGACAGTCTGAGCATATGACAATCTCTCCCTCTGCCCCCTCTATGACTTCCTTCCTCAGCCTGAAACACCGTTGAAAACTTCCCCAAAGGGAAGCTGGACCCTGTTTGTGTAGTCTCAATATAAACTCCAGCACCAGAGGATTGCAACTGTGTCATACGTGAACCATCCGTATAGCAAACAATTGCCTCTCTGGAGAACTCCAGCCTGTTTCTCTCCCAGTCCTCTCTTTCGGGGATTGAGATACTATAACCTTTATGCCATCTTAGTCTTCCTGAGGGTCGTGCTACTCTGTAGGTAGATAACAGGGAGATCCTTGCATGACCCACAACCTCACCTTTGGTATGCCAAGCTCCTGCGTCTCTCATTCGCAAGTGCGCTGCCATAGCCTCTTTCTTAATGAAAGTCGACAATGATGGCAGCCCTAGCAAGACCTCCAATGCTGCTGACGGCGTCGTCCTCATTGCTCCAGTTATCGCTAGGCTAGCCAGTGTCTGGACTTTTGCAAGACTGGAACGAATGGTTTTCCTCTCCACCGAGGGCCACCATACTATTGAGCCGTATGATATCCTGGGTCTTATGACTGCTTGGTATAGCCAGTGCATGACCCTAGGATTTAGCCCCCAGGTTGTGCCTACCGCTCTACGGAGCTGCCAGAAGGTCGCTATTGACTTCCTTATCTGCCTATCGACATGAGTCTTCCAGCTCAGCTTTGCATCTACTGTGACCCCCAGGTATTTAATCTCTTTTGCAAATAAAAAACACCAACAGCGCCCCTAAATTCTAAAATAGCATAACAAAATCTTATATTTACCGTATTTTAAAAATGAGCTTAATGTTTGAATTATTTAATAGACTCTTGCGCTAGTTCTTTATCTCGAACTCAGGCTCAAATACATTTTATAACGAATATATCTAACCCCTTCTCAAGCATGTTTGTTATATTTTTAATTTATATCAAGTAAATCTGTTATTAAAACGATTCACGAAATTAGGGCATTGAAAAATGTGTAGATTTTTTCATCGTACTGAAAAAAACTCTTTTCAAAACGAATGTTTTAGCCTAGTAAAAGGCTGGGATTTAATAAATGTACCATGGGCCTGAACATCGGCGCTTATAACGAAAATATGGACATTTTATATTTTGCAACCTCTAACTCTGGCCGCCCCGAAATAAAAAAAATCATTAAATTTTTTTTAGTCTAGTACATTTTATCAAAGAACTTAACAGTTGTATTTACTAACATAGGTATTATAATTGCACAACAAACGACTTGTGAAGAATAATAATTTCTCATCACTTGCATTTCATTTCAAAGATGCGCTAACATTTAGCGCTACTAAAAGGGTGACGTTCTAACCTTAACCTCACCTACCTGTGGGAGGACAATTCCGGCTTAAAAGTATCTAGTTTTCCACAAACTTGACACTGGAGAATCATTTTAAGAACTTTCAAAGAGTTATCTCACGAAAAAATATAAAACACACTAAATATCTGCAAAAGGTACAAATTCCAATTTAAAAAAAAAACAGTGCACGACATAAATTACTATAACCTCCTCTACCGAGTTTTTATGAATTAATATTGCAATTTTGTGACGTATATCGGCGAAACATGCCGAATAAACTTTCGCGCGACGTTGTCACTGTTGCCCCAAATTTTTACAACACGAAAATAAATGAGTAGTAATTATTACCATAAACAAAAACTTTCAATTTAATTTAATGATAATAATTTGCGTAACAACAAACAGAAAATATTTCTGTTTGTTGTTTTCGATCAACAAATGTAAAAGTGATTGAGTAGTAAAGACTTAAATATAAAAACATTCTTTACGAGTGTCTATATTGCTGACAACACTGTTTCAGCGAAAATCATATTGGATTATGAAGCTAAATAGATCAGGAACAAGTATAGTAGCAAATCTGATGTTTGATTCTTGTAAAATATAAAGAGATATATCTCTTCTTGGTATATATATATATATATATATATATATATATATATATATATATATATATATATATATATAACCTAAAAATACCACCCCAAATAACAAGTCGCCAAGAAAAAAAAAAAAACGCTCGGACCCGTCGATTTTGCTTTTGAGGGGGAAACATTTTGCGCCTATTTTCAATTTCGCAACATCACCCTCTGAGCGGGGGTGAGATTCACCCCCAAAATGTTAAATGGAAAGGGGGATCGAGTGAAACCTTATTTTGAAGGGTTTCCGACCTTGGTTACAACTGCCAAATTTGAAGCCTCTGCTGTCATTCCCGAAGAAATGGCAGCTTGTCCAAAAAAAAATATTAATAAATTAACTGCAAGAGTTGGCTGCTTTAAATTTAGGGGATGATGCAAGCTAGTGAAAAGATTTTAATAATAATTACTCCGGACGAGAGGAAAATAAAAATAGTAAATGTAAATTAATGGGGAATTTTTGCGTTTAAGAAATGTTTTCTACAAAGACTAAATTATTTTATGAATTGTTCGAAATGTTCGCCATTTACTTCCATGCAATGATACAGACGAGCCTCGAATTCCTCTCGAACATTTTGAAATGTTTCAGATGTTAACTGACGGCATTCAGCTACTATTCGCTGTTTTAAATCCTCAAGTGATTCTGGCTGCACCTTAAAAATCTTTGTTTTCAAGTGTCCCCAAAGAAAGAAGTCTAACGGCGTCAAATCAGGTGATCGTGCTGGCCATTCGATGGGACCTCTTCTTCCAATCCAGTGATCGGGAAAAGTATTATCGAGAAAATCTCTTACCGGACGAGCGTAGTGAGGAGGTGCTCCATCTTCTTGAAAGAATATCTGATCTTCAGCTAAATCCTGGTCGTTTTCTAGAATCTCAGTAATCTGCGGATCGATGGCATTTTCAAGTAAATTTAAATAAATTTCACCATTTAAATTGCCTTCTATAAAAAAAGGTCCAACAACGTGATTGCCTAGAATTCCCGCCCACAAGTTTACTTTTAAAGGATGCTGGCCATGGGTTTCCCTGAATAAATGGGGGTTGCTGTCGCTCCAATACCTGCAGTTGTGACGGTTTACTTCTCCATTTAAGTAAAATGTGGCTTCGTCAGAAAAACAAATAGTACAATGAAATGGTATGGTTGTTTAATTTTTCAGAAATATTCTCACAAAACTCTACTCTGCGATCAAAGTCATCTTCGTTCATTTCATGAAGCAATTGATATTTAAAGGGTCGAAACTTATGGGATTTTAGAATCCGGTGAACACTGCTTCAGGAGACTCCTGATATTGCAGCTGTTTCTCTGATGGAGTTACTTGGGACCATAGCAACATGGCCAAGGACTGCAACCTCAACATTTTCATTTCTTATTGGTCTTACTCTTTCATGCTTTTTATTGACAACTGCCGGTTTCGAAAAATTTGTTCCACAGTTGTAATACACTTCTATGAGTCAAAGAATGTTCGGGATGAGATTCATTAAAACTTACAGCTGCAGCTCTCGCACAATTATTGTTTCTAATGTAAAGAACAATAATTTCGATTCTCTCTTGTATCGTAAACGTCATAGGCAATTATTAGAAACTTTCGTCTTTTAACACTTTCAGACAAAATAAATTTTAAATAAAATGCACAAACTGTAATAAACGCATGAATGCTTGACACTAAATAAACGATAACAATGTGATTTTATTTTGTTTGTTGCTGATGTTTTATGATAACAGTAAGAATGGAATGCTGATTTTTTTTTTAAATTTTGTACAGTGACAATTCGACAAGTTAGCTTAAACGTTTTGGCAACGTTTATTTTATATGTTTCATTGCAAGGGAGTAAATGGCGAACATTTCGAACAATTCATAAAATAATTTAGTCTTTGTAGAAAACATTTCTTAAACGCAAAAATTCCCCATTAATTTACATTTACTATTTTTATTTTCATCTCGTCCGGAGTAATTATTATTAAAATCTTTTCACTAGCCTGCATCATACCCTAAATTTAAAGCAGCCAACTCTTGCAGTTAATTTATTAATATTTTTTTTTTCGACAAGCTGCCATTTCTTCGGGAATGACAGCAGAGGCTTCAAACTTGGCAGTTGTAACCAGGGTCGGAAACCCTTCAAAATAAGGTATCACTCGACCCCCCTTTCCATTTAACATTTTGGGGTGAATCTCACCCCCGCTCAGAGGGTGATGTTGCGAAATTGAAAATAGGCGAAAACTTTTCCCCCCAAAAACCAAAAATCGACGGGTCCGAGCGTTTTTTTTTTTTTTTGTCTTGGCGACTTGTTATTTGGGGTGGATACTTTTAGTTGGGACACCCTGTATATATATATATATATATATATATATATATATAATTGATCATAAGAAGGTTAAATATAATATAATATTTTTCGTCGAGCTGTGTAGAACGATCGTTGTGTGCTCCGGAATAAATAGTGTTTGTATTGGGTTAAAGCTAAGATTAATTGCTGAAAAATATATCATTTTGTTTGAAAACGTACGCATTTCTAAAATAGAGTGTTGTATTTCTTTTGTTAAATCTAATATCAGTAAAACTTAGTAATTATGAATGATAAACTATGCAAATTTTGCAATGAACAGGTAAATCGCAAAAAACCCGGTCTTCAGTGTAGTGGTTTTTGCGCCCGCTATTGTCATGGCCAGTGCGTGAACCTAGTAGGTAAACAATTGGATACCATTCGGATGGAAGGTGTATCGTGGATCCGATTGCCGCATTACCGCAAGACCTCGCCAGTTACTGGTGGTCCTCCGGTGTTTCCGCCGCCCATCAGGACATGATGTAGCAACTACGATAATATGCATGAATTTATGAATGATTTAAACGTGAAAATAAAACAACTGCGCGACCAACAGGATGCTCTTATGGAATCGATTAATTTTTGTAGCAATAAGATCAGCGATTTTGAGTTAAAACTCTCAAAATTTGATGAATATATTAAAAAAACCGACAAGTTAATTTCGGAAAATAATAGACTTGACTCTGGAATGAAAAATCTAGAGTCAAAAATTAATCATTTGGAGCAAATGTCAAGATCCAAAAATTTAGAAATACAAGGTATTCCAGAAAGAGAAAACGAAAACCTTCTTAGTGTGCTAGAAAAGATAGAAAATTATATCAACTATGACATGGATAAAGAAAAAGTTGGGTTTATCCATAGAGTACAAGCAAACAAGAATTCTAAAAATAAAATCAAGAATATAGTAGTGGGTCTGATATCTCTCAGGGAAAAATAAAAAATTCTTGCAGCAGCAAAATGTAAACGTCAACAAAAAGACAATGGATCGCCTAAAATGAAAATAGATGGATTGTCAGAAAACCTATACATTAATGAACATTTAACATTAGCCAATAAAATATTATACAAGGAGGTAAGAACAGCCGCTAGAGAAAAAAATTACAAGTTTTTTTGGACAAAAAGTGGTTCGATCTTTGTCAGGAAGGATGATGGTTCACGAGTAATGTTGATAGGAGATCAAGAATCCACTGGAAAAATGTAAAATCGGCTCAAACTACATATAAAATACCACTGAAACAAGTAATTTACCAAAATACGCGGGGATTAAGAACAAAGACAAATGATTTTTTCCATAGTGTGGTTTCAAGTGATTTTGATATTGTTTGTATATCGGAAACATGGCTGAAAAAAGAGGTCTTATATTCGATACTGTTTGATGACGGATATAGTGTTTTTCGGCGTGATCGCGAAACAATGTCATCCTCTAAAGTGGATGGCGGCGGGGTACTTCTCGCAGTTAAAGAAGTGTGGCAGGCAAAAAGGTGCTGTGAACTAGAATCCGAAGCTGAGGATGTCTGGGTCTCTCTGAATAATATCAGCGGTGAAAAAATGTATATGTGCTGCGTGTATAGCCCTTCAGGTGACACTTATACTTTTGCATCTTTTATTAATAAGTTCTACGCCATCGAAAATATTGTTTCGGAGAGGGCTGCAACTATAGTAGGGGACTTTAATTTATCTAATATACAATGGATTAGCTTAAAAAATGAAAATTTCTTTCAACCTACACAAATAGTTTCTTAATAGTAGTAACAAAACATTAGATCTAGTATTAAGCAACAAAAACTTAACATCTGAGGTCAGTCGTTCCAGCAATTGCCTTGTGGATGAAGACTTACACCATCCAGCTTTGGAATTCTCAATTTCTACTGTTGAAGTAAAACCTCTTACACAACAAAATAGAAAGATTTTTAACGTTAATAGGACAGATTACGAGTCCATAAATATTGGCTTGGGCGAGGTGCAATGGGAAACATTGTTTTTTGAAAAATCCTTAGACAATGTAATAGATTATTTTTACTTAGAAATTAACAAACTTAGAGAGCAATTTGTTCCATCATTTAAAATAAAGAGCAAGTACCCAATATACTTTAAGGTAGAGACAATAAAAATAATAACAGAAAAAAATAAGCTTAACAAAAAATATAAAAAATACAAAGATCAAATATCATATTATAATTTCTCTCGTTTAAGACGCCTTTCCAAACAACTAATTAAAAATGATTTTCAAGAATATGTCAATAATATGGAATCGGAAATCTCTAAAAATAGTAAAAAAATCTGGAACTACGTATCAAATAAAAATAAAAAATAAATGGGTGTACCTCGGGTTCTGTACCATGAAAATTTTGTTGCTGCTAACGGAAGGGACATAAGTAATTTATTTGCAACATTTTTCAAAAGCGTGTACGTAGATAGTTCCACTGGCGTAGCTAATACAATCTCTGTACATACACCATGTAGCGAACCTGCTATTACCGTCACCAAAACCTCAATTTTAAATATTATAAAAAACTTTTGTCGTTGAAAAATGTGTGTTTTCCTGAAAAATGGAAGACATCCCATGTGATACCCATATTTAAAAGTGGAGATAGAAGTCAAGCTGCTAATTACCATCCAATAAATAAATACATTTGCAAAAATTCTTGAAAAAATAATTTACGAAGATATTTTAGTAACACTAAAAAATACAATTATAGAACAACAGCATGGCTTCTTCCCAAAAAGGTCTCTCGAATCAAATTTATTATGCTACTCCCATGACATTTGTTCGGCTATGGACAGTAGAACGCAGATTGACGCCGTTTATACAGACTTCAGCAAGGCTTTTGATAAAATCAGTCATAGACAGTTACTTGAAAAACTTGCTGAGGTCGAAGTAAGTAGAGGAATTGGGTGTCGTCTTACATATGTGAGCGAAAACAGGTTGTTGTAGTCAACGGGTACCATTCAGATACGTTTGAAAATACTTCAGGTGTTCCTCAGGGTAGTCATCTGGGCCCCCTGTTCTTCATAGTATATATTAACGATATTAGTAGATGTTTCTTAAATAGCAAATATACTTTATATGCAGACGATCTCAACGTATATCGTGAAATAGGGGACCCGACAGACTGTCTCAATCTACAGGATGATTTGAACAGACTGCTTGTTTATTGTAATAGGAACAGTTTGTTCCTAAATTTGGACAAATGCCTCTTAATTTCCTTTTCCAAAAATATTAATTTATTTAAATACGATTATAAAATTGGCAATAAATCCCTAAAAAATGTCGATCATGTCAAAGATCTTGGTGTAATTCTGGACAACAAGTGGTCCTTTCGTTTACATTTCGACAAAGTTATTGCAGAAGCCAGTAGGATGCTGGGATTTATTAATAGAAGTTGTAGAGTTTTCAGAAATCCTAGGACGATTGTTTCGTTGTATTTTACGTTTGTCCACAGTAAGCTTTCATTTGATTCAGTGATATGGAATCCTAACTATAAAGTACACATAGGTTTCAAGCGATTCAAAACAAGTTTTTAAAAGGACTAGCCTTCAAAGCAGGTTGTTCAGTTGAAAATGTAGCCCGTAATTTTAAAATCTTACCCCTTGAAATATGCCGTAGTATTTCTGATATCTGCATGATTTATAAGCTTATAGATTAGCAAGTAGATTCTCCCCACCTTTTGTCATTTTTGAACTTTAATATCCCTACTAGGGAGCTCAGAAATCACTCGCTTTTTAATGTACCGTTTCGCAGAACAAATTTAGGACGCAACGCCCCATTAATTAGATTTCAGATTACATGTAATGAATTGTCTGATGATATCGATTTATTTTGTGATAAGATCTCTACATTCAAAATTAATTCAAAAAGACTGTACTTTTCTAAAGTTTATGAAACTTAATTAAAAAAAATACAATTTTTTTTTTCTTATGCTAATATGTGTTATTTTGTAATTTATAATATTGATATTACTGATATTGTTATCATTGTTGTTGTCGTTGTTACTGTTTGCAAAATGCTCTAACTTTAATATTTAAGTTATCTAAAATTATCTAATATCATTACCCAATAATACATAAATGTATAAAGTGGATGCTTTGTGGAACAATGTTCTGTCGTGTCCTAAATTGTGAATAAATAAATAAATAAGTAATATAAATGTGAAATCAAGGCGTCTTTTCGAGTTCAACTTACTTGCATATGCAGCAACGGTTAGAATGGTCTAGGGCACACATTCATTGTAAGAATTTACGACTTTGCCAGTGCTACTAGTACTACAGCAGCATCAATCTCTATGTATGTGGTGGAAATATGAATGATGAACAGTACACACTCTGTATAATTGAAACATGCTAGTCTAAAGACGTTTTTAATACGCCGTTATAAGGTCCAAAAACCTTTCTGGCGCTGTCTCAGTTTACCCTGTATATCGAATTTATTAAAAATTATGACAAGTTAAAAAAAATGATTTACGAATTTTAATATCCCTATTTAAGCAGCACCTTAAAAATTACTTTTAATGATATCAATAAGTACAAATTTTGTTCTACGATAACTTGACAACATTCTTTCCAATCAACCATATCAAAATAATACAATAGACCAATAGACAGTAGAGAAATGCATGCAAATCAAAATAATTCCGTCTCTCCTAATATGTCTATGGAATATTAATAAAAGACATGACAGACTCACAATTTTGCTGTTGAGATGCTGCAGTTCCCTCTCAGCTAATCGTCGAGTGGCGTTTTCTTTTCTTTTTCTCTTATATTGATTATACTTGTAAAACAAATACATTCCCGGCAAAGCCAGCACAACGAATGGTTTTATGAGAGGATTATGACGTGGAGGAGCTTGTTGAGGTTCTGGGTGGGGGTCTTGCTGGCGTTCCGGCATTTTGATATCTGAAAATTGATAAACCTTTTGATAAATGATACTTATTTTACGGTAAATTTTGGATACATCTTGCTTTTCAATAGAACTTGTTACTATTCAAAATATATTTCTAATATGCATAATCCTGCCAAAAAACAGGAAATTGATTTTTTTATAGTGAAAAAAGAAATTAATACAATGAATATAGAGAAGTAATGTTCTGAATAAAATTTACTTGTCTGGCTTGAATTTTCCTTAATTTAAATTATTCGCCACGTAAGCTCGGTTTACACTGAGAGCTTAGAACTGCAAATAAACTCAAGGAAATAATAAGGGATATTAATATTTTATCGGTGGCGGCTGCTCCATAAGGCCGCGGGGTTGCGTGACCCTCCTGAAAAAGTTGACTCGTGAGAATTCTCAAATATATGTTTCAGACGCAGCCTCTATAGCAGGTATAACCCGCATACGAAGTGACCCGAATACATCGTTCGGTTCGCTGCTTTTCCGGCTCGGGTTTCTCGCGCCGGGACCTCTTAAGAGAGATCGATATTACAAAAAATCGTACTACAAAAGATCGATCTTCCGAAAAAATCGATTTTTGACTACACTTTATACTTAAAAGTTTATTTGACTCTACAACTTGTAACATTTTAATTTCGCCACTACATTTTAATGCATAAAAATCCGTAAATCCGGTACTGTAAGTCTCCTATCGATGTAGTAAGGTACTCGCGGTCTCTACTTAGCGAAATCTTCCGCTTCATATTCAGGCAATTCACTAGTCTTCGTGTAGATGGCGCCTTAGTTTTGTTCAATTAGTAATTTTACTTTCTTCTCCTTTAAATATTTTTTCTTTCCTGTGATCCAGCTTAGGGATTTTTTTGTTACTTAGTTCTCTTATTAAAAAGTAAATACAAGGCCACCGAGTTATTTTACTTATTGAAATTAAGAGCTATGGGGACACTCTTGATTGCCCTTTGATTTTTGTAGCAAACAATGTATTCAATAGTACTTTTCATTTTTTTAAGATATGTGCTGAATGTACATATACCTTATGTTTGTTATAATTATTAAGTTTATTTCTGCAATAAAAAAAGGTCCGTTTGTAACCTCCATAAGCCAATTGTTATTTAAGTCTGCATAAAGTAAAGAATAGTAAATATATTGGGGAGAATTTGTTTTCTTTAATAAGTGTGCTTCAATACAACTGTTACAAGTGTGTGTTATAATTAGGAAAGATCTATAAAAATCACTTTAATTTTCATATTTCTTTGAAGACCAAAACAACCTTATAAGATATAAATACATGCTATCTGCTTTAACCAATTTGGCAAAATTGAACAATATTGTATCAGTGATTTACATTTTCTGTCTGTAACATCTTATATTAGCTTACTTATACTGGAGTAATGACATTTTGGTATTGATATTTACAAGATTTTAAGGGTGGATTCTTGTTACTATTCACTATTAGGGCTGTAATGTACCTATATTAGTATTAATTAATAGATATGTTGCTTATATTTTGCATATAATGTTAAGGGGTTGTAGTTAATAATATTATGTATCGTAATAGACATGTACGAGCCTAATATTTTGAATTTCTGTAATAGAATGACTTAAGATTTTTTTGTAATTTGAGTAAATTGGTTTAAATGAAGTCAAGCTGGGAAATATTGATACATTTTTGTTTGGAATTATTTTCTTTATTTCATATACTGGGTGTTGAGTTGTTAAACAGACCTATATACTTTTATTTGGGGTGTAAATCTTAGATGTTTGTACTATTCTAGGGTTTTTTTTTCTTCTTCTCCCTCCTCTTCTACTTCTTGTTTCTGTTCTCCTAACCAGGGTCTGAACCTGGATGTGTCATTGTAAGTGGAGCAGAAGTCTGTGACCTAGTACTTAAGTGTGTACGTACCCAGTTTTCCTGCTGGAAATGTCTTCGATGACACTTACATCATAGACTGCTGATCTAAGTCACCGATGCTGATAGACACTTAGATAAGTATCTTAATTTTAACATCCCTTGTGCTGAATTGACTTTATTGTTTATTGCTGATCAACTTTATGACTTTTTCTGTTTCTTTTGAGTGTAGAGTATATTTTTTGATATAAAGTTCTAACTACTGCTGGTGTGCATAAACCATGATGATTGGTGTTGTCAATAAGATTATTTTTACTTTTTAACTCATGCTGATACTCAAATATTACATTATAAGTTTAGGACACAATAGTCTATAGGTTTCTGCCAACATTTGATAGTATAATATACTTTAAGATACAGTGTTGTTGTGATCACATCTTGAAATTTTAACTTATAAGATCTAGTTAGTTTATACAAGGTATATAAGAAGTGTTATAGACAGGTAACACTACTGGAATATGTGATGATATTTATGATTTATTTTATTTACTTGCTTCAGAAAGGTATTTTGATATAAAACAATGGTGTCAATTTGTTAGGTAATATTGGTGATTGAATTTGAAACTTAGTTATATAAATTTTTCTTGTTATTTGCTTGCTCTTAGATTCACATAATACTCTTTTCATTTATTCTATTATTGTTAACTGTATTTGAATTAATGAAGTTAATTAATTGCTTGATTATTTTGCATCTTTTGATAAATTTTTACTGTTAGATCAAATTGTTCAAACAACTTAAAGATTTTCTTTATAAACATTTATAGATTTCTATCACTTTTACCTGTCATTAGCTGATTGAAAATATCTTTTCTCATCCGTATTACTTAATTTTCAGGTCTTATTGAACATTTAGTTTGTTGTTTTGTGATTCTTTAGCTATTTTCATAAAACATTTTACACAGTTGATTTAATATTTGGATAGTGATTTTTATTTGAATATACTTTAGATTTTTCTCTCAGCAATTTCTTTCATATGTTATATAAAATAACCTACAGGAGATACATATTTCTGGAAATATTTTGGGGAGACCTGAACTTGTTAATAAATGTTATTTGTTGAATATGCTTTTTTTTGTTTTTTTTTTACTATTAACTTTAATTAATTTTATCTTAGTGGCCTTGAGGAGTGGTACTCATAACTTCTAGAGTGGTTAACAGTCAACTGGTATAGAACTGTTGGCGCCCTTATAAATAGAAATCGAACCAATCTCCCTGAGCAGTCGGTGATTTGCACACTAACTTTACTGCCTCTCTTTCAATCAACCACTTAGTGTAGATTTATATTATCTTAATCAAATACATACTCTCTGCTATCAAACAGAGAAAGAGTGTGGCAAACTACTAGCTATATCTACAGTGTGAGGATTTGAAAGTGTTACGAAGATGTATGTCAGGAACCTTTTGGAATACCTTAATAATAATTCGGCAAGATGTCTAGGGGATAGGATGGCATACTTTAAAATATATACATATACAGGGTGTTCCAAAGAAGCTGACCCTCTACTTTGTAATGGTTTTTTTGAATTATCCGTGAAATTCTTATACCCAAATTAAACTGTGTTTGAGATACCTATTGATGGTTAAAAAAAATACATTTTCATTATTTTAACGCACTGTAGCACAAAACCACTCGATTTGGGACAAAACGGCATGCACTTTTTACCTTAGTTATAACAAGTCTATCGATTAGTATTAGTATCAAGTTTCTGTTAAAAATATAGACAAAAACCTGAAGTTTTTAGAGTTCCGTTTAAACTGATAGTTGAGGCTAATCAGTGAAACTTCGACCGGAAAGTGTAAACTGTTAGATCCTATCTAAAGTGGTTTCGACGCTAGAGTCTTTCAAAGTAGACAAAATATTTTTTTTAAAGTTTATCTAAAAAACAATTGACTTTAGGTAAAAAAGAGGATCATAAAAAACATTTCATAAAACAAAAACCAAACCCAAAAAGACAATATGGAAGCACTGACAGTGACAGTTAACGGTAGGCGGCAAAAATCATTCTACAGGACAAATTCTTTCTTCGCGGTGTCTAGTTAACATCCCATGATATTAATCATTTAATAGAAAATTAAAAATGAGTGACCTTTTCGGTAGAAATGTAAGATCGAATCAACGATCTTTGACGGTAAAGATCGATCTAAACAAAAATCGGAATTAAAAATATCGATCTCTGAAAAAAATCGATCTAGATCGAACATCACTATTTAGTTTATGGATGGATATGCTTAGGACGTTAAGCCTCGTATGATTGTCTGTCGCGTCTTATGAAAATGCGATATCAAGAGTGTGTTTGGATTCTAGTCGATAATTTTTTTATTTTACAAACTGTGTATGTCTAACTATAATAATTAAAAATGTGTCAATATAAATGCTGTACACAATCTTCATCAAAAATTCGACTCATTAGAGGCAAGTTAAAAATTAAAGAGATTGACAAACCTTTGCCCGATCACAAACTTTAATAGTTGTAAGTATAGAATTTTTTCAATAGAAAAATATTAAATTGCCAATATTTCGAAAACAAAAGTTTTTGAAATAGACATTCTTTATTTTTTCTCTCATTTTTTTTCTCATTTAATTTATAAACGCTAGTTTTTGACCACCCTGTATTTGTTGATTACGAAAATATTGACACAGTCTACTAAGGTAAGGCTCATTCTACCAGAAAATAAGTCCAGATTATTTAAAAAGCGATTTTGGAGAAATCTATATTTAAGTTGAGGCCTGCAAACGTCATTTTTGACTTAAAACATAAGTTATGTCAAAACCGAACATATAAAGACAAGAAGAGGCACAGTCCGTCGGAACTTTTATGTTGTAGTCACAAAAACGCGCCGACGAATCCGAGAAACTCATACAACTGTGCAGACCTGAAAAAACAGGCCTGAAAAAAGTGGTAAAGCTGTGGCACGAATTCAAGACGGTGGAACAAAATGGAAGCGAATATTTTTTTTTAAATTCAATTGATATTAAATTTTATTGAAAGATTAAATGTGATTTAGGGATAAACCTCGGTATAAACTGGCAGAATTCATCATGACGTAACAAAATGCCGGTGTTTGTCAACGTAAAAAGTACTTACTTAATTTATTTTTAATTATGCCCAAAAATCAAGTGAGGCATAGGTAAAAACTAGTAAAATATTGATAGGAATCCAATATGATGGCACCCAATAAAAATGTTTAAAAGATAGTAGGGGAAAAGGAGGCGGTTTTGAACAGGGGCAGTTTTGAACAGCTCAAATTTAAAATCCTTATGTACGTCCCTGATCGCCATCTATCGGTGATTAGATGTACTATCATATTATGTTCAAATAGCCCCCACAAGATGTCTCAAATCTGAGACTTAGAACTGCCATTTTAATTTTTCACGAAATCTGCGGCGTCGGTGGAAAAATCGGTGTCTACAATTTTGCTTAAAATTTTTGTGAAAATAAGTCTGAAAGTTTCCTTTTTTGTATTTGTGTTGTTGCTAGACGTATTGTGCTTGGTTTCTAGACATAATTTAAGAGGATTTTCAAATATTTGCAATAAGGTAAGCACATTTGTTGTAAATTAGGTGATGGGGTCGTTCTGAACACTAGGTTTGGGGCGCTTATGAACAGTGTTCAAAACTGCCCCAGTGACGTTAAATAATTTGACTATTTCCCTGATATGCAAAAATATTCAAAATATCGGCGACTATTTACCACTAACCGGGTAAAATGTTGAATGACATGGCATGACATTTTTTTTTATTTGAATTTGATGTAGTTTTTGCCATCAATTTAAAATGTATAAAAAGTAATTTTGTAGTTTCGGAAAATAGTCCATAAAATATCTATAAATAGCCAACAAACTACTTGGCATTCAGATCTGTTGCCTTAATAATATAGCTTTCTTTCTTTTTTATCGGTAATTGACTAAACTTTTTATCAAATACCGATAAAAATAAATTCAAGCTGCTTTTAAGTCAACAAACATTCAGGCAAAACATTCGAGAGGTTCATGTCCCAATAGCAGAACCGGGGAGGGGGTGTTTGGGGTTCCATAAGAGTAATAAAAATAAAAGAACTTTTTGTTTTTCTGTTTAGAATATCGTTGGTTATAGAGCTCTAGTATATAAAAGCTTTTGCCACTTATAGATGTTCATTTAACACTGCAGAATGTTAAACACTCCCACCCCACCTACAATTCTTCGCTGGGTGAGCCACGGATAAGCTCTTAAAATATTACAGAATATTTATCAAAGGAAATCTTTCTACATTTAACAATGGTCAGAAACCGTATCAGAAAAACTGAGGGCCCCAATAAGGAAGATCTAGAGCGAGCGGTGAAGGAAATAATTGAACAGCAACAAGAACTTAGAACAACTGCGAGAAGATACAACATTAATCCATCTACATTGTTTTATAGACTAAAAAATTAGGAGAAAAAACGAATTGCCTTAGAAAATCAACGCGAATTCAAAGACTATAATCAATATTCTTCATTGCAGTCAACTTCTCAGGTCTTCACAACCAACGAGGAACAGCTGCTTGAGAAATATATTCTCAAATGTTCTCGAATGAATTATGAACTTAGCTATAAACAAATTAGGCTACTGGCATACGAGTACGCGAAAAAGTTAGACAAACCTGTATGTAATAAATGGGACGAACAGAAGGAAGCAGGCATCGAGTGGTTAAAAGGTTTTATGAAAAGAAACCTTACGCTTAGTCTCAGAAAACCAGAAAACACTAGTTTGAATAGAGCTTCAAATTTTACGGAGGCAAATGTTAAGGAGTTTTTTAGTAACTATGAGAGAGCACTTTTGAGTAAAAATTTCACACCTGACAATATCTATAATTTAGATGAGACAGGTATAAGCACCGTTTTACCATCACCAAGAGTTGTGGCTAAAAAAGGTATTAGACAAGTAGGACAAGTAGCATCAGCAGAAAGAGGCACTTCTATTACAATGTGTGGCATAATAAATGCAACTGGAAACTCAATTCCGCCAGTTTTGTTTTCCCTAGAGCCAACTTCAAAAATCAGTGGCTAAAAGATGCTCCTCCTGGCAGTTTAGGATTAGCAAATTCTCCTCGCAGTGGATGGATGACTAAAGAGCTTTTTGTGAAAGTTCTTCAACATATTGTAAAATTTACTAGATGCAGTAAAGAAAACCCTATTTTAATTCTAATGGACAATCATGAAACCCATTGTTGCTTGGAAGCAGTTTGTTATGCTAAAGATAATGGTGTTGTTTTAGTCACTTTTCCCCCTCATACCTCTCATAGACTTCAGCCACTTGATGTGGCTGTATATTCGCCTTTTAAAACTAAACTGGCAGTTGCCATTAATGATTGGATGTTATCAAATGCTGGGTGCAGAGTAACAATTGAAGATCTTCCAGGACTAGTTAATAAAGCTTACTTGGCATCTTTTACATTGAAAAATATCACTGAGGCTTTTAAAAAGCCAGGTATATGGCCTCTGAACAAATTCGTTTTTACAGAAGAAGATTTTGATGCATCTTTGGTAATAAGTGACAAAACTCCTCCATCTAGCCTACCCACAGAAAATACAAATCCAATGTCTTCTGATTTACCTTCCACTTCTCATTGTCAAGTTCAGGATTTCCCATCAACTGCAAATATTTCGGTACAACGTCAAGGCGAATTTTCTCCAGAAAATATTTATAAAACTTCACCTAAGAAGCCCAGCAACCATCTACTTTCTCCAGAAGATATCAGGCCATTTCCATCTAAGCCTGTGAACATGAAAACCGGACGTATCAGAAAAAAAATCACATCGCGAGTCTTAACTGAAACCCCAGAGAAAAATAAAATAGAAGAGGAAACGTTGGTTAGGTTAGAAAAGAAAAAGCAAACGGAGTTAAGAAAAAAAGCTATTGAAGAACGAAAGTTGAAAAGAAAGCTGGGACTATCAGAAGAAAAGAAAGTAGGGGTGAAAAAAAATAAGAAAATTCGTGCTAATAGTTCTGACAGTGAGAGTTGCAGTGAAAGTGAAATTCCATATGCTGATTCAAGTGATTCTGAAACATTTTCGGAGTTTGAGAATCAAGAAAGTAGTAGAAAAGCATTCAATGTTCTGGACTATGTCGTAGTTGAATTTAAAACCAAAAAAAGTGTCAAACACTATATTGGACAAATAACCGATAATTTCGGGTTTTCAGAATTTCATATTAAATTCATGAGGAAACAGGGAGAAGGAAATAAGTTTATTTTTCCTATCATTCCAGATACGTCAGTGGTAGATATTAATGATATTGTTTTAAAATTGCCTGTTCCTTGTATTCCTTCTTCCAATACATTTACATCACGTACAACAGAAATGTCATATTTTGATGCAGACCTTTCTAGTTTTAATTTATGCTAATAAAATTAGTTTTAAGATATTTATGACTTTTTTGAGAGTTGTTCAAAACTGCCCCAAAATGTATTCAAAACCACCCCACCATTGGGGCAGTTCTGAACAGGTTAGGAATATATCTTATTTTGTATTTTTCGCAATAAAACTTAAACTAAGACAATAGATTTGCTTTAATTATCACAGGGTAATAATGTACTTTAAGTGGGGCCACTTATTTCTAAGAATAATAATTTGAAAAATTTATTAAAAACATTAAATTATTTTTTGTTCAAAACCGCCCCCTTCTCCCCTAATGGCTATTATACTGAACTAAATTGGGTCACTCTTCACTATCCCTAATAAAAGAAAACATTCATAACGATGGAAGTTCCGGCTAAAGAAAATTTACCGATTTGTTAATAGATAGCCAGTCATGTAAACACTACAGCATTGCCGCCCGTACTTGAAAGATTCATATAGTCGCATGCAAACACTTTTAAAGAACTATTTTTTTCAGTGTACATAGATATTTGTATATTTTTCGATCATTTCAGGAGTTACATTAACCAAAACTTTATTAACATCTTGGATACATTTTGCACCTTTTACCTCATTAAGATATTTTTGAGTAAATAATTTCTTGAATGCCTTACAAAATTGTATTGGGGTTGGGTTTCTCGAATTCCCGACACAATTTTAAATACATTCGAAGACACGTTAATTAATATTTCCTCCTCATATGAAAACATTTTTTGCATAGGCGATTTTAACACGGATAACTTAAATTATGAAAGCCCTTTGACAAGGCAGCTTTTGCAAACTGTGGAACCCTTTAATTTAGAACAAATTATTTTAGAGCCGACTAGAATTACCAATAGAACTCGGTCTTTAATTGATCTTATTTTCACGAATTGCGATAAAGTTGTGAATAAAGGTGTTGTTGATTGCCAGTTTTCTGACCATTGCTCAGTTTTCTGTCAGATTAACTATTCTTGCGACCCTAAACCACCTAATAAAATACTATATAGATCACTAAAAAATATTGATATACATTTGTTTCAAAGGGACCTGGAAGCAATAACATTTAATGAGATATATAATATTGAAAATATTGACGAAAAGATAAACTTTTTAAATAATAGTATATTGGCCTTATTTAATAAGCATGCACCTATTAAGCACCTTACTGAACGCAATAAACCTCTTCAGCCATGGATCACAGAAAATATTAAACGCATGCAGAAATTAAAAGATAAAGCCTTTCGTGATTTTAAATCTAGTAAACTGCCTAGCAAGTGGGATTATTATAAACAGTTAAGGAGTTTAACAAATAAATCAATTACATTAGAGAAAAAAGCTTATTATAGGCATACCTTTCAAAATAGTTCCGTAAAAGATAAGTGGAAAGAGCTTAATAAACTGAGGCCAGTAAACACAAAGGAAATTCCGCAGATTTTTAAAGATACAAATAAATTTAATTCATTTTTTGTAAATTCAACCAAAACAAATAATTCGGTAAATAACGATCTACTAAATTTTTACTTAAATAACACTAAAAATAATCTGAATTCCTTGTTAACTTTTTAATACTGTAACGGACAATGATATCCTTCAAATTAAAATGAAAATTAAAAGTAAAGCTGCGGGCACAGAAGATATTAATATAACTTTAATCTCCCTGTGCTGCCCTCAAATTATTGGTTTTATAACACACATTGTTAATGTCAATGAATGTATTCTTCATGAATATTTTCCTGACATTTGGAAAAAAGCTATTGTCACACATCTTCCCAAAGTTAGTTCTCCGAAGGATTTAGCACAATTTCGTTCAATAAGGATACTTCCAACGTTTTCAAAAATTTTAGAAAGAGTGCTGGAAGCTCAAATACGCATACATGTTAATCTAAATAATATTTTACCAAAGAAACAATCCGGGTTTCGCCCTAAACATAGTTGCGCGACGCCATTGGTGGATGTTACTGACGATATCTTTTCCGCTCGAGACAATAACGAAATCACAGCATTAATTCTACTGGATTTTAGTAAAGCATTCGATTTTTTAAATCATAAAATATTAATTTCTATGTTACACTATATAGAGTTTTCGGTAAATGCATCAAACATTATTAAATCATTTCTCTCCAATAGATTTCAACGTGTAAAAATTGATCAAAATTATTCAGATTTTCTTAAAGTTGATTCTGGGGTTCCTCAAGGCAGCATTTTAGGACCTCTTTTATTTAGTATCTATACATGCACTTTTCATACACATTTTAAATACTGTCAGTACCATCTGTACAGGGTTGTCCAACGAAGGGTAAACACCTTTATAATTTCTTTATTTTACAAGATATTGAAAAATGGTAAAAACAAAAGTTGTAGGGATTTTAGAGAGGAATAAGGATAATTTATGATAAAAACAATTGAACATCAAATAAAAAAATTACGCGAAAAAATTATGGTTATTTTGCTTATTTTAAATGGAACACCCTGTATATTATTGCATTTTTGGATTCTCCCGAAAATTCTAAACACTTTTTATATAAGATATTACACCTTTAAACCTAATAGTTTCGGAGCTATGAACAGTTGAAAATCAGTATTTTGGCTAATTTGCATTATTGTAAAACCTATCTAATGAAATAGGTACCATGAGTATACGAAAGTTGGTACTTCAGCTTGTACCATAGTAAGCACCACTATTAATTAAAGTGGCCAAGAGGCCGATTTTTACTTGTTTTTAGCTTAAAAACATATGAATTTAGGAATAACGAAGTGGCAACATATCTGCAATAACTAAACGAGTAGATATTAAATAATGACGGAACAATATTTATTATAAACCAAATCTATAATAACTTAACGAATATGTATTAAATAACGACGGAACAATATGTATTATAAACAAAATCTATAATAACTAAACAAATAGGTATTAAAGAACAAGGAAACAAAACTTATGAGAAAAAAATCTAGTTTTCAAAAATGCCTCCTTCAGCGGCTAAGCACATTTGCATGCGTTCTATAAAGTTTTCTTGAGTGTTACGTAACATTTCGTTGTTAACGGCTCTAAAGGCCTCTTGTATTCTCTCCTTCATTTCGTTTGGACCTTCACAAGGCGTAGCATTTACAAAATTGTCGACGAATCCCCATAAAAAGTAATCCAAAGGACTGAGGTCCGGAGACCTAGGGGGCCATAGAATCGGTCCTTCGGCTTCATTATTTACGTACCATGGATTCCCCCTATTAACTATCCAATTCGATCCATGACGTTCAGTTAAAAAGTATGTGACATCACGTGTGCCATGCGGTGGGGCCCCATCATGTTGAAACCACATATTGTTTCTAACTTGAATGTTCACATTTTCTAATAAAATCGGCAGTGACTCCCTTAAAAAGTTTAAATATATGTTACCAGTTAAATTACCCTGGAGAAAATATGGTCCAATAACATAATCGTTTACAATGCCACCCCACACGTTCACGGACCATCTTCCTTGTTTCATAATTTCCCCTCTCCAGTTAGGATTTTGTTGACTGTAGTACCTTATATTATGTCGGTTCATAGTACGGTCACTCCTAAACGTAGACTCATCTGTGAATAACACATTTCTAAAAAAGTCAGGGTTTTGGTAAGTTTTCTCTATAGCCCAAGAACAAAAATCTACTCTTTTTTCTATATCTCCAGGTGGCAACTTTTGGTGATATGAAATACGATAGGGATGGACTTTGTGATTTTGTAAAATTCTCTTCACAGATGTGTAAGACATACCAAGTGCTTCGCTCCGAGAATTGGTACTTTGAATTGGATTTTCATAAATGGAAAGCAGAACTCTTAGCTGATTTTCCTCATTGAGAACAGGCTTGTTAACAACGACTCTCTTCTTATAATACACGTTTCCGGTCTCGCGGAATCTAACTCCTAATTTTTTTAATGTTCCTAAACTTGGTTGTCGTCTATCGGGATATCTGTCCAGATACTCTCGTTTGGACGGTCTTAACTGATAACCATTCCTCGCCAATATATTTAACAAATCTATCATTTCGGCTTTGGAATAACGTGTGACGTTTCTGTTCATCTTTAACAACTAACAACTTCACTAAAATAATATTCTTTAAAAAGTAAACTACCGAAAGTTTGACAAATCTTTGATTAACTTGTTGCCCGGCAACCAAACGACAGTATTTGCACAGGTATCTCGATAGACGATAACCAAGTTTAAACACGTTAAAGAAATTAGGAGTTATAATGCGGATTATAAGAAGAGAGTTGTTAACAAGCCTTTTTTTAATGAGGAAAATCAGCCACGAGTTTTTTTTTGAAACATATATTTTGTTTATAATAAATATTGTTCCGTCGTTATTTAATATCTACTCGTTTAGTTATTGCAGATATGTTGCCACTTCGTTATTCCTAAATTCATATGTTTTTAAGCTAAAAACAAGTAAAAATCGGCCTTTTGGCCACTTTAATTAATAGTGGTGCTTACTATGGTACAAGCTGAAGTACCAACTTTCGTATACTCATGGTACCTATTTCATTAGATAGGTTTTACAATAATGCAAATTAGCCAAAATACTGATTTTCAACTGTTCATAGCTCCGAAACTATTAGGTTTAAAGGTGTAATATCTTATATAAAAAGTGTTTAGAATTTTCGGAAGAATCCAAAAATGCAATAATATACAGGGTGTTAGATTTAAAATAAGCAAAATAACCATAATTTTTTCGCGTAATTTTTTTATTTGATGTTCAATTGTTTTTATCATAAATTATCCTTATTCCTCTCTAAAATCCCTACAACTTTTGTTTTTACCATTTTTCAATATCTTGTAAAATAAAGAAATTATAAAGGTGTTTACCCTTCGTTGGACAACCCTGTACGTCGACAATACCCAGCTGTATTTATCTTTTAAACCTTCTGACTATAATCAAGCCATTATTAAAATTAACTTCGATTTAGACCAGTTGCTTAAAATATCCTCTAAACACATGCTAAACTTGAATCCGTCTAAGTCGGTTGTTCTCTTATTTGGTAATAAAAATATTCTTAATGAAATAAAGCCAGATATAGCTATAAGCATAGAAAATCAACGTTTAAATGTAGTTGAAAGCGCAAAAAGTTTAGGTCTTGTTTTAGATACACATCTTCTTTAGTTCTCATATTTCTCACATTCTTAAAAAAACATACTGCTCTCTGAAATCATTGTTTCCGCATAGACACTACCTTGATCAATCCACTAAAAAGGAGTTCTGTGATTCATTAATATTATCACATTTTAATCATTGCGATCATATATATGGTCCATGTTTGGATAGTTTGACTTACAAAGAGTTCAAAAAGTGCAGAACAGCTGTATTCGATTTGTCTTTGGTATTAACAGGAGAGACAGGGTAACCCACAAACTTAATGAAATTTCATGGCTAAATATGTATAACCGACGTAAGCTCCCTGCCCTTTGCTTTCATTATAAATTACTTTTACTTAATTTAAATCACCTCCTTATCTGTATAACAGAATCACTTTTCGCACGGACGTACATCATTTGAATTTACGCAGGAATACCTTAACGATGCCGCGCCATAAAAATGAAATATTTAAGAGATGCTTATCCTATAACATTGCTTTAAATATAAATTCGTTGTCTCCAGATTTATTACAAATTTCCACGTCATTACAAAGTTTTAAAAGAAACATTACTACTCAGTTACTTAATTCTCAATATCATTTAAATTACTCTCGGCCTTACTCTTGCTTCTTGTTCTTCTTTCCTTTTCTTTCTCCCTTCTTTCCTTTCGTGTCTTCATTTTTTAATATTGTAGCATTTATTGTTGAATTTTTATTAACTAGCTACTTGCCAAAATGTCTTAATATTAGTTTGTAGCCGCATTGGTAGAACAAAATCTGGACTTCAGAAGTCTGAAATGCGTGCTTTTATTTGCCTTACCTTTGTGATTTTTAATTTTGTTTTTATATATGTTTACATGTGGTAAATAATAAACGTTATTATTATTATTATTATTATTATTAATTTCTTATCAGGACAAAAAAAATTCTAGGCAATCCTGATTAAGGTTTCTTGTTAAAAGAAATGAATAATTTTTGCGTGTTAAAGTTTCTCATAAAGATAGAGCGGAGTTAATCGTAATTTTCCAGCCATTTACTAAACATAAAACACTAAGTAAATTGGTAAATGCTTATTTTAATTGTTAAAAAATAAAAATTAGATTCACGCCCCGCGCCAGCAAATATAAAGACAATTGGTATATATTAATGTTTGGTAGTATATTTGAATACTTAATTATACATATCATAGGCATATCAAGGGGTAGAGCTTCGAGTGCTCCTTCTTGCCTTGTTAATGTTCGGTAGTTTAGGTATAGAACAATATACATAAATTATATCTAGAATTTTGTATATACAGGGTGTCCCATTTGAAATAAAAAAGTTGGTACCGATCCACGAAAAACTAGACACCCTGTAGATATAAAACATACATAAAATAAAACTTCAGATTACCTCAAATAACTTTTGTATTTAGCCACCCTGTACCGGGTGTACAACTAAGAAAGTGGCCAAGAGAAAACGCTGAAAATTATTTTTAAATTTATAATTTGGCCGCTAGAGGGAGTAACACTCATAGGCAATTAGAGAGGCAGATTTTCTCAGAAATTCACCCAGTGAATGTACATCAAAAATGACTTTATATTAATCTCTGCTAAATTACGAATAATTTTTATTAAGGGTTTTTTTCTGTAGCTGTTCCAATAAAGGGTGGGGAAAGGACATTTATTAGGCTTTCAAATGAGGAGTGAATTATATTATTTTAGGTTTCGTTCACATGATGGCTGTCCAGCTCATTTCCCTGTCAATGTCAGACAGTTCCTAAACGATCGGTTTCATGGGAGGTGGATAGGTACAGGTAGTTTATTCCCCAGGCCCCCTCGTTCCCCAGATTTAACTTGTCTGGATTTTTATTTGTAGGGACGTTTATGCATTCAAAATGACGGCAAGCATTTTGAGCAGTTCATTCACCACTAATTATTAGTTAGCATAATATGATAATAAATAATTGATCAGTTTTCGCTATTTTGTTTATGAGCTCCTCGGCATCATATTATTTCTCAGAAAAATTCACTGTTATATCTTCATTCGTTAGTTTTTTTCTCAAATAGCTATTCTGGTTCCTCCGTTAGTTATCTAATGGCAAAATGAAAACATAATATGTCACATCTTTTGTTAACCTACACTTATTTAATGCGTCTTTTAACAACCTGCTCCGAAATTAAAGTAAAAAATTACAATTTCCTTCATACCTCCTTTAAAAAAAAGGTATCAACTTGCTCTTTGCGCCGTTTTCTTGATTTTTTTTTGCTTCGTAACACTGGCCTATAATAAATATATCAATACATTTGAAATTTTTAAGAAAACACGTCAAATTTAAGAAATTGCTAGAAAGCGCCATCTGGTGATAGGAACGAAACTAATATAATTTATACGTCATGTGAAAGCCTAATAAATGCCCTTTTCAATAAGACCAAAATCTTCAAGGTACGTTATTTATTACTTAAGTTATGTCCCTTTTAAAAAACAAACATTTGCCTTATCCCCAATCTTTATTTGAACAGCTAGAGAAAAAAACCCAAAACAAAAATTGTTCGTAATTTAGCAGAGATTAATATAAAGTTAATTTTGATAAACCTTCACTAGCCCTCTAGCGGCCAACTTGGAAAATTAAAAATGCTTTCCAGTTTTTAGTTGGCCACTTTTATTTTAAGAAAAATTTTTTCAACATCATGAGATAAACGGTTTCTGAGATACAGCTGGCCTCCTTTCTTAGTTGTACACCTGGTACATGCTGACTTACTGATTTAGTAACAGCTATATATGTTACATGTGGAAAAACTTTTTGTTTGTTTGAACGGCGATAGCCTTTGGCTTTTATCATGTCCTTGAGCAAATGCACTTACTGTTTCACTCTGAGGTTCCAATCCAAAGACGATTATACCATTAAAATTAAGTTTAGCTAAAATGGTTACGGAAAAACTTAAAGTGAAATTAAAGGTACATTTTGTAAATCTAGAGTTTGACACATTTATACATCAAAGGACCCTTAGGTACAAAAACACCACATCAAAGAGCCCTCATATATTAATCCTTTATTCTTTTCAACTTAAAAATTTCAAGACCTAAGTAAAAAAAAAACAACGCGACGCAAATTGACGTCATTTACATGACGTCATATTTTTGATGACGTAAAATGGTTCTTCGATTACGCTGGTAGTATTGGCTGAGGGCCCTAGAAGCCTGACTTTTTTTCAGATTTCTGATGTTGAAGTAAAACTAAGATTATTTTATGCAATACAGAGATTTGTTTATTTTGTAATTAGAGGGGCATGCATATTAGCAGTTAAAATTTGTAACTATAACTATTACGTGATCTGTACTGGTTTGATACTAATTCTAGAGAAAAATCAAACAACCGTCTTTTAAAAACTTTTCTTCGATATATTATAAATAATTTTAAATACGTAATGAAAGAGTCAAAAACTATTTACAAAACTCAAAGGGCATACCTGCTTATCACAGAAAGACTCTTTAAAAACAAAAAAGCCACAAAAGAACAGCTACATAGGCCTAAATTAATTACTAAGAAAAGGTAAAAACAAGGTATTTTGGCACAGAATAATAAAAAAGATCCCCGAGAAGGACGGGGTTATACGAGAAGCACGAAGAAGAGCGAGAAGGATGGCTAGAATATTGCCGGGATCATGCTTACGCCCACCGACGGGGTGACAGGGACGCGCAGATTCGACGTCGCGACGCGTCTAACAGCGTACTGCGGGATGTTTTAGCGCGATCGGTGGTCTAACCAGAGGCGTTGAAACGAGCTACGTTCTCGAAATCGAGATTCTAGTTTTTACTCTGCAAACACAGCACCCTGTATATTTCTGTAAAAAGAGGGGAAGAGGGTATAAAGTAAGATCTACAGGGCCAGATATTTGAGGGCATCACATTTCCGATTCTATTAATTATTTTAAAGTTACATTTAATTCTTAAATTCAACGATTTTTAAGTGGAAGGTCATTTTCAACGTAATACTAACTACTAAATACTTAGACGAAACACTAAATGCAGCTAATGGAAATTAATGAAAAATTAATAGCAAGTACCCAAGTAGCAATTCAACGTCGGACGTTTCAACTTAATGTCGTCAGAAGATGTTGTTCCGACGTTGTGCCCCCGTTGTTAATCCCGCATTTGTACCAATTTGGTCACTGAAATCAGGGTCGTTATAAGGTCGTTGGACGTCCTATTAGCTATTAATTTCTTCACAACTTGGTACGTTTTGGACGCGCGTTTCGCTAACCAAGTTAGCATCATCATCAGATGATATAAACTAAAGTAACTTATCCTAACCGAAACTATTTACAAGTAAATGTGGTCACCCTTGGTTGTACCCGACTGCACCGTTGTCAAGTAAACAATAGAGGGGACTATAGGGAATAGGCCCTCTGTCTTTACTCAGTGCTTTATTACTACATTGAACTATTTCTATACTCCCAAAGGCATTCAATAATCTATTATTAGATACATTTTTAATCAACTTAAGATTATTTATTCCTATTTGGTGATTGTTTTCCAAAGCATGTTGTGCAACGCTTGACTTTTCTGTTCCTCCGTATCTTAAATGTGCCATGTGTTCTTTAAAACGAATGTTTATGGAACGTTTAGTTTGCCCAACATATTTTAGACCGCAGTCATTACAGCTAATTTCATAGATGCCACTCCTCTCGTTCAAGTCGACTTTGTCTTTAGGGTTTCCAAGGAGATTTTTGAAACTGTTCTCCATTTTGTAGGCTACTCTAAAACCTACGTTTTTAAATACTTTTTTTAGACTTCTCGTATATCTGGGATCATATGGGATTAGTATGAACTTATTGGGAGCCTTAGGTGCTTGAAGAGTAGTGGCATCTTTGAACATTTTCTTATGCTTATGTCTATTTACTATTTTATGTACAAAATTATCATTATATCCATTACTTTTAGCTATTTTTTTAATCCGATTCGTTTCATTGTTAAAACGTTCTTTACTTAATGGAAAATTGACTAACCTGTGAGTTAAGAAATGAAATGCCGCCATTTTGTGTTGACGCAATGAAATGAGTCGGATGTTATATACCTATCAGTGTTAGTAAATTTCCTATACATATCAAATTCTAATTTATCATTATTGCTAATAACTAACGTGTCGAAAAAATAACGATATTTATTGTTTAATGTTTCTAAAAAAGTGTCCAAATTTTCTGTTTCAGTAACAAAAATAGCAAATATATTGTCTACGTATCTTTACTACACCCTTGGGAAATACTTGAGTTCTTTTTTGAATTGGGTTTCTAATCTGCCCATAAACAAATTTGCAAGGAACGTAGATAAGCAATTGCCCATCGCAGATCCCTCAAGTTGTTTATAATATTTATTGTTGAACTGAAAAAAATTTTGATCCATACACAATTTTGTGAGAAGCAAATATTCATCAATAATTTCTTCCTTCAAATTATTGATTTCAAGTAGGGGAGAGTTCCTTTGAATCGGACATTTTTATGGAAATGACCCTAGCAGCTGAACCATTAATCATTAAATTATAATATAAAAATCAACAGTTGTCCGAACATCACGCATTATATTTCTACTCTTAAAAGTACCAGAAAAAAAAGTCAAGTTGTTTGAATTTTATTTTTTATTTTTTTTAACAAGTGTCCGATTCATGAACAGGTTTCTATGAAAAGGACGGCTGTTTCCATGAAATGGACACTAGATAGTTTTTATAATATTTTAACAAAATACTGATTGAAATACAGTAGAAAATTCTAAAAACAAAGATTACAAAAATAATGTAACCTTCCCATAACTCCGCAAGAGTTGTGAGCCCATTTAATACAAAGTTTGCACTGGATCCACTCTTCTTTACTGTATTGATATTCACCTTGGCAGACCGGACAAACCGAATTTTCTTTTTCACCTTTTCCATCAGATAATTCTTCTTTATTCTCTTGCAACATATCTTCATAAAATTCTTCTAGGTTAGTCAGTGTCGAAGATTCATCGTGTAGTGATATTTCCGAGGATATATCAGTGTCAGAATCGTAATCATTTCGAACTTTTGGTAACTTTATATTTTTTTTTGTTTTTTTTTGCTGATACTTTTGCTTTTTTAGAACCTTTTTTTGTTTTTCGTTTCTTTGACTTTTCCTCATACGCTTTCATTAGTTCTTCCTTTTCAGGAGTGTCAGTTATAACAGCACTTTTACCTTTTTTTCTATTAACTTGGACCGATTTCCGAGGCATTGCTTTAGGATAGGGTCTAATAACTTCAGGTGAAACCAAATTCATTTCTGCTCGACCTTGTTTTGTAATGAAATTATTTGGACTTTTCACACTCTTAGAACAGCAGGGCCCAGAAAAGTCGGAGCTAGTTGAGGGGATAGGTTCCCAACAGCTACTGTTTGAACTAGCGGTCTGCTTACAGTTATTTGAAGGTTTACTTTCAGTATTCAAATTAGAACAGGTGGTGGTTTGAGCAACTATGTCCAATCCCTTAACTTCAGGTGAATCATTGCACTGATTGTTATAAATGTCTGGTTCTTGGTTTTCTGTGTTGGAAGGATTTGGCCTGTCGGTTACAGATGATGCCAGAAAGTCGTCATCAGTAAATATTGATGAATTGAATGGATATATCCCTGTTTTCAGAAAGCTCTTATAAATGTTGTGTATTGAAAACGATTCACTATATGCAGCATTAACAAATCCTGCAACTTCGTAAATACTAACGGTTTTGCCAGGATTTGAGACAAGCCAATTATTCAATGCCACTTTGTACCTTGCCTTAAAAGGGCCATATACTGCCACATCAAGTGGTTGCATCCGGTGACTGCAGTGGGGAGGGAGGGTCAAAATGATAATATTATTTTGCCTTGCAAAATCAATTACTTGTATATTTACATGGGTTATATGGTTATCCATAATAATAAGAGCTTTATCTTCACTCGTTGGTTTAACATTGTTAACAAAATGCTTTAGGGCTTCTACAAAAATGTCTTCAGTAATCCACCCAGATGGATTTGTAAACCCTTTAGATCCTGTCGGTGCATCTTTAAGCATAATGTCTTTAAAATAGACCCGAGGAAATACGAACACAGGTGGCAATGATCCGCCGGCAGAATTTATAAAGAAAAGTGTGGTGACAAGCGTTCCCCTTTCGGAAGATGCAATTTGACCAACCTGTTTGGAACCTCTTACTGCTACAACTTTTGGCGATTTTGTGACAGTCATACAACCGGTCTCATCCAGGTTCCAAATCATGTTGGCTGAAAACTTGTATTTGTTGTACAGGCATTTTAATTTAGAAAAAAAGGTTTTTACGTTTGATCTATTAAAACTAGATGTTCTGCTTAGAGACGTATTTTCTGGCTGGCGGAGCGACAAATCCTTATTGCGTTTCATGAAACCATGAAGCCAGTGAATTCCAGCTTTAGAATTCTCGTCCCATTTTGGTGGAATAGATATATTGTTCGCCAATGCAAACTGGTATGCAAGCTCTCTTGTTTGCACAGTGGTTAAGCCATGACACATTTTTGATGTTGTTTTAAGGTAAGAAACTAACATTTGTTCTTGTTCTACCGAAAAAATTTTTCTGTTTCCAATATTGCGATCGTACACAAATTCAGGTGCATTTTTTGCTTTTTTGACAAGCACTGCCAATAAAGATTTAGAAATACCACAGTTTGTAGCTACACTCCGAATCGACAAATTTTGATTTACAACTGCATCTACAGCTTCACGAATTTCTTCGTCAGACTTTCTTATTCGCTTCGTCATGATAAGCCAAGTCTAAAAGAAAAAAAAAAGAAGTTTTTGAGTATTTTTTTTTATTTCCTTGAATGGGACACTTCATTTCCATGAATTGGACGTCCGATTCAATGACATCTTTGGTGTCCAATTCATGGATTTATTTACTTTAAAGTAAAAATGCATTTTTATTTTTAGGGTTAAACATATTAATGAGAACAACATACCTTGTTTAATCTAGACCCAGTTACCAGACGATCACCACAAAAATCTTTAAAATATCTTCAAAAATGCCCACTCTAGACAAATTTTAAAATTGCGTGAATATTTACTTTTCCAGTCACATATACCGCACTGACTGTAACAAGATTAAACGATACCACCAACGCACCAATACTAGCGCCATCTACTATTATAAGGTCAATCAATGTACAGCATGCATTAGAAATTGGGATATGCAACCAAATATGCCTAAATCGACTGTGTCCGTTTCATAGGTTGTCCACTTCAAGGGAACTCTCCCCTAGTTCATTTAGGTACTCTAAAGCTAGTAATATGGGTACACTTGGAAACAGTGAGCTTACAGCAAAAGATATTAAAATTTCACCTTCTTTTAAGTGAACATTCTTAATTTTATCTAAGAATTCTAACGAGTTAGTAACCTCAATTTTATCATACAAGATACTTAATTTGCTGAATTCTTCTACTAGCCATTTTGAAGTATTGTACGTTAGTGATCCGACAGCTGCTTTCTCCGTTCCTTGCAAATTTGTTTATGGGTAGATTAGAAACCCATTTAAAAAAGAACTCAAGTATATCCCAAGGGTGTGGTATAGATACGTAGACGATATATTTGCTCATTTTGATACTAAAATAGAAAATTTGGACACTTTCTTAGAAACATTAAACACTACATATCCTTTCATTAATTTTACGTACGAAAAGGAGAACAATGGAGAATTACCTTTTCTCGACACGTTAGTTATTAGAAATAACAATAAATTAGAATTTGGTATCATTTATTATCATTTTATTGCCGTCAACACAAAATTGCGGCATTTCATTTCTTAATTCACAGTTAGTGAATTTTCCATTAAGCAAAGAATGTATTAACAATGAAATGAATCGAATTAAAAATATGGCGAAAAGTAAACGGATATAATGCATCTACTCTTCAAGCACCTGAAGCTCCCAATAGGTTCATAGTAATCATAGTAATCCCATATAATCCCAGATATACGAGAAGTCTAGAAAAAGTATTTAAAAACGTAGGTTTTAGAGTAGCCTACAAAACGTAGAACAGTTTGAAAAATCTCCTTGGAAACAAACCCTATAGACCAAGTCGACTTGAAGGAGAGGAGTGGCATCTATGAAATTGGCTGTAATAACTGCGATCTAAAATATGTTGGGCAAACTAAACACTCCATACACATTCGTTTTAAAGAACACATGGCACATTTAAGATAGGGAAGAACAGAAAAGTCAAGCGTTGGAAAACAATCAGCAAATAGGAATAAATAATCTTGAGTTATTTGAGAGTATAGAAATAGTTAAATGTGGTAAGAAAGCACTAACTAAATAAAGACAGAGGGCCTATCCCTATAGTCCCTCTATTGTTTACTTGACAACGGTGCAATCGGGTGCAACCAAGTATGACCACATTTACCAATAAATAATCTCGGTTAGGATAAGTTACTTTAGTTTATATCATCTGCTGATGATGCTAACTTGGTTAGCGAATCGCGCGTCCAGAACATAACAAGTTGTGGTGTAGTGTGGTTAGAACTCTCTCTCACCACAAGTTCCAGTGTTAGGACCTATTAATTTCTTCATTAAATTGTTTCTAAATGCAACGGTAAATTTGAAAGGCAACTATTTCCTTGTATTAACTTAAGTACATATGTATTATACTAAGAAAGACTATTGTAGCCTATAAATTGTAAAAAGCAAACTAATTCCGACAAATTACATACTTAATATGGATGAACCCCTTACTTAAAAACAAATGGTCAGTCCGTGTTAATATGACATACCAGATACATATGGCTAGGCAATTATTCAAAGGGTCAACCTGGTGCATAATGCATATTATTTTAGTTGTTCGGTAAATCAACTCCATCAAAACTCCAAGTTTAAAACTATTCCAAATATATTTACCAGTTTTTCTACCTAGGCTATCTGATTTAATAGTGATAGTTGTGATGTTTCTAATAATTCACGCATTGTTTTCTATTGCATATAATTTTACTCGTAATTTTACTTTTCGATAATATAAAGAAGTACGCTTGTAAGGACGGTCCAACGTCCAACAGGCCTCAAACGGTTTGCTTGCGGTTTTCATTGTTTCCACCAAATTTGGGGTTATGATCACAAATAAGTGACAGGTCCGTTTCCTCGCTTTTAGTGAATAAGTTAATACCAATTTATTTATTATTCATGGAGTCATCAATCGACTACAGATTAACCTCCTTTCAATCTAGATATGCAACTTTTCTAACGAAAACATGTGACAACGTCCGTCCGACGTTGGATGTGTGACTTATTCTAACTAATAGTGTTCCGACGTTACGAGCACGTTGACCCAATGTTGCCGCTGAACGTTAGAAAATATGCCTAATCTAATAAAGATGACGTTGGGGTAGGTGCAAAAATAGTCGTACGTTGCCAAAGTGCTGCTTGGGTACTGTCCTTTTACTTCTTGACCGTTAAGAAGGCTGCTAGTTTGTTCGATATTTCTGCATCGTTTTCAATTCGACTTCTCATATCCTCCAGGTTTAACGGTTTAGTTTTAAAAACACAGATTCTTGATAAATATAATAATAATATAAATAAATAATAAATAAATGCTTTATTGTCAAAAAAAATTTTACAATTTTGTGGACAAAGCTGTTGTAAAAAAATAGTTTACAAACATCAAAATTAGCAAACAAAACAAGACAAAAACACATCATAAATATTATAGAAAAATAATATTTAAATCAGGAATTTAGAATATTAATATTATATAATCCTAAAAGAAGTACATTAGAAATGTACTTTGTCAGTCGTACTATGTTATAAACATTTTCATAAATATAATGTAAAAAAATAAAAAAGCAAAGTAAAAAATAAAAAAGTACGAAACAATTAAAAAAAAATACATGTACAAAGTTCGGTAAAAATGGTTGGTAATGGCAACTATCACACTAGGGGTTCATAAGGATAAAATTATGTGTTGTAAAACTCGTTCACGGTGTAGAAGGCTCTTTCCAGTAAAAATGATTTCAAAGCCTTGCGAAATGAAGTCAGATATTATGGATTTGATGTTAAATGGCAGGTGATAATGCATTTTTTTTGCATTGTAGATTACTGATATTTTAATTAACTCTGAGTGTGGGGTTGGAAGATAGAGATCGTGCTCAGTATTTCTGAGAGGGTAGTTGTGAGAAGGTCTCTCTAATAGAGCAGGTGCGTGCTTACGAATTAAGCAAACCGATTCCAAAATGAATAAGCAAGGAAGGGTTAGTATTTTATATCTTTTAAAGAAATCTCGGCAGTGAGTTCTACTGTTAAGTCTCAGTAGGTAACGAACAGCTCTTTTTTGTAGTATAAAAATTCGATCAAATTGAGTCGCACAACATGTACCCCAGAATGGAATAGCATATCTGAGGTGCGACTCAACAAGAGCAAAATAAACAGTTCTAGAGGTAGAAAAGCTAAGCTCCTCGGAAACAGATCTTAACGCAAAGCAAGCAGAACCTAACTTCCTTGATAAAGCGTCGATATGTGGATCCCATTTTAAAGAATCATCTACAAGAAGCCCTAGAAATTTTACAGAGTTTACGACATCAATAGTGGTGCCATTAAGGTCAAAGGGTTGCAGCGTGTTTTTATAAGACAAGACTTTCGTTTTAGAGATGTTCAAACATAGGAGATTAGAATCGCACCAGGATTTAATGGTGATTAGGTCATTAGATACAATCCTATGTAGGTCCGTGACATCTGGGTGGCTCCACGTAAAGCTGGTATCGTCCGCAAAGAGACATATTTTTCCACTAATGTTTAAATTAGCCATGTCGTTTATGAACAGAAGAAACAAGATAGGGCCTAGTACCGAGCCTTGAGGCAATCCATATTCCATTGGCCTACAAGAAGACATCCTGTTGTCAACTTTCACAACTTGATTTCTGTTGCTAAGATATGACTTAAACCAATTGAGAGGAGCCCCTCTAAAACCATAGTACTGCAGTTTGTTAGTTAATATATTATGATTCACACAATCGAAAGCTTTGGAAAAATCACAGAAAATTGTTGCCGTAGCGTGATGGTTGTTTAGGCTGGAGTAAACTCTATTAAGAAGGGAAAACATGGCATCGCTTGTGCATTTGTTACTTAGAAATCCAAATTGATGTTTTGTAAGTATTTCATATCTAGACAGAAATGATAAAAGCCTTTTTTTAACCAGTCTTTCGATGATCTTAGATAGCGTAGGGAGAAGTGCAATTGGGCGATAGTTCGAAGCTTCTTCTGAAACACCTCCTTTGTGAAGAGGTATGATTATTGCAGTTTTAAGGCAGCTTGGAAAAGTACCATTTTGGAAAGACATATTTATCAAAGTAGTCAGATGCTCTAGTGTGCATTCCGGCAGACTTGAATACATTTTTAAAGTAAGCCCATCAGTTCCCGAAGAAGATTTATTTTTGATATCATTAATTGTACTACGAAGTTCTGATAAAACTACTGGTGAAAAGAAGAAACTGTGCAGGTTTACCCTATGATTAGAGAGATATGAAATTGGGTCATTAGATTGAGATACGGATTTAGTCAAATCTTTGGCTACATTTACAAAATAATTGTTTAATAATAATTGAGTTTTGTTTCTTAAATCATTTACGATAGACCAGGTTTCTTTAGCTACATTTTTGGCGTTAGAAAGTTTATTATTGTAATAAATATCTTTGGCGGCTTTAATAGTTTTATGATAAATTTTTCTGTATGATTTTACATAATTATGAAAAAAGACACTGTCCGAAAATTTCTTTAAATGAGATAGTGACCGCATGTTCTTAGAAGATATACGTAAACCTTTAGTGGACCAGGGTTTACTTCTTTTATTTTTGATAGGCCTAAGAGGAAAAGATTCAGAAGCTATATTAGTTAGAGTTTTTATAAAACGAGAATATTCAGTGTCGACATCATAAGTGTGAGAGTCCCAGTCAGTTATTTGACATAGGTGTTTGAAATTAATGAAATTTCTAACCGAAAAAATACGGCCTACTTGTCTAGAGGAATTTTTGGCTTTGGATGTAATTGAAAATTTTGTGAAAATTGCTTCATGATCGGAGAAACCTGGACTTAAGACATTACATTCGACGGAGCTAGGATCGAAAGAAGACACAACGTAATCTATAGTACTGGCACTTGTCTTAGTAATTCTGGTTGGTGAGTTGACGTGCATGGCAATTCCTAATGACTCAAAGATGGACTGAAGACATTCCTGAGCAGCACACATACTGGAAAAGTCAATATTGAAATCGCCACATAAGATTAATTTGCTTTTTACAGGAAGGGACTCGAGCAAACTTAGAAGGTTATGGCAGAATAATTGCACATCAGCATCAGGTGTTCTATAAATACAAATAATATAAAGGTCATAAGTATTGTGATAAACGATAGAAAATTCAAATACTTTTTCAGATAATAAATGATTATACTTTGATATTTCGGAAAAATCGTTGTTTGAAGACATTATCATGGTGCCTCCATGAGTTAAATTAGTTCTATTAAATCTGGCAATTGTGGTATAGTTTTTAATAAAAACAGGTTGATTGATATTTAACCAGTGCTCAGTGATGGCAGTGACTTCTGGAAAATTTAGCTCTTCTAACAAAAGATATAATTCGTCTGTTTTATGTCTTAAGGACTGAATATTAAGAAAAAAAAGATTAAAATTGCTATTGGTCAATTTTTTAGAGGGTGCTAGATCCTCTTTTCGCGTCATATTGACTAAAAATTTTTACTTTTTGATGGTGAACCACTAGAATAATTGAGGTGTTCTCATAAAAATAACCGAGGGATTTCAAGTCTGGGGATCCCGCTTGCCATTCAATACCGTCTCTTCTCCCAATCCACCTTCCAAAAACACATTATTCACACTATTTCTGAGCATAGTGTGCGGAACACCATCCTGCTGCACCCAGGTGTCATTATGTGGTACTGCATTATTGTCTAAAAAAATCGGTAAATTTCCTTTACCCGGAACCTCGTTATGAATATTTCCTTCTATTAAGAATAGTGACGAGTGACCCAGTTTAGTTCAGTACAGCGCGTTGCTAACTTGTGTTGATCCGATCTCGGACGATAATCAAAATAAAGCTTCGCCGCGCGCGCGGCTAGCACTTCTATGTGAGACCACCCGAGGAAGACTGTCCTCCGTCTAAAGACGGGCTGCTAACAATAATATGTAGTAGTAGTTGTAGAGATACGATAACGACCGTGGCAGTACTACCGCGTTCTTTATAAAAAGGTACCGTGAAATGTAAAAACTCCTGCATTACAGGGCAAGGGTCACCAAAAAAGGCAACCACGGTTTAATGTAAGGGGGGCAATATTATTAGACCTCAAGCCTTCGTGGTATGTTCAAATACAAAAAAAATATAATCATTTAATAACACATAAATATTGCAACATAGAACGAAAGCTTTCACGCCTGTGGTCAATTAAGAAATCATGGTTCTTGGGATTAGACCGTCTCAAAATAGAATCACTTTTAGCAGAAGAAGCTGATGTAATAAGGTATGAAACAGCGAAGATCATCAAAAATTCTAAACCGCCTAAGTCGAACCTATCAGCTGCAGAAAGAACGGCGATAAAAACATTAAACAACAATACATGGACAAAATAGATGACGTAAAGAAAATACAACTAGTTTTGGACGACAACATCTACAGAGTGATCCAAGCAGACCCGACCAACAAAATTGAAAGACAGATAACCAGCCTTATAAACGCATCCAACGTACCAGCAGAGGAGAAGAAGATGTTAAGGCCAAGCAGCTCAAAGATCCCGCGGTTCTATGGACTGCCAAAAATACACAAGGTTAATGTACTACTTCGACCTATCGTTAGTGCAATAGGATCTCCTACTTACAAAATTGATAAATATCTTTCAAATATTCTTAACAATTTTATGGGAAATACTTATTCATATATTAGAAACTCTACGCATTTTGTAGAAAAACTTAAGTCAATCCAATTAGATCCCAAAGATATCTTAGTCAGTTTCGATGTAGAATCGCTGTATACAAATGATTCAATTTCTATAACATCAGACTTATTTCACCATAAAGGTATATATATCTTCTTCATCTAAGCTCATGGAAGCTTTGGAGTCGTCTCCACTAAAACAAAAATCATGGTTTAGATATGTAGACGACACTTTTGTAATATGGCCTTTGTAATATTCTTGTACAAAGGAAAGGGGATGGTTCCTTAGGACACTCTGTATACAGAAAACCAACGCATACGAACAGGTACTTAAATACAAATTCCCATCATCATCATCCAACACAAAAGCAATCAGTTATTAATTCGTTGGTTTACAGAGCCCTCGCGATTTGTAACCATAACTCTTTACAATCGGAAACAGAGAAACTGACTCAAGCTTTAAGAGGGAGTGGATATTGCACTGATGATATTAGACGATCAATTAGAAAATCTAATAATCCTACTCCACGAAATGATACTAATAAGGAATTACCGATAGGAAATGTCGTTCTTCCATTTATACACGGAACCACAGATAAGATTGCAAGGTTACTTCGCCGGTCCAACATACGTACAATCTTCAACACACAAAAAACTTGGACAATGTTTGCGATCGCCAAAGGACATTATTCCTTTTCAAACGGAAGGAGCATATGCAATTCCTTGTTCCTGTGGTGATGTTTATATCGGAGAAACTGGACGATCCATATCGACTAGGCTTAAGGAAAATGAACGATGTATCAGAAAGAAACAAATTGTACAATCTGCTAATATCAAAAGTAAATCTTCGTGTAGCACTGATGGCCTATCAATTAGAATATTCCTGAACTTGCCACTCCCAGTCATAGAGGCCCTTACAACATTAATAAATGAGTCCTTTATAAAAGGTGTATTCCCTGATTGCCTTAAAACAGCTATAATTATTCCACTTCATAAAGCGGCGAAAAAACTAACTCTTGCAATTATCGCCCAATTGCACTACTACCAGTGCAATCAAAAATCATCGAAAGGCTACTGAAGAATCGTCTTATGCCATTTCTCCTGAAACATCAGATAATATCCCCGGAGCAGTTCCGATTTCTACCCAACAAGTGCACCAGCGACGCCATGTTCACGTTGCTTAGAGGCGTCTACTTATCTCTCAATAACAACCACCCAACTGCCTCAGTTTTTTGTGACTATGCGAAAGCCTTTGATTGTGTTAGTCATGAAATTCTGATAAACAAACTAAATTTTTATGGAATTCGTGGTACTTCTTTAAATTGGTTCAAATCTTATCTTGGGAAAAGGCAACAACTTGTAAGGGCTAATGGTTCCGATTCTGATTGTAAGTTGATTACAAGTGGAGTCCCTCAAGGTTCAGTCTTGGGACCTATTCTTTTTTTGTTATACATTAATGATATCACGAACCTTAAAATTAATGGAAGAATTTCCCTTTTTGCTGACGACACAAGTATAACTTGGAGTGATCTTGATACAACGTCTTTACACTCTAGTATCTCCAAAGACTTGGTTATAATTAAGGCTTGGTCCGATTCCAATATGCTTTGTTTTAATGTCGATAAAACGGTGGCGTTATCTTATAAGGGAACTTTGCAACCACTTCAGGTACATAACAGCAATATTGAATACGTAGAGTCGGTTAAATTCCTGGGTTTAAATATAAATAACAACCTAAAATGGTCTAATCATATTGACACCTTAACTATAAACTTTCTACCGCCTGCTTCGCCATTCGATCAGTTTCAAAAGAACTAGACGTCCCTTCTGCCAGACTTACTTATTTCTCTTTATTTGAATCCCACCTCCGCTATGGCCTTCCCTTTTGGGGCTGCTGTACCACCGAACAATTTCGTAGTATTTTTATGCTTCAAAAGAGAGCCATTCGTTATTTGTTTGGTCTAAATAATAGAGCTTACTGCCAATACTATTTCAAAAAACATGAAATATTAACACTTCCTGCATTATTTATTTTGGAAACGGTATGTTTGCTGAGAAAACATATAAACACCCTCCAAGAAAGGCCACAACATGTATACCCTACCAGAAACTCTAGGCATGATATATATCTTCCCATTCCTTCCTCAGAATTAATAAAAAAATAAATTATTTACAACGCCATAAAACTTTACAACAATCTGCCAGTACATTTAAAATCTATCCCTATGCTTGCACAATTTCGAAAAAACACCAAAGCATACCTCATTGAGAGAACATTTTACAGGGTTAATGATTTTTACAGCGAGTAAGTCTCTTTAAATTGTCACTAAATTCGCTTGTTTACTTAAATCTTTTGTGAGTCATGTCCTAACTCGTAGCATAGAATTTTGAAAATCATCATATAGAGAAAAGAACTGTCGAACATTTACTTAAAACTTAATTATTTTTGTTAGGTATTGATTAAAAACAAAATTTAATTCTTTTTTGTATACTACATTCTACACTAGTTCATTATACCTTCTGTTTAACATCACAATTATTTGTAAAACTATAATAACATAGAGTTTAAGGTCGCATAGTTGCAATTTTGATTTCGATGTCATCGAAATTATTCACCTCGTACATGTGTGTTTGTTTACTTTTATAAGGTTATTAGGATTCATTAACTGTTTTGCGGCAATGTTATGTTATATTCTAACGTCTGTTTTACGATATGGTAAATTGATAATTCACATTTTTAAAAAGCATTGACCTATCGAAATTCTTTTCGATTAATGTTTTGATATGTCTTATTTTAGGTATATTTTGCTTTGTCCATAAAATTGTAAAATTTTTCTGCGGCAATAAAGCATACTTTTGTTTGTTTTGTTTGTTTGTTTGCTGTATCTAAACATCAATATTCTACTGGACATGTCATAAATGTAAACGAAACCAAAGTTTCTACCTATGCCACACTTGGTTTTTGGGTACAATTTAAAATAAATTGAATAAATAGTTTTTACATTGACATACATCGCCATTTTGTTTCGTCATGTTGGATTCGCACCAGTTTATCTTTATATCATATTTATTTCTGCAAAATTTAAAGTCAATTGAATAAGAAGATTTTTTTAAATTGATTTTTTAACCATTTTATTTGACCGCAAATTTCTTTCGCCTTCTTGAATTCGTACCACAACTTTACGAGTTTATTTCTAAATCACACTTAATGCTTGGCCAAAATTTTAAATTGTTCTAATAAGTAGTTTTTTCGGTCTGCTTTTTTAAATATTTTAAAAACTATTTAAATGGCGGCATTTTGTTTTGCTATCTTGGATTCATACTAAAATGTTACCAGTGTATGCCTATGTAACACTTGATTTTTGTGCAAAATTTATGATAAATAGGATAAGTAGTTTTTTAGTTTTTTAGTTACATTTTTTTAACCTTTCATTAGGCCGTCATATTATATTTTTACCAAAATACTATCAAGTCATCCCTATATGACTCTAAATTTTTGACCAAAATTTGAAGTAAATCGGGTACGCGAACTGACAGACCGACAAACGGACAGCGATACCCACGAAATTAATAAAATATATATTTTTTGGGATCTAGTAATGCAAAAACCTGGGGAGATTTTTTACCAACATTTTATTTGACCGCCATTTTGTTCCGCCATCTCCATACCGTAAATAATTATTTCACAAAATTTGAAATCAATCAATTGTGTAGTTTTTTGAGACTGAATTTTTAAATATTTTATTAAGCCGCCATTTTGTTTCGCTAACTTGGAATCGTGCCAAAATTTTACCAGTCGATTTTCCTTCAATACTTGATTTTTGTGCAAAATTTGGATTGTAATTGTTTAATGGTAAATTGGATAAACAGTATTTTAGTAATATTTTTTTAAATATTTCACTAGGCAGCCATTTTTTTTTCTCCATATTGGATTTTTATCAAAATGTTATTAGTCCCTCCCCATATGCCTATTAATGTTGACCAAAATTTGAAGTCAATCGGATTAGCATTTTTTTAACAGACAGGCAGACAGACCGACGGAATTGAAACAAAAATGTTTTTCGGCATCTAGGGTCCCTGAAACGTAGAGAAACGTGAAATAATCTAGGAGGGTGATTTTTTTTGCGTGTAAGTTCTTAGGCAATAAAGCACTTTCATTTAAATGAAACTCAATATGTTTCATTGAATGTTAAATGTCCAACAATTGTATAGTTTTACGAAACCAGTTTATTATGACAAACCTGAAGATGATTTCTAAAGGACAACCAACATAACAAATGCACGTTGTAAATCTAAACAAAAATTGTGAACGCACTGATTTCGATCGGAATGAATGAGGTTGCGCGCGCTCTCAAATAAATATATTGCAACCTTTGCCAAAATTTTCGGGGTAGGTTTTTATTAAGGGCATCTTAGAATATGATAGCCCTATTAAGTTAAATATAGCCCGTCTAGTGTCAGTGACGATTTAATAATTGTTCTTCTATTGGATTATATTTTGTTAAAAAGTTTAAAACAAACGGTAAATTGATTTTATTCCGAACTTTCTTCTTTATGAATCCTCTCTCTCTTTCTCTCTCTCTCTCTCTCTATATATATATATATATATATATATATATATATATATATATATATATATACATACATCGTTCTAAAAAGAAAAAAAAAATTTATGATATACTTCGAGAAAGAAGCTCTTGAGAAAGGAAACTTGAGGAGTTATGAAATCGTTATGTGGATGACATATTTATTAAATGGCAACATCTGATGACAAAACTGCATAACAAACATCTCGAATACACCGTGTATAGAAAACTAACACATATCGACAGATAATTAAATGCAAGGTCACACACCCAGTATAAATTCAAGCTGTGGCCAATACCCTAACACCTAGATCTGTGCGATTAACTGAAACAGAGACGAGACAAAACGAACTAAATATAATATCTACCGCTTTAAAGAAAAATGGCTTCACAAATTGCACCATAGAGAAAGCTATTAATGCACAAGGAACCAACAACTAACACCGAAAATTACACTGGCCGACAAGATTTTTCTAACACAGGCCAGCTCATTATTTTCACAATGGAAATACCCTCCCAATACTAAAAAAAAATATTCGGAAAGCCCTAATACGTACTATTTTTTAATAGCCTAATTAGAACCTTTTATATTGGCAGGTAAACAATTTTATTGTGGGGCGGCTAAAAAGGGTTCATTTTACAACGGGGGTGTTAATTGGGTATCAAGATAAGCGGTGGCCTTCCCATGTGTGCTGTGTTAGTTGTAGTGTATCATTGGTGCAGTGGATGAAGGGAAAGAGAAAAAGTATGCCTTTTGCTGTTCCAATGGTATGGCGAGAACCCACCAATCATTCTGACGATTGTTATTTTTGCTTGACAAAGACTGAAGGTTATTCCAAAAAAAGGAAAGCACAATATAGAATATCCAAATTTGCAATCTGCAATACGACCTGTTCTCTTCTCAAAACGACAGTAGTGAACGGATGTACATCCGGAATGAAAACAGATTATATATGCTAACAAGAAAATCGCTCTAGTAGAATGGAGACAATATTATCGAAATTATGTTGGTAATCGCCCAACATTTTATAGTTCAATTCACCCCGAAGTAAATAAAAGTCCCCTCATTCATAGGGAGAAAATATCTAGAAAGGTATTTATATCATACTTTAGATTTATGGTTGGCCATGGGGCTGTAAAAACTTTCCTTTTTAAAGCAAACTTATCCAATAGCCCTTTATGTTCATGTGATAATAATTCTCTGGATGATTTAAATCATAGACTTTTTAATTGCGGTCACAATCAATCCGCAATATCGTATTTAAGCTTGGAACTAGGCAAATTAGGTCTAATTCCGATGAATCATCATACGCTTATGAGCCATATTTTATCCGAAACAAGTATTGAAAAAATATTTATTGAATTTCTAAAAGCCTGCAAAATTAGAATTTAAGGTTAGGATATTGGTTTAGATAGAATGATTGCCTCCTTTGTATTGAACCTTTTGTTACCTCCATGTTTATCCGGGTCCACCTGTATTTGTGTCTGTACATAAAATAAAACTTCCTGAACTGACCCCAGGGCGAGAAGCGTGTAAACCTGTTAAACATCCCTCGTGTGAATGTTAAAAAGTTTGAGTGTTGTTTAGGGTTCTTTTATCGTTATTGTATATATTTAATAACATTAACTTGATTTTCGTGGCTAAATGGAAAATATCCTAAGGCCAAAAAACTAAAAAAAAAGGGTTCACATATTGGACCAATTTTATTTTTACTCTTTATAAACGATAGTGTCTTGTTTTAAAATGTCTAAATGTCTATTATATGCAGATGACTTAAAATTATTGTCATCGGTTTCCTCTGACTCTAATCCACTGCAGTCTGACATTGAAAGGCTCGTCAAGTGGTGCCACTATCTGCATCTTAACATTTCTAAATGTAAAGTGCTTTATTTCCCTAAACGTATTAATCCCAGGCACTTCACTTACCTCATAGATGATGTACATCTTGAAGTTGTTACTTCTTTCACCGATCTGGGTGTTATTTTTGATAAAAATTTAACTTTTAATCTGCATATTGATAGCATTGAACTTAAGGGTTTTAGATTGCTGGGCTTTATAAAACTACATACAAAGCATGTGACTGATACCAAAGCAAATGGGTGTCTTTATAACTCATTGGTTAGGAGCGTTTTGGAATACTGTTCTGCAATATGGCGTCCTTCATATCAGTGTCACATTGACAGAACCGAAAAAGTACAAAATAGATTTGCAAAATACCTCTTATATAAATAATTCTATATCAAGATCTGACATATAAACCCTCGAGTTTCGAAGAAAGAAGGCACTTCTTATTTTTCTACACCAATTGCTCAACGGAGGGATTGACTGTGAAATATTGCTAGAGTCGGTCTCATTTTTGGTTCTTATTAAAAGAACGAGACAATCTCAACTATTCTTAGAAAGATACCACCGTTCAAATTATGGGCTTAGCGCATTTGTTGATCGGCTAGTATACAACTGCAATCGTCATTTTCCGGAGTATGATTGGTTTTGTGATGTTTTCTGTTTGTCCTTGTTCACGTCGATTCTGTGTAATTTTGTTATATCTATGTATGATGTTACGTTTCGACCTGAAATCGTTTTATCATTGTATATCCTTTTTTTTTATTTACTTGTTTGTCCCGGGGTTATTTGACTTGATACTTTTTTGGCGTTATTTGCGAATTCGTACCATTTGGAATGTTTAGCATTCTGTAGTGTACGTTTTGCCGGTTCTACCATCATAGGCAACATCCGTTTTCTAAATGGAATGTCCTATATATTAGTGCACTTTTGTATTGTCCTGGACATTCTAGACTCAGGCGCCCGTATCATAATTACTTCTTCTGATTCTTAAAGCTGGTTACGACATTAGATGGTTAGGTCTAAAAATATTTGACTTCCTCGCCGTGCTGGCTGATGTTTCGCTCATCCAATTCTAGAAACTACCTATAGTTCTTCACAAAATGGCGAATGCCTAACAAAAATGAATTACTTAGAATTTAGAGATTCGTCTTCGCTAAAAACTATGTAGTATGTAGGTAACCATTAAAAGTTGTTACTTAAGTTCAATTTCCTGAAGGGACAAGACTATTTTATAAAAAACGCTCTTCTGAACTCGCCAATATAATAGTTACTAGGTTCTGTAACGGTATGGCAGAGTTCGAAGGTAATAGGCAGACTAAAAACTGACTTACGAATCTAGATAAAAGCCGAACAGAGTGTTTGGGACAGGACGATCCTAAATTCCATCGTAGGAATAGTAACGGGGCACTGTCGATTGAAGAGGCCCCTCTCTTTGTTAGGTTTTGAGGAGCATTCAACCTGCACGGAGTGTCAGGGGGAGGAAGAAACTCCACTCCCTTCCTGTGCAGATGTGAAGCACGAGCAAGACTACAGCGGGATATTTTCGGCACTACAGCCTTGCATAGGTATGTTCTTAAAGAGCTCCCCTGGATAGATATCCAGGCTTATATAGGAAGGACAAGTTGATTCAAGGCTGGAAAGCTGGTGGCAGGTGGTGATTAAGGGAAGATCTACAAAGTTGTTGTAAAAAGTTGATTTTATGTATTGCCTGACTGATAATATGGGTTTCCTGTAGGATAGAGAATATAGGTGTCCTGAGGATGCAACAATAAACTAGCGAAAATTGAACAATTTAAAAAAACGTTTGTTTTTTTACTGAACCCTAACACGAAATAATACACCACTCATAACAACAAGAGGATCGTTAACAAAAACCATTTAGAAACTTAATATCTGGGAAATATCTGTGGACCAACGTAGTAAGTAAAGATTGATAATATGATATCATATTATCAGTCTTAAGAACGAAGCTTAAGCTAAAACGAAAAATTGAAAGACGGATAACCAACCTTATAAACGCATCCAACCTACCAGCAGAGGAGAAGAAGATGTTAAGGCCAAGCAGCTCAAGGATCCCGCGGTTCTACGGACTACCAACAATTCACAAGGTTAATGTACCACTTCGACCTATCGTCAGTGCAAGAGGATCTCCTACTTACAAAATTGGTAAATTTCTTTCAAATATTCTTAATAATTTTACAGGAAAAACACATTCGTATATTAAAAACTCTACGCATTTTGTAGAAAAACTTAAATCAATCCAATTAGATCCCAAAGATATCTTAGTCAGTTTCGATGTAGAATCGCTGTATACGAATGTGCCTATAAATGATTCAATTTGCATAATATCAGACTTGTTTCACCATAATAGTATTGACAACTCACTTTTAGATCTAATTGAAGCATGTCTTACATCAACGTATTTTGTCTTTCAAGGAACTTTCTATGAGCAAACCTCAGGAGCAGCCATGGGATCTCCACTGTCACCGGTGGTAGCCAATATCTTCATGGAAGCTTTTGAGGAGGAAGCCTTAGAGTCGTCTCCACTAAAACCAAAATCATGGTTCAAATATGTAGACGACACTTTTGTAATATGGCCACATGGTCTAGAAAACCTCCCTGGGTTTCTTGATCATCTAAATCAACAACATGGTATCATAAAATTAACAATGGAAATTGAATCAGAAGGCACGATTCCCTTTCTAGATGTTCTTGTACAAAGGAAAGGGGATGGTTCCTTAAGACACTCTGTATATAGAAAACCAACGCATATGAACAGGTACTTAAATGCAAATTCCCATCATCATCCAGCACAAAAGCAATCAGTTATTAATTCGTTGGTTTACAGAGCCCTCGCGATTTGTGACCATAACTCTTTACTCTTTAAGAAGGAATGGATATTGCACTGATGATATTAGACGATCAATTACAAAATATAATAATCCTACTCTATGATACTAATAAGGAATTACCGTTAGGAAATGTAGTTCTTCCATTTATACACGGAACCACAGACAAGATTGCAAGGTTACTTCGCCGGTCCAACATATGTACACTGTGTCCCAGATTGCTTGTAATCACAGGGTTTCTCGGTAACCAGCAGAGATAAAACTTTGCGGTTTTCGCGACTTTGTGTCAATTTTTCGAGAAACTTTGAATGCCTCAAACAGAATTGTGCCAGATTGTTTCGTTCCCGAAATACAGAGTGAAATAGAAATTTTGCGCTATTGGGGGTGGTATCATATTTCGGACACCCTGTCAGATAAAGAAAAGGTAAAAACTGCTATGGATAGATATTTTTACGTAGAGTCCAGTGCTGTAGTCAACAAACTGTTTTTGAGATATAGCCCAAACTTAGTATTTTTTAAATGGGACACCCTGTATTTTTTGGTTCCAAAAAATTTGCCTTTTTTTTTTCTCTTTAAAATGATGTATCACACTATGCACTTTTGACGTAAACTAAGCCTTATAAACGCAATATTAAAAGAAAAACGTAAGTTGGCCATGGAAATATGGCATGGAAACAAAAATCAAAACTATTTGTTTCTTAAATGTATCAAATATTGCCGTGTTTATCCTCTTATCATACGAGTTACCAATAATTCTAACAGGTAAATTAATAGATATTAAGAAGAAATGAATAATTTTGAAAATAGTCATAAGTATGATATGATGGTTTGTTTTATTGAATGTCATGAAAACAGTGATCAAGCATCTGATTTATATTTTAACAGGTAAGCACCAAGCGCTTAAATTATTATGAACCTCCTTTCAAATTTTTTTTTCAATTCCACTTTGAGCTTTTTTTATATCGTAGATATCCAGAAAAGCCTCAGCCACACAAGGCAATTTTTCGCCGAAATAAATTAAATTTAATTAATGATGGATCATTTTCAAAGCACAGGGCTAAAACATATAATAAACGAAATCACGAGAACAATGAGATTGTTGTATTAGCAAGTATTCAGGCCAATCACGCGAATTCATGTAGGCATATTCAGGAAACAGTTGGGGTGTCAAAATCACAAATTCAAAGGATATTAAGAAAACATAAATATAAGCCTTATAATGTAAATGTAGTAAAACAATTGCATCCTGGAGATGCAGAAAGGCGTCTAAATTTTTGTAACTGGTATCTTCAAAAAACTCAAAATGACCCTGACTTCGGTAGCAAGGTTATGTGGTCCGACGAAGCCTATATAAGTTGTAGTGGTATTTTTAACAGACATAATAATAGGCACTGGTATACGGAAAACCAATTTTTAACAAGAGAACGTCAGCAGCAGGGAAGGTTTGGGTTTAGCGTCGCTTGCTTTATATTGGGAACAAAGATTACATTCCATATTTACAATAATAATTTAACAGCAGATAGATATCTAGCAATTTTAAATCAAATACTACCGGATTTATTGGATAACTTGCCGCTAGCAAATCTGCACAAAATTTTCTCTCAGCAGGACGGTGCTCCTGCCCACAATGCGCAAATTATAAGGCCATTTCTATTTGAAAATTTTCACGATCGCTGGATTGGTACAAATGGACCAGTAAGGTGGCCTGCTAGGTCGCCAGACCTCTCAATATTAGATTTTTTCGTTTGGTCTTACTTAAAAAACAAAATTTACCTGAATCCAGTCAATACGATGGAGCAGCTGTAAAATGCAACCATTCAGGCTGTTAGATCATTGGAAGATAGACCTATAATAATGATGAATGCTCTAAAAAGAATTCGCACTGTGTGCCAATTATGTGTTCGTGAGGGGGGCGGCCATTTTGAACAGTTTTTCTAGTTATGTAGAATTTGTTTAGTATTTTGATTAAGTTTATCAAGATTATTAGGTTTATTTATTTCATAGTAAAAAAATGGTTATTAATTTTTTATGTTGTTTAATTTTGCTTCTGGACACTTTTAATATCTACCCATATTTCCATGGCCAACTTACGTTTTTCTTTTAATATAGCGTTTATAAGGTTTAGTTTACTTCAAAAGTGAATAGTGTGATACATCATTTTAAAGAGAAAAAAAAGGCGATTTTTTTGGAATAAAAAAATACAGGGTGTCCCATTTAAAACATACTAAGTTTGGGCTATATCTCAAAAACGGATTGTCTAAAAATTTGTGCGACTACAACACTGGATTCTACGTAAAAATATCTATCCATAGCAGCTTTTACCTTTTCTCTATCTGATAGGGTGTCCGAAATATGATACCACCCCCAAAAGCGCAAAATCTATATTTCACCCTGTATCTCGGAAACGAAACGATGTGGCACAATTCTGTTTGCGGCATTCAAAGTTTCTCGAAAAAGTGATACACAGTTATATCTCTGCTGGTTTCCGAGAAACCCTGTGATTACAAGCAATCTGGGACACAGTGTACAGGGTTTTCCCGTATATTTTTCCACCCACCACAACAAAAGTTGTTGGGTTTTTTTATGAAGATTTAGAATATTATATCATAAGTGCGAAAATATTATTGGAAATGTCAAATTTTGACAGGTTGTCAGTTTTTGTAAACGAAACACCCTGTATATTAAATCATATTCTTGAAGATCTTTTTTTTCTAATTTCAAATATATATACTTTTAATATATTCTGTCAATTAGTTTTGGATATATAAGCGTTTAAACATGAAAGAAATGGTAAGGTAATTTGTGCTAAAACATAGAGAGCCATGGTCAAGACAATTGCAAAGAACGACGCCTTTTTGACGTTTACCGGTCAGAAGTAATTATTTACGAGCATTTTTAATATCTAATACGTTGGACGATGGGTTATTCGGAAGAAAAGAAACTCGACATTATAGAATTATTTTATTTACATGGCAAAAATGCATCGATAGCTCGTAACGAATATCATAGACGGTTTCCAGATAGGCCAACACCGACTTGTAGGATAATATTAAACATCGCTAAACAACTGAATGAAAGAAAAACACTTAAGCAAAAAGTTAGGAGAGTGGAAAGAAACGCTGAAGAAGATTTAAATATTTTATTATATTTTGAAGGTAATTTTGAAACTTTTGTATTAAAATAATTTATTTGTTTTATTTATTCTTGTTTTAGAAAATCCTGAGCGCTCAATTCCCGATGCAGTCACTTTTTTTAACAAATCATGGCATAAAATCCACTCAGTTATAAAACATTATAAACATAAGCCATATAAGTTTTTACCTACTCAAGAATTAACCGAAAATAGACCGATTACACTTCTGTCAAGAAATAGAAAGACGTGTTATGATGAACCAACGAAATCTGTCAAAAATAATTTTCACTGACGAGGCAACATTTACCACTGGAGGCATGTTTAACCGGAAAGATAAGCATTTTTGGTCAAAAGAAAACCCGCTAGCTCTTCAGGCGGTCAAAATTTAGGGAAGAAGATTCCTACATGTTTGGTGTGGCCTTCTTAATAATTACGTTATTGGACCTATATTTTTAAATGGGAATCTAACAGGACAATGGTATCAGAAGTTATTAGAAAACGAAATCGAGGGGCATTTAGAACAACTACCGATTAATTCATATCTTAATTTGATATGGCAACAAGATGGTGCCCCTCCTCATAATGTCCAGCCGGTCACCAATTTTTTAAATGACAGGTATCCATTTTGGATTGGAAGACATGGACCATTAAGATGGCCAGGAAACAGTCCCGATTTCTCTCCATTGGACATATCTTTGTGGGGTTATCTGAAAAACAAGATATATTACTATAGGCCAAGAACCATCCAAGCTTTAGAGCAAAATATATGATATTATAATTTACCTACTTTATATTATTGATTTTTTATGGTATTGTTTCTTTCCACTATTCTAACTTTTCGCTTAAGTGTTTTTCTTTCATTCAATTGTTTAACGATGTTTAATAATATGCTACGAGTCGGTGTTGGTCTCTCTGGAAACCATCTATGGTATTCGTTACGAGCTATCAATGCATTTTTACCATGTAAATAAAATAATTCTACCATGTCGAGTTTCTCTTCTTCCGAATAACCCATCGTCCAACGTATTAGATATTAAAAATGCTCGTAAATAGATACTTCTGACCGGTAAACGTCAAAAAGGCGTCGTTCATTGCAATTGTCTTGACCATGGCTCACTATGTTTTAGCGCAAATTACCTTACCATTTCTTTAACGTTTAAACGCTTATATATCCAAAACTAATTGACAGAATATATTAAAAGTATATATATATTTGAAATTAGAAAAAAAGATCTTCAAGAATATGATTTAATATACAGGATGTTTCACCCAAAAAAACTGACAACCTTTTCCAATAATATTTTCGCACTAATGATATAATATTCTAAATCTTCATAAAAAGCCCAACAACTTTTGTATTTACGACATTTCCGTATCTATTCAAATAAACTCTCTAGGGGAGTGGGAAAATATACGGGAAAACCCTGTACAATCTTCAACACACACAAGAAAATTGGACAATGTTTGCGATCGCCAAAGGACATTATTCCTTTTCAAACGGAAGGAGTATATGCAATTCCTTGTTCCTGTGGTGATGTCTATATTGGAGAAACTGGACGATCCATATCGACTAGGCTTAAGGAACATGAACGATGTATCAGAAAGAAACAAATTGTACAATCTGCTGTATCTGAACATCAATATTCTACTGGACATATCATAAATGTAAAAGAAACCAAAGTTCTGGCATCGGTTTCGGGACTCTATAAACGCAAAATTAGAGAATCTATTATAATTTATAAGCATCCTAACAATTTTAATAGAGATATGGGCTTCAGTATACATCATACGTGGAAACCGATCGTTACACCGAGTCACGCTTCGGTAAACACAGGTCTACTATAAATAGCCGGCCTGGGTCTCTCCGAGCTCATTCAGTATTACGATTTCGTGAAGTGAAGATCCCTGGGCTCCTATTATACCTACAGCAAAGGTTAAATGGGGAAAGTGTTAGAGGAAACTTATTGCATTCGATATCTGGCTTCAGATTTACGATCGATCAATAAGTTTAGGAAATATCGGCGAAAAACCGAAAATGGCGGATTTCGTTTTTCGCCAGTATATCCAGAACGGTAAATTTGACAGCTGTCAAAATAAGACATTATTCGGACACATTTTTAAGACAAATAAAACGGCGTATACGACACGTCTTCATTGTTTTTTGTTAACTCGCAACCCGCCTCAACTTACATTTTTCTTATGACCGCCATATTGGATTTTTCGATATTTGGAAGAAGCCTAAAATTTCCAGTCTAGTAATATTTCACAAGTGCATTAAAGATTTTAGTGTCATCAAAATATCACACATCGTAAATTAGGTTTCAATGTTTTTAAAGAAGGCCATGATTTATTTGTCACAAGATTACATTAATAAGTAAGTAATGTATTGAAAGCATTGAATTTTCAATACAACATGAACGTAAATAACGACTTAAAAAATCTAAATGAGCTTTAACTACTTTGTAAGTGGGTAACATTAATTTACAAATCTGCAAAATGACGTCCATTTGCATCGAGACATTTTGGACAATTGGTGACTGTTTTTTGTACAACCCTAGTAAGTGTATTTCGGTTAATATTTCTAAATGTGTCCAGACCTCTTTGTCTCAGGATTTCTATGGTCACGGGGGATCAAATTCACAGATTTCATTCTTCGTGTGACCCCAGAGGTAGAAATCCAAGGGCGACAGGTCAGGGGATCTAGGAGGCCAAGATATTGGACCATTTAAAGAAATTATTCTTTCGTCATACTGCTCTCTTAAGAAGTTCCTGACTTGAATGGTATTGTGAGCCGGACATCCGTCTTGTTGAAACCAAGTTCTTCTTAATTCATCTTCAGTTAGAATAGCTCGTAAGGCTGGTACAACTTGGTTTCGCAAAAGCTCTAGGTACCTTTGCCCGTTTAGGTTGTAGGCAAACAAAAATGGTCCAATAAGTCGATTTCCTGGTAAATGATTAATAATTTATAAATAGGTGCCCAACAGTCAAGGGCGGCAGGGTCGGCCGGGTGGTACTAGAAACTATAAATTATAAAGGGAAAATTATCTTTATTAAAAAGTAGATATTTTCTTTCCAAAAATAATTATCAAAACATCCCGTAATGAATGAGCTTGTATACAGTTGAAACCTATTCAGCTTTATTATGAAAAAGAAAAACATATTTGGTTAGCGGGAAGTAAAAGCCGTAATAAATTATTTTGTTGGTATTGCATATTAATTTCGGAAATACTAAATCAATTTATTTCAGTGATATAATAATCTTAAAGAAGTACACCGTGCCTTAATAAAACATAAAATATCAAAAGAACAAACCCCTTGCGCTTTAAAATTTAAATTATTCGGAAATACAGCTGAACGTCTTTCTATAAATCATAATGAAAATCGAAATCTAATTCGACATTTGATTAATATGGTATTTTTTTATAACGCAAGAACTAGGCTTCCCGGGTAATAATAAATCATTAAATTCAGACAATCAAAATAATTTTAGAGAATTAGCTAAATCTGCAGAAAATTTAGATAGTGTTAATAAATTTATAGAACCCAATTCTATTTTTATAGGTTCTTCGAAACCACAATACAAAATGATTGAATAAAAATGTAATACAATATCAAAAAAGCAAGTTGACTGACTAGAGTAGAACGTTTTACTTTTTTTTTATTAGATTATACTCTTTTAGTATCATTAAAGAACTAAACGAAAAAAAAAAGATTATTATTTGACCATCATTTGGTGCCTATTTAAAAAAGATTGGTTAGATTAACTTACCAATGATCCCACACTAAACGTTACTTTCAAATCTGATCTGTAGACGTCTCTCTGCCACTTCGTGAGGATTTTGCACAGCCCAATGATGACGGTTGTACCTATTAAAGACTCAACAATTGGTGAACCTGCTCTCATCGGACCACAAGACATGATTTACAAAATCAGGATTTTCATTACATCTCCTAGTATACTACTCACAGAACTGTAGTCGTCTTGGAAAATCAGTTTCCTTAAGTCCTTGTACTATTATGGGTTTGTATGGATGGTACTTATTCTTTTTTAAAACTCTCTGTACTGTTGATTTTGGCACATTAGTTTCCTGTTCTACAGTTCTTACCGATGCACTAGGGTTTTCGTTGATAGCTTGTAAAATGTTTCTGTCTCGATTTTCATTGTTATTATTGTGTCCGCTACATTGCTAGGTTGTTCAAAAGCACCATGGTTAATTAAATCAACTACGATTTTCCTGAATTGGGTTTTATGAAGCTGCCGTCGTTCGTGGGTACATCTCCAAATACCTTGCTGAGGTAACGTCGGCGTTTCTGTATGATTGAAAGTACAGAGCTAACATGTCAACCTTTTCTTCATTTGAATACGGAATGCCGGCCATTTTCTATAGGTTTTGACAATGTATGTGTCAGATTTATGATTTTATTGGGATAAAAGCTTACCTACTACTTACTAAAACACAGCTTTGATACTTTCAACTATTCAACTTAACGTCAAAGTTAAAATCCAATTTTGTTACAGATAAATCATGGCCTCCTTAGAAAAGCATTGAGAGCTAACATTACTTTAAATCATGGCCTCCTTAGAAAAAACTGAAACCTAACTTTACGAAGTGTAATATTTCGATGATACTAAAATCTTTAATGCACTTGTGAGATATCACTAGACTGGAAATTTTAGGCTGTTTCCAAAAATCCGAAAATCCAATATGGCGGCCATAAGAAAAATGAAAGTTGAGGCGGGTTGCGGGTTAACAAAAAACAATGAAGACGTGCCGTATACGCCATCTTATTTGTCTTAAAAATGTGTCCGAATAATGACACATTTTGGCAGCTGTCAAATTTACCGTTCTGGATATACTGGCCAAAAACGTAATCCGCCATTTTCGGTTTTTCGCCGATATTTCCCAAACTTATTGATCGATCGTAAATCTGAAGCCAGATATCGAATGCAATAAGTCTCCTCTAAAACTTTCCCCATTTAACCTTTGCTGTAGGTATAATATGAGCCGAGATCCCTGTATAGAGAAGCGAATCTGGGGCACACTGTATGCGGAACAACTGGTCTCCTTTGTTGCATTAGGCAACCACCAATACCATTCTGACTCGCATCAGTCAGAATTTCTAATGGCAAATTGATCAAAAAATGTTTAATGTTGGAACTTCCAGAATGCTAAATAAAGGGGTTAAGGGGGGTGGTACTTTATAAATGGTCATCCGGTACAGAATCGCAGAAAACTGCATCTCTCTATCGTCGTCAGTACCCCGCAAATATGAAGAAAACTAGCCACACATGAAATAAAGTAGCGATCTAAAAGTTTCATCAATATTGACATCCCAATATTAACTTTTTAATGCTGCCCAACCCTATTCGTGATCCCTAATCACACACATATCGATATTTCTATAGGAAAAAGCTTTCATCGCAGCTTTGACCTTTGAAAGTTCATTAACATTTCATAATACATAACAATTTTCATATTTTTAAAATGTCACGCGAAGTAATTGTAATTGTTCTTTGTTACCGAGTTTTATTCTCGCTGTTTTACAGTATTTTTAAGGAATATAAATACAGTCTAAAAAATACTATTTAATAATACGATAGTGGCATTTTAGAATGTGTTTGCTTACAATGTACGTTGTGTTTAATAAGCCTAAGTAGCATTAAGAGAATTCAAAAAAATCTGAGATCAGGTTCACGTATAACCACGCATATGTATACTGTTAATAATAATTGATACTCGAGAATTAGCGTCGTGATGACAAAATAGTATACTAAATACCAAGTGTATAAAGCAATAGTATTTTTTATCGTATTTTTGAATTCCTCGAAAAATACCTAAGTTACCGTTTTTGCCGGGGCATGCGGTGAAATTTTAAGAAAGGGAAGCAATTTTTAGAAACTTACCTATTTGTAATGTAATTCGATTCTTCGATCATTTTTTGCAAATTCGTCAATGACATCATCATAAAAACGTCGGTACTCCGACATATTTTGGAGAAGTTTATTTTCAATGGACAACAGCGATGTATGCGAAAGTCTCTTCTGCCCCGTTGAATTTCTTATGAAATTTTTTATACGTTTAAGTGTTGAAAAATTGCGTTCTACTGATGAATTTGTGGCAGATATTGTCAATACTAATACACATAATTTTGACACTTCGGTGTAGGCATCTTCCAGCTCCTTATCTTTTAAAAATTGCATTAGTTCCTTAGCGTTATTTTTTGAGCTAATGTCATCAGTTTCGTAAATCACTTTTAGTTCAGATCGCAGTAACACTCGGTCGAAGAACTGGCCATAATGAAGAAGAAGAGATTTAAACGCATCTTCTAAAAAAGTTTTTCCTTTAAATGCCTCAAAATTGCAGAGCTCGAGGAATTTAAAATCATATAGACCGTTAAATCTATAGTTTATTTGTTGCTAAATTTGATCGATTATTTCATAAAAGAGGTGTCTGTATGATGCTTGAATATCTCCCACCTTGTCTGTTCGAAGACGCTTGGATTGTGGCTCTACGTTTAACGTCATCGTTTTCTCACAAAATAGGTCAAAATCGTCTCCATTTTGGCTTAACGTGGACTTAAAATCATCCACTTTTTTTTAGGCAAAAAGCAATATCATTTGTTTTAGTTTGTAATATATTAAAAACATTGTCCGAGAATGGAAATATTTCTGAAAATATGTTCAACAAATAATTAAAATTAAAATCTTGTTTCAAACAACGAAGCTGATAAGTGGCCTTTTATTCTTTTTGTAGATGTTTATTTTTTTTTAATTTGTAATTTTCTTTTGGAATAATAAACGTGTTTATTATTATTATTATTATTATTATGTTATTATGACTTGTTGTCTCACAGTAGTCCTGTGGTTGTATTGTATACAAAAAATACAAAAAATAAAAATAAAAAAAAATGAAAAAAAAAAAACAACTATTGTGTATTAAGAAATGATCTAACGATGCTACATGTTTTCAAAATGACCGATTTTTGGATGGTCCTGTGAATGTCTGTATTAATTCCTAACTGAGCCAAATGCGGTGTAAACGTTGTTGGGGTGAGACCTGTTACTGATATGACGAGAGGAACAATGATGACTCTTTCCTGTTTCCACAGCCTTTTTACTTCCATTGCCAAGTCGGTGTATTTGGCGATCTTCTCACTGTATTTCGCTTGGATGTTCTCGTCGTTGGGGACAGCCACGTCAATTAAATGAGTGATTTTCTTTTTTTTGGATTGAAAGGTGATATCGGGTCTGTTTGCAGGGATTGTTTTATCTCTGTGGATGTCAATGTCCCAGTAGAGCTTGTAGTCTTCATTTTCAAGTATGGATATGAGTGTATAATGGTAATAAGGGACTGTGTTCTCCGTTAGTTTTTATGTTGTGGCTAATGCTTGATGAACGACCTTCGCTGCTGAGTTGAGTCTCGCGGTTCCGGCCATTATTCTACATCCACTCGTTATTATGCCTTGTGGAGGTTAATTTGTTTGTTGTGGAATATTATTCTGAGTTCGTAAATTTGTTTTTTATTTAGCGATTGTATATCTATAATTCCCCTCCCTCCTTCTTTTCTCTCGATGGTGAGCCTTTCCTTGCATGCGTTGGGATGTAACTTCCTGTGTTTGGTGAATTCAGAACGTATAAGAAAGTAAATGTTTTCTATGTCTGTGTGTGACCATTTAATTGTACCAAACGAATACGTAAGAACAGGTATTGCGAAGGTGTTAATAGCTTTCATTAAATTTCTGGAATTCAGTTTTGTTTTTAGTAGCTTTGTGAGTCTGGTTTTAAATTCCGTCTTGAGTTCTGATTTGATATGAGTATGGTTAATTTTGGTGCTTTGATGAAAGCCTAGGTATCTGTATGTTTCTTCTTTGAGCATGTTATCTATAGTTTCATTGTTGATTGTTTCCCTCGTAGGGTGGTCTTTCCACTGTCCCTTGTTGATATGAAGTAGTTTGCATTTACTTATACCAAATTCCGTGTTGATGTCCAGGGTAAACGTTTCTGTGATTTTAAGGAGTTCCTTTAGCTGTGTCTTTGTGCTTGAGTACAATTTTATCCATTGTACAAGAGATAATTTATTTTGTGTAGGTTATTTTTTTGGTGTTTAATTTGGAATGAATCTGAGGTACAGAGGCAGAACCACAAAGCGCTGAGTGAATCTGGAATATACTTCGTCTGATGTAGATCTCTTCTGTTTCGATGTGTTCTTTTTGTGTTCTCAGGTTGATCTTAGTTTTCCATGTACTCATCATTTGTGTAAGAAATTGCCTGATGTTTTTATTGACTTTGTATAATTCTAGCACTCTGGTTAGTCAATTATGGGGTATCGAATCAAAGGCTTTTTTATAATCTATGTAACTATTATGAAGGTTTCTATAATTTTTCCCGGTTTGTTCCATGATGACCCTGTCTATAATGAGCTGCTCCTTGGATCCTCGGCTGTTTTTCCTGCACCCTTTTTGTTCTTCCGTTAGAATGTTTTTGTGTGCTAGATGTTGTTCTATTCTCCTGATAATTGTGGCTGTGATGATCTTATATAGGGTTGGAAGGCACGTAATAGGTCGGTAATTTGACGGGTCCTTATTGTCTGAATTTTTGGGTTTAAGGTATGTTATTCCTTGAGTGAGAAAACTGGGGAGTGTGCTAGGTTTTAAAATAATTTCATTAATTTGGCGAGTGAGAGCTTCATATGTGGAGGTAAACTGTTTTTACCAGAAGTTATGAGTGTTATCTATTCCAGGACATCTCTAGTTATGCGTGTATTTGATTGTTTCTGCAACTTCTTGTGTTGTCATTGCAAAGTCCTCTTGTTCCTCCAAGCACTTGTGTCTGTCTTCTTCCGCTTTAATCCGTGAAGCGTTATTATTGTGTAGTTTCGGTTCTGACCAAATACTTTTCCAGTATTCTGTGATCTCTTGTTTGGTTGGTGGTTCTATTACTCGTGCCTCCTCATTGCTCATGATTTTTGGTAGAACTGTTTTTCGCTTCTCCGAAACAGGTTGTTAGCGCCCTTTCTTTCATTTGATTCTTTGTATCTTCGGAGTCTTGCGGCATACACGGATAATTTTTGCTTCAGAGTGTCAAGGATTTCTGTAAGCGTGTGACCAGGAGATGCAGAATGGATTTTCTCTACCCTTTGTATGATACGTTTTGACTTGTTGCCGTTCATGGATTGGGTAAGATGTCCCAATTCTTTTCTAATTTTGTTAATTTTGTTTTCGATTCTTATCTGCCATTTGAATTTTGGTTTTATGTTGTTGGTGTTTCGTTGATGGTCTTTAGGAGCTGGAGGTGTAGCTGTGTGTATGGTGCTTTGGGCGAATGATTCACTTGTCCTGTGTGCTGTATGTCATCTGTTGTAGGTTGTTCCTGGGTGCTTCGCCTCTACTGAACATTGAGTGAGGTTGCACATCCTCTTGCGCAAAGTTGGGCTGGTTTGTATGTGGGATCGGTTCGGCATTTACCCCACTGTCCTCAATGTTTGGTTGACAAATGTTTAGTTCAGCAGCTACCATAGCTTTGATGTTTTGCAATGCGAGTGGAGTGAGCTTACTGGTCTTAGTGATGACTCCTTTTTGATCTATTACTCTGTTCTGTAATAAGTGACTTGTATTCTGGATATTGTGCTATGAAAAGTGTATGCAGTTTATGTCCGTATCCTGATGAAATTGTCTCAAGTTTGGTAGCGGTGTAGTAGGAGTGCATCACCGTTCGATTCATTTCATCTGTCCATTTTATCCTCTGTCTTGGTAGTTACAGGTAGTCGTTGCGATATATCCGCTGTTGTAATGGGCTCAAGTTGTTGTGTTTGGTTAGCATCTGTGTCAGATTTATTTGTGTATCCATTTGGGTAGCGCATGATGGGTTCGCTCGATTCCGTAATATGGCTCATGCGTTGCCCCGCCTTCCCCCCCTTGGTGGGTGCCAGTTTAGCCAGCAAAACACTTTCGGTGGGTCTATTTTCCTTTGCCTGGTCGTGATCGTTTCGGTCGAGCTGTCCTTTCCCGCAGCGTTCTCTACCTTTACGCTGCTCGCCCGGGGCTTTGTTGTTTGGGTTGATGTTTTGTGGTGTTAGAAGCTCAAAGTGTCCCGACATTGGATCGCCTGTTAGTAAAAGGTAGATCATTTTAGTGTGTGTTTATTTGCCTATTATTGTTGGTCTCTGTTTAATGCACAGGTGTTTTGTTCTTGTTGTTCTTGGTTTTGACAAAATATGGAAGATGTGCTTCTGGGTTTCCGAGAGAGCAAATATTTCTAGGCTCGTTCTGTATGTAGTGGTTTTGCTTATGAACTTTTAATAGTTGTCGAAGTCCTTCATGTCGTCGTCGTGAAATAACGAAAATATCTGTGTTCCGACCAGTTTCGTCTCCAACAATGTCGGCTTTGATGAAATTTTATTATTATTATTATTATTATTATTATTATTATAAGATAAGTTAACACTTTGCACTAAACAAATTTACATTTTTTAAGCAAATTATTGGATACAATTATTATTTTTACATACAGGTAATAAAAATAGGGTCCTGTCACAAGATAAGACACATCTGCGCACAAAGGCAGTATCAATATTATTACTTATTGGTAAATTAGTAAACGCAAAAATTAAAATTATCTGCCATCACATTCTTTGGGACCAATTCGCCATTATTAACAACCCTAATTTTATTTTTGGATTTACCTTTTTTTTTACGGTATTGCCACATAGCTTTTGATTTATTTTATTTATAATTTTGAACATGATTGCCATTTTGTTGTATATAAAATAGTTTTAATTTTTCTTTATAAATATTATCAAGAAGTTTGGTGATATCCTTATATTTTTTATCTTGTTTTAACAAATCGGTATACAGTGTCACTATATTTTTTTGGCGAAGTAGCTCCGGTGTTAAACGAATATTTTTTGAGCCCCTATTTTTGCCGGAAATAATAATTTTGACTAAAGGAAAGCACATTATTCTAGCAAATAATTGATAAGTGGTTATTTTTTCCAAAACGGCAACTGTTCTATTCAATTTTTTGGTTTACACGTAAATGTCGGCATTAGCTGCAAAGTTCTATAAAGTGCGGGAAAAGACAGAAAACCGGGCGGTCCTTAAAATAAAGGTTCATAGCCTTAAGCAAGCGGAAAAGTAAAATTTGTGTACGCAAATAAATTTTATGTTATTTTATATGTTGTAATAGTTTGCGTCTTCACCTATAAAGTGCGCCAGGTAAGCGGTATGGAAAATTAATCGAGGATTTACTAAATTTCGCAGTGGTCCACTTGTAATTGGGATGTGCCTAGAGTCTCCATGCACTTGCCGCTAGAAGGTTCTAGCTATTTCCAGTGGGGCCTATACATTTCGACCATTTGTTTTCATTTCTATATAAATGCGTTGCGATGAATTTGAATTATTATTTCGAAGTACCGATGGCGAGCAAAAGAGGAAAAACAATTCGAAGCGGTGCGCGTGAAGTTATTGCGAGCGTTATAGAGGCCTGTACTAGAGAAGCTGAAAACAATAGTTTGACTATTCCAACTCAAAATCGAACAAAACGCGCTGCATATTTTACACTGGTGTTTTGGAAAGAAGTGTAAGAAAAATTCAAAGAGAACATAATGATCGCTCATGTTCTACTTTACCTTTAAAATCTCTCCTGGTAAAAAAAGACCCCGATTATTATCATACAAATAATTCTACGAACAATACTGGATTTTTATATAAACTTGAAGAAGGTTCCGACCCGCGAACCCCTACTTCGTGCTGTAAAGAACAAAATAGATTTTCCGTACAGGTATAAAACCTTAAATCGGCTTTTACGATCAATTGGTTTTGTATGGCGCCAAAATAAACGAAAATTAAGAGACCAAATATTTTTCACTGGCTGGTGAAATATCTATCAACTGTAAGGCAATATAGGCAAGAAGGACGCAGTATTGTGTATCGAGACGATACCTGGGTAGATAATGATATGACAGTGGACAAATGCTGCCGAAGTCAAAGTGTTACAGGTGTTGTTCAGGGAATCGGCTCTAGTAGTGGCTTTATTATAGGTCACGCTGGTTCAGAAGCCGGATTTGTTCCAGGTGCTGCTTTAGTTTTTCGCTCGGGACTAACAATTGGAGACTATCATGGACAGATGAATAGAGATAATTTTGAAAGTGGTTGCTCGAGAAGCTTCTACCTAACATTCCTCCCAAGTCAGTCGTGGTAATGGATAATGCGTCTTATCATTCTCACGTAAATCGAAGAATCTTGTATGTGATCCAACATGGAGAAAATATCAATTATATGAAGCAATATCAGCCAATAAGCCCAGAGAAAAAAAGTATAAAATTGACGGTTTTTTACGTAACTTCGGTCTTACACCTTTAAGGCTGCCTCCATACATGTGCGACCTCAACCCTATTGAACTTGCATGGGCAGGAGTAAAAAAATATATTCAAGACCGCAACACCGGTGAACTTACAATTAAAGATTTAAATAAAATAATATTAGAAGCGATTGACTCAATATCTGCTAAAAATTGGAAATCGTATGTTAAACATGTTCGTTCTATCAAAGATAAATACTGGGAAGTAGATGGCAAAATTGAAACGGTTATTGATGATTTAGTTATCACACTGGGATCTTCAAGTAGTGACGACGAAACCTCATCATTTTCAGAGGAAGACAACGATTTAGAAGGAATCGAACCGTTAGAATCACAGCCGTCAACTTCAAAAATGGCTTAGTTTTTTTTTCATATATTTTGTAAAATTGTTCATAAAGTAGCTGTCAATAAACTGCTTCAAAATAATTAACTTTCTGTTCAACACCGGGTGTCAAAAAATATATAATATTGCAATTAATATTTGAAAAACTACAGAACTCATATTTTTCCAAAATTAACACATCAATGTAGTTATAGTATGGAAGCCAGCACTGATTCTAGTGAACAAGATTTATCAAAATTTTAACTTATGCAGTTCGACTTTGGGCTATTCGGGTATGCCAAAAGTGACCGTTTGTCTCCGTCTGTCATATTACTTTGTACAGGGGGCGTCATTGTGAAGTACTATACAGGGCGTTTCCTAATTGCGTGCTAATGTTAAAGGGGGTTGATTCTTAAACCTTTTTAAGAAAAAAGTTTATTATGAACCTAAAAGTCTTAACTTTGGAGATACAAGGTTTTAAAAAAACATTTTTTTAAATCCTAATTCTGATGCTATTATAGATAAATAACTGTGTGAAATTTGATACACGTCTTTTACGCATAAAAGGGCATTTTTTATTAACAATCAATTTTTTAAATTTCTACTAGTGACGGGCATATGTAATTAACCTGGGTAAATCCGTATGCTCCTTAATGCATAGAAGACGTGTATCAAATTTCACGCAGTTATCTACAATAGCATCAGAAATCGGATGAAAAAAAATGTTTTCTTTTTAAACTTTACCATCCTGTATCTCAAAAGTTAAGACTTTTAGGACATAAAAACACCCCCTTTAACATCAGCACGCAATTAGGAAACGCCCTGTATAGTACTTCACAATGACGGCCTCTGTATAGAGTAACATGACAAACGGAGATAGACGGCCACTTTTGGCATACCCGAGTAGCCCAAAGTCGAACTGCATAAATTAAAATTTTAATCTCGTTCTCTGGATCTGATGCTGGCTGCCCTTGTAAAATCTGGACTTGTAAATCGTGTATCACTATACTAGGTGGTCCAATAATAGTTGACGTAGGCAGTAGCGAAGTTCACCGTTTTTGCAAAACAAAAGATATACGGCCAAACACGAAAGAAAGCAGACAAATATAGATAAAGGTTCATTAAGCATAGTTACATTTTTTAATTATCTGAAGTGCGTATAGTCAAAAATGAGTGCCATATTATCTAAAGAACGACGGGACATCACCGGCTTAAAGAGATTTCTTGGCCGACCTTCCTAAACCAATTGACTCCGCCCGGTTTTCTTTCGTGTCCCGCACTTTTTTTTATAACACACATCTTTAGTTACCAATGCTTCGTTTCTTTGTAAATAATTGCCATATACCAAAAATAACTGTCTATTACAGCAATGCCGCTATATTTAAATAAACCTTGAAGACGTTTTAAATTCAGAAGCTTATTTATTTCAAACCCTGTTTTGGTTATTTATCAGTGGACAAATTAAAACATGGAATATCTTTCACAACAAAAATCCAACCTAATAAATTATAATATTGACAGACAATGTTTTCATCTATTTCTTCTTGGAATAGTAGCAAAGGTCTTGAAAGATAGCTTCCACACTGTAATAATTGCAACCACAAAATAAAAACAACTGATATTAATTTAAAACAATCTTATTTTAATATAATGTTATTTGTAACAGTATAAATTCTACAAGGGTTTCTTAAAAACTACTAATGTTTGCTAATTTAATATCACAAATCATGAAATATCTAAAATATCTGCTTAAATAAGAAAAATGGCAGTAAAATTTTTATACATATTATTATATTTTACATATATGAATTATTATACGAATTTAGATAAATATTTATTATGTTCTGTTGTTGATAAATTATTTTGTCATTAGTCGTTACCAGGAAGCTATTAAAAAAATAAAGTTTATAAATGGAATTTCATTAGCTATCGGTCTTATACTAGGCGTTTTAAGAAGATGCTACAAGATTTGAATATTAGATCCTATAGCTGTGTATAAGACAATATCCTTTCAATGCCTTGGTGTACAGGGTGGTCGAAATTGGTCTGTTTTAACAGAGAAAACCTATTTCCTGACTAGATAGAGCAAAACTGACTTAGGTGTCATGGGCTCGATTTCTGAGAAATGTTTAATGGCAAAAACCGCCTGCCGATATTTTCACTGCCAACTGAGATATAGGGCGTTTTTCAATTTTCGGCCATTTTGAAAATTGTCCATAACTTTTTTATTTTGCGGAATATTAACATTCTGCAAAGACATTCTAAAGGCACTTTTTTATGTGCAATCCAGTGGCGTACTCAGATTTTTTCTATAGTTGTCCGTTTTATCATAAATAGGCAAAACTTTTTTTTTTCAAATGGAAATCATAGTTGGCTATAAATTATAAAAAATGCTCGCGTTTAGCCCTTTTCAGTGATATAAAGTTGTAGGTACTTATTTTCAAAAATAACGAAAATATTAGGTGTTTTTGGTTTACATCGAAGTAGGCTTTGATTTGTGATGACAATATCTCAATTATGTATTGTTAAGATTTATAGTTTGTTAGCAACTTAAACACAACTTTAAATAACACTAGCTAACGTTATTTTAATTATTTATTATTAATTTTTTTTATTTTTTTTTTGTTTACATAGCAAAGTTGAACAAAATTAACAAAGTAAACTACTATTTACAGCTACAAGTGAAAATAAAAAATAATTATGAAAATCTAGGTATTTAGTTAGATAGGTTTCTGATAAATATATTTAGAGAAGTTGTTCAAATTGAGCCCCTCCCTGTTGAATACAAACTAAGCATCTTTTGCGTACCGAGTTGCAACTATTTATTAGTTCAACTGGGCTAATAGATGCAAAAGCTTGCCTAGTGGCCTCTTGCAATTCTTCTTTTGTGTGAAAGGTTCTTCCTTTAAATATCAAGTCCTTCAATCTTCCCCACAAAAAAAAATCTAAGGGAGTTAAGTCACAGGACCTAGCAGGCCAAGGTATGGGGCCCCACGTACCAATGCAATTTTCTCGAAATTCGAAGTTTAAAAGATCAGTTGTGATCCTTGCATTGTGCGGGGGACAACCATCTTGTTGATAGTAGATATTTCTGGCATCAGCTAAAGGTATGTCTTCCAACAAAGGGACAATATATGTGCGCAAAATATTTACATAATCATCTGCAGTTAAATTTCCATCGTGAAAATAAGGTCCCACAAATCTTCCTCGGAATATCCCCACCCATATATTGAATCCACACCGACCTTGCCGGTCTTGTTGCACAACTACGTGTGAATTTTCAGTGGACCAGTGATATGAATTATATCTATTAAATATACCAGAAGTATCTACTCTGGATTCATCACTCCAAATAATATTTAATGGAAAATTCTCATTCTCCATGAATTTTTGCTCATACCACTGACAAAATCTCAATCTTCTAGCGGCGTCCCCTTCACGGAGTTGATGAACTCTTCTCGTTCTGTACGGTTTGAATTTATGTTTTTTGAGTATTTTTAAAACGGTGGTCTTTGGAACATTCGTTATATTAGCCAATGTTCGAGAGGAGGTGCCAGGATGATCTAATACCTCACCAATTATATTTAGCTGCTGGATTTCCTTTTCTTCCTATAGTTCATAATGTCTTGTTCTTAACTTTTTAAAACTTCCGTAATTTACTAAATTACTTTTTAATGTTTGATAAATTCGGTTATCCGGTTGACGTCGCTCGGGAAATGTATTAAAATATAATTCACTAGCTGCTTCAGGAACTTCGTTAGATAATATGTAACATTTTAACATATCATACTTTTCATAATTCTCAAACATATTTTGTCAGCAACTTAACACAACTTTATAAAGATAACACCAAAACGCAATAATTACACCAGACTACAGTAATCTGACAGCAATATATTCAAAATATTGAACGCGCGTCATTATTCCAAGGCCTACTTCGATGTAAACCAAAAACACCTAATATTTTCGTTATTTTTGAAAATAAGTACCTACAACTTTATATCACTGAAAAGGGCTAAACGCGAGCATTTTTTATAATTTATAGCCAACTATGATTTCCATTTGAAAAAAAAAAGTTTTGCCTATTTATGATAAAACGGACAACTATAGAAAAAATCTGAGTACGCCACTGGATTGCACATAAAAAAGTGCCTTTAGAATGTCTTTGCAGAATGTTAATATTCCGCAAAATAAAAAAGTTATGGACAATTTTCAAAATGGCCGAAAATTGAAAAACGCCCTATATCTCAGTTGGCAGTGAAAATATCGGCAGGCGGTTTTTGCCATTAAACATTTCTCAGAAATCGAGCCCATGACACCTAAGTCAGTTTTGCTCTATCTAGTCAGGAAATAGGTTTTCTCTGTTAAAACAGACCAATTTCGACCACCCGGTACATACCACAAATGGGTGTGATACAGAGTGTTAAATATTTTGAAAACTGTATTCGAAAATTTCTAAACAAAAGCAGGTAGCTGCAGGAATACTTTTTTAACATTAGCCAGTGTTTTAATTATCTGTTAGCTAAAAAGGAAAAATTTTGCTCATGTTATTTTCGCCAGATGCAGCTACTTTAAGAACATGTTTATTAATGCATACTCCTGAAGAACACCCTGCATCATCGGAAACTAAGCATTTTCGGACATGTCTTTAGAGGAGCTTTTTTCTTATTTTTACTGACATAATTTTGAATTAACACTTTTTAACCCGGTTTTGAAACAACCAGTATAAATTTGATAAAAATTTTAACGGAGTGAGTAGTTTGCTATTAGCTAGAATATTATTTCAAGATGAGTTTTTTTATTCAATAGGACTTGTACTTAAAAAATCATCATCATCTTGGGCTTAGATCATGTCATAATGGAATTACTTTGTGACGTTTCGCCTGCGATTGCAAGAATCATCTTCAGGGATATTTATTGCAAGAGATCAAAACACTAAGTGAGCTCCGACGAGTTCAGGTGTTTATACTTCACATGTGCCCACCAACGGATGATGGTTGGTTTCCACGCATGACATAGCACGTAGCCCGCAACTCTATTTAAATTTTATTGATATACACTATTGTGCAATTGAAGTGCAATTTTTTAAAATCTAACCTAAATTTAAATGGGCTATAACTTGTAAACAAAATGGTAGAAACGGTTTTTTACATTTTGTAGGCTGTTTTTTTTTGGTAACATTATACCACAATATGCGTGTTTAAAGGGTTGCTTTGGTCTGGTATATACGAGAGTTAAGCTAAAAGTAGTTTTTTCTACATGAACTTTGTCAAGAGCGAAAATTTGCAAATTTGAAATTATTTTTATTTTACACGTATGTACTTAATAAATAGGTTCTTAGGAACAAACTATGATTTTTCAAAATTTGTTAAATGTTAATTTTACTTCAGGGGTGTACTAATTAATTATTTCAGACAGTTATATATCTTTCTTATTTTCTTAATTTAGACTGTGTCTCCTGAATTCCGTAAAGGGTATTTTTACTTTTTCTTATTATTTTATTAGTATATAATATATAATTATTTATATAGGGGATGGGGACACAACTAACACGTCCCTCTCTAACTACTGAACGATACTTTCTTTTAAAATGATTAATTAATTAATTGCAAATTGCATTTTTACTATTCTTTGTGTTTGTATATTAAAAAAAAAGTGATTAATAACTTAATAAATTTCATTTAAATATTAACCATGGGCAGATTCATTTTTCAATATTTTATTAAACTCAGTTATGAAAATGCATACATTTTTTTAATTTAAAATTGTAGGGAATTTTTTAATTATATATGTTATTTATCACTAGTTTTTCGATACCGGCTGTATAAAATATATATACAGGGTGTCCCAATAGTGCGTTCTCGGTTGATATCTTGATAACGGATAGCGATATAAAAAAAGTTCAAATGCAAAAGTTGTAGAACAATACGGGCTACATAACCTAAAATTATTTTCATTTATACAGGGTGTCTTAAAAATCTGTAGCGAAGCAAAATTGTGTTTTTTTCTTATGGGACACCCTGTATATTTTTGCATATTTAGATTCTGCTCGTGATTCTACACATTTTTTGTATAACATGTCCTATGTCTAAATCTAATAGTTTTTCTAATATCCGCCATTTTGTAAAAAATTATGAATTGCAGTGCTTTTTTTCAAACGACGTGGGCCGTTGGCTTTTTGATATAGGATTATGATTTTTGACAGGAACATATATTACAAATATTTTAGACTATTCGTGACCCAAAACCCTATTTTTCGTTATAAATATGTCCTATACCTATTTTTCATAGTTTCCGAGATTTTGACATTTTTGTATTTATTATTTGGTTTTCAATGGCAATCGTCTTAGAATTTGCTTTATTATCGAATTTATAGAATTTTCCGAGGAATCCAAAAATGTAATAATATACAGGGTGTTCCGTTAAAATAACAAAGATTGATATCCGAGGGATACTTTTGTATTTCAACTTTTTCTTTGTTATTAAAAATAAAGGAATTTGGAAATTTTTGTATTTAATATTTGGTTTTCAAAATTAAAAATTCAGGCTACTATTTGTCTTTATGTAAAAAGGCAAATAAATATTTTAATTAAAGAGACACAACAGAAAAAGAAGTCCTACAAACTTGATTAAATGTTCAATATACCACCATTTCTTTCAACACACACTTGTAGCCGATTCACAAAGGAATTGTTAACTCTATTCAGCATCGCGGCATTGATATTTGTACATGCATTTCTAATTCTCATTTTCATATTCTCTATGGTAGTGGGTGGCGTTTGGTAAACTTGCCCCAAACACAAAAAACCCCCACAAGAAAAAATCTAGTTTGATGAGGTCCGGAGACCTTGCCGGCCATGATACTGGATCTCCCCTACCAATCCATTTATTTGACTTGACTTTCTTGTTTATCCTGTTACATAACAGGAAAAAATGCAAAATTAAAAAGGCAGTCGCCTATTGCTCTTCGGGGCTTAGTAAAAAGGCAAATCCCAGATGATTTACACCTTATTCCAGTTTGGAGACGTTATCGGTAGGATAGAGACACTCCAGAATAAAGAATCTTTCAAATACTTTTTAATATTTCCTCTTTAAATTTTTGAAATGCATTTGGCTTCCACACACACTTGAGAGTACTACTGATATCACAAGAAGACCCTTTGTTAACTATCCCCTTACCCCTCCCACTCCCGCCACGTAGCGGCCATTACGCTAATATTCTATGTAGAACTGCGGCAGACGAACGGGATAGAATGCAGGAACAACTAAGCCTCACACGTTCACAGCGTATGCTCCCTTTCTAGCGGGGTCGTTAGTTTCCACACTGAGCGGTTGCTCTTTCCCCCCGAAATAAAGCAGCAAAACCGAACACATAGAATCTTATGTTAATTGTGAGGTCTGCATTGACGAGACGAACCGGAAAACTGTCAATCCATTTATTTTCATAATTCGCGTCTAAAAATTGCCTCACCTGCATGCTAAAATGTGCCGGAACGCCATCTAGTTGGAACTACATCCGCCTCACTAGATTCAAAGGTAATTCGTCAATCCACTCCTGCAAACTGTTTTGCAGTAAATTTAGGAAAGTGTCTCCATTAACTATATTTTCGAAAAAATGAGGTCCAATGATAGGGTTACCGATTATACCAGCCCATACATTAAGAGACCATCTATGCTGGTGATCCAAGAGGATAATGAATCTGGGGTTTTCGGAACTATAATAGTGGAAATTATGTCGGTTGACGTATCCATTTTTATAAAATGTCGCTTCGTCAGTAAATAAAATGTTCTTGAAAAAATCATGTTCTTCTCTATTTTTTGCTAATGCCCAAGTACAAAATTCAAGTCTTCGATTGATATCGTCTTGATCCAGCTCTTGTACCAGTTGAATATAGTATGGGTGAAATTTATGTTTTCTAATTATTCTATTTGCCGTAGATTTAGCAACACCTCTCTCCTTTTCTAACTGCCTACATGAAATATGAGGATTTTCAATTAAAGTTTGCGAAACAAGATATTCAGTTTCTTCATTTGCGGCTCTTTTCTGCCTTTCCAATTTTTGTTCGTAATCGACACATCCAGTTCTTTCAAATCGTTCTTTGGGTCTGACAAATGATACCTCATGAGGATGACGTTCAGCATTGCTAAACCGTTGCGCATAAACTCTACTTGCTAAAAAACAATTTTGATCACTTGTGCCCAAAACATAAATCATGTTAATCAATTCTTCTCTAGAAAAATTCATTTTGAATCAATTTGAACACCGTTACTACACAAATACAAGAGTTTGACATTTCGCCATGACAACATTTTCCCCGTTTTCATTTAAGTTCTAACTAAATGTTGACACTACCTACGCTTTTATAATAGCCAAAATAGTAAATATTTAAGAATAGTTGGTAAAATATCTGTTCTAAGTCTTTAGGTCGCGATTCTTAGCACAGTATTATGAGCTGAATATTTAATTTTGCGTCACTTGTAGTGTATTATAATTAGAAAATTCGATAATAAAGCAAATTCTAAGGCGATTGCCATTGAAAACCAAATAATAAATACAATAATGTCAAAATCTCGGAAACTATCACAAATAGGTATAGGACATATTTATAACGAAAGATAGGGTTTTGGGTCACGAATAGTCTAAAATATTAAAATACTATATATTCGATTTAAAAAAATGGATATGTTTTTAATTTTTTTAATTTCTCCTACTTATCTAGGACTCCCTGTACAACGCCGACAAATTTTGTTCACGTTGAAAGTCAATTCATACTTTTGTTAATGTTCCTGCCAAAAATGATAATCCTATATCAAAAAGCCAACGGCCCACGTCGTTTGAAAAAAAGGCACTGCAATTCATAATTTTTTACAAAATGGCGGATATTAGAAAAACTATCAGATTTTGACATAGGATATGTTATATAAAAATTGTGTAGAATCACGAGCAGAATCTAAATATGTAAACATATACAGGGTGTCCCATAAGAAAAAGCACAACTTTGCTTCGTTACAGATTTTTGAGACATCCTGTATAAATGAAAATAATTTTAGGTTATGTAGCCTGTATTGTTCTACAACTTTTGCATTTGAACTTTTTTTATATCGCTATCCCTTATCAAGATATCGAGAGATTATGGGACACCCTGTATATATATATATATATATATATATATATATATATATATATATATAACGTGAACTTTATACATAGCACTATCGCAAAAAAGTAAAAAGTTAAATAAGTTTTAATAGCCACAAAGTAACGCATTATAAAACCGAAAACAAAAAACTGAAATATTTTAATTTTTTACTTAGTATTTTAATAGTGTTGCATAATTAATATTTTCATTGCAAATTTTGTCCAATACAATATGGCATTTTTTAACTTTCTACGGTTCCATCCAATAATTTGTTCGATTTGAATAAATAGCACTGAACTAAAAACTAAAGATATCAATGCATTAAATATTGCTTTACGTAAAAATGTATTCAAACCATTAAATCCCACAAAAAATTTAATAAAACATAAGCCTACAAGCAAACCATTTAAATTAAAGATGAATTTTAAGAAATTACACTTTCAATTGCACTTTAGGGTTCTTTAGTTATATCTAAATCCAACAGTAAATAATTTAATAATAAAAGGGACTCTCTAATTTTTCATAAAAAGTAAGATACCTTCAAAATTAATAGAGATAGGCATACGAATACATCAATAAATTTTGAAGGTTTGAATTTCGTAATATTGGTACATCTATTGAAAACACCCTGTATAAGATAATAAATATATCACGCCTCAAGTGCCCTCCACAATCAGTATTCCTACAATATTATCAGTAACTTTGATTTATTATTTATATTAGTAAATAATTATTATATAATAATTTTTACGCATAGTATGTTTTTTCATATATTTAAGGATTTTTTCGAATTACTTGGCAACGTCGCAAACGTGTGCTAAAATAATTATGGTGACATATAGAAAATTTTACGACGAATTCAAATATACATTATATATTGGGTGTTCTATTTAAAATAATTCATGTTTTGTCTGTAACTTTTAAAGTATTTCTCTATCCTGAAAGGTATCTGAGCTATCGAGCTTTGTCATACTATTGGGCCACCCTGTATTGGAAACTAGACTGTCTACTGTACCTTAAGGAACATGAAAGATGTTTAAGTAAAGAACAAATTGTTCAAACCGACAAAACAAAGAAACAACAGGACACTTGATCAATAATAAAGATTCTTGCATCGATCGCAGGATATTATAAAATGAGGATAATATATTGAAATCATCAGACATCCTAAAAATATCAATGGAGACGTAAGTTACTGAACTCTGCTCTGTTGTTTTGATCTTTTGTAGTGAAGATCCCTGAAGAAGTCTAGTGCAATCACAGGTGAAACCTCGGAAAGTAAACCTAATTTGACACGGTCTAAACGCAGGAGACATAATTTCTTAATTGTTTCCAGCCTTAGAAGCTTTCGTGCCCTATTAGAAGTGGTACTCTTAATAATAATTTAACGAAAAGGACATATAAGTATTTTTTAAAATAAATTAACCAATTTCAAATGTTTGAAACACTTCTGTATAAACTTGTATGTTAAAGTTCATATTGATAGCCACGAAACTTGCCATTTAAATACACTAGTCAACACTTATAATGCATCACTGGTTTTTAACATTAATTTCAAATGCATATATTTTTGTTATTATTCAACCGACTTTCACAAACTTTTTTTTGCCCTGCTAGGTCAGTCTTTCTACTTTCCGAAACTCTTGGCAGAGTCGTAAATTTTGTTTTATTGTACCGGAAAAACTAAAAATTAGGTGAGCATGTAAATAAACCAAATTTAATATGACTGCCAAAAAGAGACGGGGCATGCAGATGTTATTTTTTCATATGCTACAGATAGGGTAAAGTGGGCAAATACCGGTCAGGTGGACAATGCCGGTCAGGGCTTTAAAATATTTATTGTTGAGTTTGGCAACAATGCAATGTGCACCCAAGCGTGCCAGCTGTCCCGTAATTCTCGACATCCGATCGATAAACAGTTCGCGCTAAAATCTTGGTTAGGAAAAGTGACCACGTGTTCTGATGTAAGATTTACGGTAAGTGAAATAAGACTTGGGCATAAAATCATTCACTCTTTTTATAAAAGCTCAGTTGCTACATAAGGTTAACTATTTTTCTTTCGTTTCGTATAAAAAAATAGAAAAGAACACGTTTTTTTAATTTAAAAAAAAATACGCAAAAGGAAAATTGTCACATGTAACTGACCGGCAATACTCCAATAGAGTTAATTAAAAATTAAAACAAATATACATAGAGTATATTTGTTTTAATTTTTAATTTATGTTTAATTACAGATGTCACGAAATCGAAAAAGACTAACAGCCAAAGCAAAATGGACCAAAGATAATTTAGAACAGACAATAGAAGCAGTCAAAAATGGAACGAGTATACGACAAGCTTCAAACCAATATAAAATTCCATTTTCAACGCTTCAAGAGAGGATAAAGAACAAAAAAATAACAGCACCTAACAAAGGGAAGAAAACCTGTGTTTTCAACCGAACAGGAACTGGAAATAGCCAATCAAATTAAACACTTGGCTTCCATTTTTTACGGTGTTACCACAAAAGAACTGAGAAGGTTTGCTTTTGAATTTGCCGAGAGGAACCACCTCAAACATAACTTTAACGCAACACAAAGGCTGGCTGGAATAGAGTGGCTAAGAAGTTTCATCAGACGCAATCCTACCATATCAGTGCGAAAAGCTGAGGCTACTAGTCTAAATCGTCTGACCGGTTTCAACAAGGATGAAATAGCTAGGTTTTATAAACTGTTGGAAGAAGTGATGTCAAAATATAACTTTTCCCCTAGCAAAATTTATAACGCAGATGAAACGGGCATCACAACTGTTCAGGACCCAGGAAAGATTCTGGCAACCAAAGGGCAAAAGGGTGTTGGTTTGGTAAATAGCGGAGAAAGAGGCCGAAATATTACAGTCATGTGTGCCGTGAATGCTGCAGGGGGATTTATTCCGCCCATGTTCATCTTTCCCAGAAAGAGATTAAGCCCTCTCCTGGAAAAAGGTGGACCTGCAGAAGCACTTTATAAATGTACAACTAGTGGCTGGATCGATGAAAATATTTTTTGTGACTGGTTAATGCATTTCAGAAATTACGCTATACCCACGAAAAACGAACCCGTTTTATTAATTCTGGACAACCACTCCAGTCACATTTCTTTGAAATCGTATCGTATTTGCAAAGAAAATTATATCGTTATGCTTTCAATCCCACCTCACAGTTCACATAGGATACAGCCATTAGATGTTGTTTTCTATGGACCCCTTAAAGCCGAATATAGAAACCAGTGCAATTTATTTATGAAAACGCAGTTGATGAAAAGTATCACTTCATACGATGTAGCTTCCTTATTTAATAAAGCCTATTCAACTGTGGCCACAATCAGCAAAGGAGAATCTGGATTCAGGAGCGTTGGTATCTATCCTCTTAAAAACAAGGTTTGAACAAGACTTTTTGCCTTCCGCGTTGTTTAATCAGAACGAGAACGTCATTGCCGTACAAGATAACGAAGCTGATATATCCATCAGTAATGCACCCCAAGCTGTAGCAAGCAACGAGCCTCTACCTGGGCCTTCAACAAGTAAACATCAATAAGAAATTCCTTCAACTTCTACCGGATTTCTCTCTTTTCAACAAATTCTTCCCGTGCCTAAACTAGCAGAGAAAAAGAAAAGGGTAAGCAGGCAAAAACAACACGCGAAAATACTTACAGCTACACCATTCAAGCAAGAGTTGGAAGAAAGGGAAGTCAAGAAACAGGAAAAGGAAAGGAAGAAATTAAAGCTACAACCTTCTAAAATGGATCAAGATAAAAACAGGGATAATTTAAGAAATAAGAAACAAAAACATAAAAGAAAATTATTTGACGAAAGCTCATCAGATTCTGATGGGATGTTCAATGTGACGATAATGAAGATGAAGATATCGATGAAGATAGATGTGATTGATTGATTTGTAATGATTATGGAAAACATAATGAAGAGTGGTACAGATGCACCCTATGCGGCAGATGGGCACATTCTGAATGCAGTGGATGGGACACAGCAAGAGGATACATATGTAATGAATGTCAGCCTTTTTCTTAGAATGATAGCCTGTTTTTTTTTCGCTTGAACTGTTTAAAATTCAAATTTTGTTCATTTTTTAGTTGTTAAAGTAAATATATCCTTTGTAGCCTGTTTCTGTTTCTTTTTCAACTATTTAAAATTCAAATTTTGTTCATTTTTTAGTTGTTAAGGTAAAGATATTAGATAAATTAAGATTAAGATAAATAATTATTTGCAGTTTTTTTTCATTATTCTTAAAATATTTTTCTGCATGACCGGCATTGCCCGCATATGTGACCGACATTCCCCCATATGTATGACAATGCCAGTCAAATCCACATTTTTGTTTTTTTTTGTTGTCATGAAAGTATAGAAAGCATTTTTAAAGACATTCTCATAAAAAAAGTTTGCAGTGCACTAGAGATTGCTACCTTAAAATCATTTGCCATTATGGCGTATTTTTGTGCTTAGGAGCGAGACTTTTCTTAAGTGACCGCCATTTGCCCACTTTACCCTACGTAAAGTTTTACTGTACGACATCACCAAGTTTGACTCTTTAATTTTTAATACAGAGTGAATAAAAAGATATACACTTTTCAATTATTTCCAAGATTATTTATTATTATTTTATGCCTTGATATACACATCAAGTAAAAAAGAAATAAAGCTAATTTTAGAGCTATTGTATGCCATGGCAAGATTTGACACATAGAGTCTTAATACAGGGTGGTTGAAATTCTCCAGGTCCAAATAGTTTATTTTACATTTGAGGACACAATTACAGATTTTTTTCAGAGATGGCATTAAAAAACACTAATAAACAGTTAATACAAATGAGTTTTTATTACTAAACATACAAAATTAACTATACCAAAGCAACAAAAAGGCGGCAAATAAGATTAAAAAAGAAATGCGGGAAAATAAAACGACAATGTAACACAAGAACTTAATAGTCTGTTGGCCATCCACCAGCTCCAATGCATGCAAACTGATGGAAGTAGATAACAATGTTATCTAGTATTTATCATATGTGATATTGGATTTAAGTCCGGCGATCGCGGAGCCCAGTCCAAACTTATATATGATATTTCTTCTACTTCTTTATATTCGATCACTACTCTTGTCGTATGTACGGTGCATTATCGCCCATGAATAAAAAGATTGGACCTACAGCACACCGCCAGATGCAAACAACTGGGTCCAGGATATGTTCTATGTAAATTTGACCAGACATCGTTCTGAGTATAGATATCCAGGGTGTTTCGTCCTTATATATATTGAAGAGTTATTTTTTCTTTTTCTTAAATAATTGTTATGTGTGGTTATTATTTAATTTTATGCTAAACATAAATAATGCAAATTGATTTTATTTTAAAACAATAATCGCGCGCAATGTCTCGTGTTTCTATTGGTGACAATTTCATATATTGCATATGGCTACAAACGAGAAGATGCGCTGGAAGTCGACAAGTACAAGTGCGAGGGACTGGTACTTGTACTCAAGCATGGTACCTCAAAACTAAAAGTTAAAATATTTTTTTACTTTTCCCATGTGCCGGCCGGCAAAAGTAAATTTGTATAAGAAAACATAATGAACTAGTGTTGCAACCAAGATGACGAATTGCTATGTAATGGTGTGAACTCCCGTCTCAAACCCCAGTTTGACGACCAGGTAAGCCATATTTCTTTGATTTTGTCACCTTCGTGGAATCAATTAATTATCGCCAAATTGTATCCTAACTTAATTACAGTCTATTAAAAATTATATATTTAATAATTTAGCTCTACCACGTACATTTTTTGGTCCTTCGAGCCGGACACGAACGTTTTATTATTCCACATTATCCTACCCCAAAACCTGATTGTACCGCTTTGATATGGTAGCAGTTCTCTATAGTTGGCAGCCCTGCCTTCTCGTCCTGGAACTCGCCAAATGTAAACCCGTTGGTCATCGGACATTAAACCAATTCTGGTTTCATGGTAAAACATTACATTTTTCCATTGATTGATGTTTCAATGGCGATGTTCGAAACACCAATTTAACCTTATCCGTTTCTGCATTTGTGTAAGTTTGAGAACTCACAGGGGCCTTCTGTTTCTCAGGCCTATTTTATGTTGCCGTCTTCTAATTGTTTCAGTTGATACCTCGATGTGATGTGCTGGCCGAATTTATTCCTTTATAACCTGTTGATGTAGTTGTTGGATTCCTCCTGGTCGGTATTCTATTAAAACGATCTTGATTTTCTGGGCTCTTGCGATTTCGATGCTTTCGAAGTCTATTTTCAGTTCAATATATCTGGAATACATTCGAGAGACTTCACTCTGGTTAACCCTGTTTATTCGACCACATTCCTCTGACTTCTACCGCTCTCCCCTAAACTTAAGATACGGCCTCGGTTTAAAGCAGAAATACTAAGCATTTTTAACTTTTTGTAGTTGAGTTGACAATGTCAAAAAATTCACCTTACAGGTCGTTTAGGTTGTTTATTGTTATATGAGTAGTAGTTTATTGACTTTTAGACGGGGCAATTTTGAATATCATTTCATCCTCCCTATATTAAAACTGCAAATGTTTAGCAAAATACAAGAATTCTAACCACACTATACCACAACTTGTCACGTTCTGGACGCGCGCTTCGCTAACCAAGTTAGCATCATAAGTAGATGTTATAAACTAAAGTAACTTATCCTAACCGAGACTATTTATAGGTAAATGTGGTCACACTTGGTTGCACCCGACTCCACCGTTGCCAAGTAAACAATAGAGGGGACTATAGGGAATAAGCCCTCTGTCTTTATTTAGTACTTTCTTACCACATTTAACTATTTCTATACTTTCAAATGCATCCAATAATCTATTATTAGATACATTTTTAATCAACTTAAGATTATTTATTCCTATTTGGTGATTGTTTTCCAAAGCATGTTGGGCAACGCTTGACTTTTCTGTTCTTCCGTATCTTAAATGTGCCATGTGTTCTTTAAAACGAATGTTTATGGAACGTTTAGTTTGCCCAATATATTTTAGATCGCAGTCATTACAGCTAATTTCATAGATGCCACTCCTCTCCTTCAAGTCGACTTTGTCTTTAGAGTTTCCAAGGAGATCTATCAAACTGTTCCCCGATTTGCAGGCTACTATATCTTAGATCATATGGGATAACTATGAACTTATTGGGAGCCTCAGGTGCTTGAAGAGTAGTGGCGTCTTTTAACATTTTCTTATGCTTATGGCTATTTACTAATTTATGTACAAAAATATCATTGTATCCATTACTTTTAGCTATATTTCTAATCCGATTCATTTCATTGTTAAAACGTTCTTTACTTGATGGAAAATTGACTAACCTGTGAGTTAAGAAATGAAATGCTGCCATTTTGTGTTGACGGCAATAAAATGAGTCGGATGTTATATACCTATCAGTATTAGTAAATTTCCTATAAATACCAAATTCTAATTTATCGTTATTTCTAATAACTAACGTGTCGAGAAAAGGTTTTGCCCATTGTTCTCCTCGTCGTACCTAAAATTAATGTTGTAAGAAAGTGTCCAAATTTTCTGTTCTAGTATCAAAAATAGCAAATACATCGTCTACGTATCTATACCTCACCCTTGGAAAATACTTAAGTTCTTTTTTGAATTGGGTTTCTAATCTACCCATAAACAAATTTGCAAGAATCGGAGATAAGCAATTGCCCATTGCAGTTCCATCAAGTTGTGTATAATACTTATTGTTGAACTGAAAAAAAAATTTAATTCATACATAATTTTTTACGAGAAACATATTTTGACTTGTTGTTAACAAGGTTTTTTGAGATTTCATTTCTGCAAGCCTCTCTAATGAATCCCTTAGTCGACTCTGGCACGTATTGAATAGAACTATCTAAATATCTCATAGGATAACTTTGAGGTTATTAACTCGTTAGAATTCTTAGATAAAATTAAAAATGTTCACTTAAAACAAGGTGAAATTTTAATATCTTTTGATGTAAGCTCATTGTTTCCTAGTGTACTCATACCACTAGCTTTAGAGTACCTAAAGGAACTACTTCAAATCAATTATTTGAATTGTTTTCAGTTCAACAATAAATATTATAAACAACTTGAGGGAACTGCAATGGCCATTGCTTATTTCCGTTTTTTTGCAAATTTGTTTATGGGTAGATTAGAAACCCAATTCAAAAAAGAACTCAAGTATTTCCCAAGGGTGTGGTATAGATACGTAGACGAAGTATTTGCTATTTTTGATACTAAAACAGAAAATTTGGACACTTTCTTAGAAACATTAAACAATAAAATAAATATCCTCCCATTAATTTTACGTACGAAAAGGAGAACAATGGGCAATTACCTTTTCTCGACACGTTAGTTATTAGAAATAACGATAAATTTGAATTTGATATTTATAGGAAATTTACTAATACTGATAGGTATATAACATCCGACTCATTTCATTGACGTCAACACAAAATGGCAGCATTTCATTTCTTAACTCACAGAGTAGTCAATTTTCCATTAAGTAAAGAACCTTTTAACAATGAAATGAATCGGATTAAAAATATAGCTAAAAGTAATGGATATAATGATAATTTTGTACATAAATTAGTAAATAGACATAAGCGTAAGAAAATGTTAAAAGATGCCACACCTCTTCAAGCACCTGAGGCTCCCAATAAGTTCATAGTAATCCCATATGATCCCAGATATACGAGAGGTCTAGAAAAAGTATTTAAAAACGTAGGTTTTAGAGTATCCTACAAAACAGAGAACAGTTTGAAAAATCTCCTTGGAAACCCTAAAGACAAAATCGACTTGAAGGAGAGGAGTGGCATCTATGAAATTAGCTGTAATAACTGCGATCTAAAATATGTTGAGCAAACTAAACGCTCCATAAATATTCGTTTTAAAGAACACATGGCACATTTAAGATACGGAAAAACAGAAAAGTCAAGCGTTGCCCAACATGCTTTGGAAAACAATCACCAAATAGGAATAAATAATCTTAAGTTGATTAAAAATGTATCTAATAATAGATTATTGGATGCATTTGAAAGTATAGAAATAGGTAAATGTGGTAAGAAAGTATTAAATAAAGACAGAGGGCCAGTCTATTGTTTACTTGACAACGGTGCAGTCGGCGGCAACCAAGTGTGACCACATTTACCTATAGTAAGGTTAGGATAAGTTACTTTAGTTTGTATCATCTGCTGATGATGCTAACTTGGTTAGCGAAACGCGCGTCCAGAACATAAAAAGTTGTGGTGTAGTGTGGTTAGAACTCTTGTATTTTGATCTATCTTCCACCACAGGTTCCAGTGTTAGGGCCTGCAAATGTTTAAATTTTGTGATGGTATACAGTAGTTCTGAAATTAGCATCTTTTTACTTGATACCTATACCAAGTAATAAATAATAAAACTACAAATACATTATTAAATTTGGCGACACTGATAAATTAGGAGTACATCTCTAGGTATTCATAAATGTTCAATGCCTAGGTGTACTTTTAATTAACCATATTTTTAAGTTATGGTTTAAAGTGTATATCTTTTTATTCACCCTGTATTAAAAATTAAAGTTTCAAATTTGGTGATGTGGTACAGTAAAACTTTACCTAGCCGCAGCATATGAAAAAATTAAATCTGCATGTCCCATCTCTTTTTGGCAGTCATATTAACTTTTGGTTAATTTACAAGCTCACGTAACTTTTAGTTTTCCCGGTACAATGCAACAAAATTTTCAACTCTGCCTAGGCCTTCAAGCAGTAGAAGGACTGACCTATCAGGAAAAAAAAACTTTGTTAAAATCTCTTGAATAATAACATAAATATATGCATTTGAAATTAACTTAAGTGTTGACTAGTGTAGTATCCTTATATCATGAAATTCTTGTGGCAAAAACCTTTATTACATTTTAGGAGCTCAAAACTTTCTAAAATTACTCCCAACTTTTTTCTGAGGCGATTTATTATTATCCTCATGGGTACCCCTATCTTCAAAATACTTGCAAATCTCCCTGACCGCTATCTGCTTGTTAAGATTCGTGAGATCATGACAAGATTTTGCCCTCTTTGTCGCTGATTTTTCAGGCTTCAAAGACACATCTTCGGAACTTCGCACTTTTCTTCCCATCTTGCATAGGGATTCAAATAGACATAATTTCTCTTTCACTGGCACATACGTTTCAACATTTTGACATTTCTTTAATAATGTCTCGACGACCTCCTCAGGAGTGTCTCGAGTTTGAGGTACAGGTTGTGAGTTTAGCGGAGGTTTTAGGTTAACTTTAGGAAGATGCTTAAAAATATTGTTCTTTGATTCGGTGGTGCTTGATGCCTTTTGGTATTTCCACTCTGGAATCCTGACGATTTCTTTGGTATCTGCTTCCCTGTTTTTCTCGCAATTTACGCAAGGCAGGTTTTTCTGAGGAGTAATGTTGTTGAAGTTCCAGTCTTTATCGCAGTCGTCACCTCTTTTGTTCCAGCATTCCGCCAGAGTAAGGATGTCGAGGTACTTTATGGCATCGAGAGGTGTTTGACGGATGAGTTCGATGGCCAAAATCTTTACCCATTGGTCGAAGGATCTTTCACTAGCGGTCTGAAACAAATAAATTCTCATTATTTATTGATAAAATCGTAAACTTAATGACAACATTTGTGCCATTTATCTTTAGTTGTCATACACACATAGGCGTTGTACAAGTGGTTTCAACCTAATAGAAAAGAATTGATTTGAAAATTTGTCAGTTTGTTTGACGTGTAACCAAGAAACAAAACAATAATAGTTTGCAGCCATCAATAATGTTTTTTTTAATGTATTCAGACAAATTTCTTTTTGGACCTTTTCTAAAGTCCTAATTTTATTTTATATATATTTATTGCTAAATTTTAAATTTAAAGCCATTATTGAAAATTAATATTAGAGACAAACTTCTTGAGTAACATAGCTATCAACCTAAACAACATATAACAACAGATAACATAAACAGATTACATGGAAATAGAAAAACAGGAAAAATTTTAAAACAAATGACTAAATAATTGATTTTCCACATTCTGTCCGTTTTCTGCTATACACAGTGTATATCGCACTTGAATGTTTGCCACAGCGCGGCAGCGATTCGGACGGCGCGGGCGTCACTAATATTAAGACTAATAATTTCTTCACGAATTTTTTGTTTTAATTCATTTAAGTACAGGGTATCCGAATTTTCGATATTACTGAAGATAGAGAGATGATGTTTTCGCAACACTGTGGTACTTTTTTTGTGAAGCCAAAGAAGCCACAAACAAATTTTTCCTAGCCCTTTTCTTTTTTGAGATACAGGGTGAAATTGAAAATTTTGCGTTCTTAGGTAGTAAAAACTAACATCTATAGAGTTTTTTGCATAGAATCCAGTGGCGTAGTCAGTTTTTGGTTAGATACTGTCATTTTCGAGGTATAGACTAAAGTTGGGTTTTTATAAATAGGATACACTATATATATTTTTTAATATTTGGGTTTCGCTCATTTTTAGCTTCTCAAAAATATATATCGACAATTAAGTCAATTTAAAGAAATTTTAATATGTTTTTCTCGTAGGCCATGAAAATTGTGTGTTAATTTTCTAAATCTGAATTATCTGTATCAAAGTTTGTTAAATATCATTATTAAACAATAAATCAGTTAACAAAGATTCATACTATTTAAGTGTTATGCTAAGGAAACACACAAACATCTAACAAATCTACTAAAAGCACATTATAAACTAAAAATATATACATATGATGATAATTTAATTATTTTTCTAATGTTGACAATAAAATTGTATTCTGTCAAATACTTCCTATTGACTAAATTAGAAATAGGTTGTAGAAATTACAGATACTCTTCGAACTGTTCCCCATTATACCTTATACACATATCGCACATTTCTCATTACTCATCACTTATTCTACTTAGTGCGTTAAGCATAATCATTTGGCGAGCTTGTAAATATCTAAAGGCTCTTCTTGCATCGTTTTGTAGATCTTCGATCGTGTGGTGTTGCCTTTGGTAGATGATGCCTTCAAAATATCCCCATAGAAAAAAGTCAAGAATCGACAAATCTGGCGACCTAGGCGGCCATCTTACAGCCCCATTTATACCAATCCAGCGACCTGGAAATTAATTTTCTAAACAGTTACTAACAGCCCGTGCCTTATGAGCCGGGGCACCATGTTGCTGAAGAAAAATATTTTGTAATTCTGCCAAAGGAATATTATCTAATAAATCAGGAAGCGTATTTTCCAGTATCTCTAGGTACCGGTTTCCAGTGAGACTACCGTTATAAATGACACACCCTATTTTTGTGCTAAAGATAAAGCAGGACACGCTAAATCCAAACCTGCCTATCTATGCGACGCTGTGCATCTCGCGGGTGCAAATGGTGCCCTAACTTATATTTATATGGTTTGAAATGGTATTTTTTTAGATTAGTCTGCACTGTTGACTTAGGTACTCCCACTTCATCCTCGACTTTTTGACAGGAAGTTGACGGATTGATTGCAACGGCAGCTAAAACATGAATCTCTTCAGTTTCCCGATTTTCTTTGTTATATGATTTCGGTCGCGGTACTTTGAATGATCAGTGATGGATCAGATTTCTTTTTATTCTTGAAAATGTTCTCTTATCGGGCTGTCTTCGTTTTGGGTATCTATAAGGAATAAATGCTTATTTACAGATATATAGAGTATAGAACATATTCAAAATAAATTAAATTGAATTATTTTATTATACAGGGCGATGTAAAAGATGTTTTTTTTTATCACTTATCTACAAAACTGCTATTCTACTTTTCAAATATTTTAATTATAATTAATTTTATTGGAAATTTAGCGACATCGTATCTTTCATGTTACATATTTGCTGCAATAATATGCTTTTTTATTACAAGCAAATTTTGGACACAATTGTAACCTGTTAGGAACGATAGGCATAATTGGAAATATTAATATTATTATTCTGAAAAAAAAGTCACAAAACTAAAGTTTTATTATTATCTATACTTTTGTTTTTCAAAAATACTGACAGTCCTTTTACATCGGCTATCACTAGTTCCGAAAAGCCCTGGTTTAAGAAGCAAAGTTATTTTGTTTATTTAGTATTATTCCTGTCACTTACCGGATTAGATACATCTCTGACGCTTCATCCGGATTTTCCTGGCACTGTATAAAACAAACAAGCATGTCATATTTCTCCAAGTTTTCGAAATTCGCAACCATTTGATATTTAATAAATGGACAAAGGCAATATTTGATTAAAATAATTTAACAATGACAAATGTCAATTAGTTTCTACAATGGCTCAACAGAATCTATATATTATTTTGTTTAATCAAGTCATGGCCGCCTTATTTTATTTAAAACAGATCTTTCTAAGGGATAAATTAAATAGTTGTAAGTGTAAGTATTTTCAAACAAAACAATTGTCAACATTAGAAAAATATTAAATCCAACGTCATTTGTTGTAAATAAAACATTTTTAGTGTATAATAGGTATATATTTTTTTATTAGATTTCTTAAGTATTTGTGCTAGTTGTGTTGTCCAGGGTAAATACTAAATAGTAGGTATCTTTGTTTATTGATTTATTGTTTAATTGTGATATTATAACAAACTTTGGTACAGATAATTCAGATTTAGAAAATTAACACACACAACTTTATATATTTTTGAGAAGCTAAAAATGAAAAACATGTTATGTATTTTTGAAAAGAAGTATCTAAAAAGCTGCCAGGCTATCGATGTTAATTTTCACCCTGTATCTACGCAAAATTTTCAATTTCACCCTGTATCTCAAGAACGAAAAGGGCTAGGAAAAATTTATTTGTGGCTTCTTTGGTTTTACAAAAAAGTAGCAGAGTGTTGCGAAAACCGTATCTCTCTATCTTCAGTAATAAGGGAGATACCCCGCCAAACTATCGAAATTCGGATGCCCTGTACAATAATTGTTTCGATTTTTATGCACTCTATATTTAAGTGTGCGGCATAAAAAATAATCTGAGGGTGTCAAATCGGGACTTTGCAGCGGCCATGGAATTTCACCATTACTACATATACTTAAATTGCTCATTTAAAAATGCCCTTATATCTTCACCATAGTGGTATGGAGCATTATCTTGTTGATATACCAAGTCCACATGAATATATTCCGGAAGATCATTGAGCTTTTCCATAATTTGATTTCTGAAAAGGTTTAAAAATGATTGTCTATTCAAATAGTTTCAATTTAAAGTTAAATATTTTATTCAGTTGCGAAAAAGCCAAAAAAAGTAATTTTTTTATCATTTTAAAAGCAACAAATATTCTGAGCACATTTAAAAAAGCACCAGTTCTGTAATGAATTCACTTTAACATTTAAATTTATTGAAACACTCAAATCTAAAATAGAATTAGGCTTTCTCCAGAATCACTCATTAAATTGCGTTATTTTTACGTGCTACCCACTTCCTATTTGCCTTTGACCTAAGTAAAACAACTTAAAAAAAAATTAATTTTAACACTTTAATATTACTTATAAGAATTTAAGAGGTATTTTGTTCATTTGTGAAAAAGGATGTCATTTGTCATTTTGAAACATAAATTTGACAAGCTTAATTTCATACATTTGATGTAGTATTTTACGAAAGTAGTTACAATTCTCTATCAATGTATTTGAGTCCTTTACAACACATATCGTAAATAACTATTAAAAAAAACTAGCTAACTTTTATTGGGAAGAGTGAACTGTTGTCCGAGTCAGTTCAGTACATAGTCACAATATATATGTGTTGCATATCCTGTGTCTTCATTTTTATTGGGCGCCTACCAATATGTTTACAATTTCCTTTCTACCTATGCTAGACTTGACTTGGGCATAATTTAAAATAAATTCAATAAGTATCCCAAATTCACATTTAATTTTTCTGCAAAATTTAAAATGAATTGAATAAGATTTTTTACGTAGTTTAAAAAAAAATTATTTGGCCGTCATTTTGTTTCGCTATCTTAAATTGCAACAACATATATGGTCGTTTACAACATGAGACATAAAATAAACGTTAAACATCACTCTTCTGTTGAGTTTCGAATTGAGTGGTTCTCTGTGTATCGATAAGCAAGTGTATGTGAAGACGAGAATGTTCAAACGCGCCGAAGTTGTAAAATTTCTGCTGACAAATTTTGTTATATTTGTGGAGAATTTCAGGCCATTTTACGAAAATATAAAAAAAGCCTACTTTAAATATTTTGGTGTGTTAATTGGGATCAAGATAAACGGTGGGCTCCCCATGTGTGCTGTGTTAGTTGTAGTGTATCATTGGTGCAATGGATGAAGCGAAAGAGAAAAACTATGCCTTTTGCAAATCCAATGGTATGGCGAGAACCCACCAATCATTCTGACGATTGTTATTTTTGCCTGACAAAGACTAAAGGTTATTCCAAAAAGGGAAAGCACAATATAGAATACCCAAATTTGCAATCTGCCATACGACCTGTTCCTCATAATGCAAATTTGCCAGTGCCGAGTGCGCCTTTAAATTGGCAAGCTATTGATTTGGGAGATAATGGAGATAACACATCATCAGGCAGCTTAGAAGGACAGTGCACCGATCCCACTTTTACCACAGGTCCCAGTTCCGGCGAGCCACATTTGATTGTTCAAAGTGAATTAAATGATTTAGTACGTGATTTGAGGTTATCCAAGCAACAGTCAGAACTTCTGGGTGCCAGTCTTAAGGAATGGAACCTATCGGCCAAAGAAACAAAAATTACGAATTTTAAAAAAAGAAATGCTATGTTTTCTGACTTCTACAGTATGGAAAATTCGTTGTTTGTGATATATTTGTGGAGAATTTCATAAATATAGCTTAAAAGCTGTGTTATTGCATAATGGAAATTTAAAACCCTCTATACCAGTTGCCCATTCAGTTGCAATGAAAGAAAATGATGAAAATGTGCGCACGATTTTGGATAAAATAAACTACAATAGGTATAAATGGCAGATATGTGGGGACTTAAAAGTTATAGCGATTTTGGTGGGACTTCGGAAGGGATTTACAAAATATTGCTGTTTTCTTTGTTTATGGGACAGTCGTGCAATAAATCAGCATTATGTAACAAAAATTTGGCCAGACAGCGAATTTCAACCGGGATCTCAAAATGTTGAATATATACCTCTTGTTGATCCCAAAAATGTCATTTTGCTTTCTCTTCACATTAAACTCGGGCTGATGAAAAACTTTGTGAAAGCTTTGAATAAAGATGGTGATGGATTTAAATACCTAAGACAAGTCTTTCCCCAGTTAAGTGATGCTAAATTAAAAGAAGGCATTTTTATCGGGCCACAAATCAGAAAATTGCTGGACGATGTCAATTTTACGGAAAAGCTTACCAGGCAGGAACTCAGAGCATGGAATTCATTTGTTAATGTAGTAAGAGGATTTTTAGGGAACAATATGGATGAAAATTATGAACAATTAGTTAATGAACTCTTAGATGCCTATAAAGTGCTTGGTGCCAGAATGTCATTAAAAATTCACTTCCTCCATTCCCATCTGTCATTTTTTCCTAAAAATTTGGGAGCTGTGAGTGACGAGCTGGGTGAAAGGTTTTACCAAGATATCAGAACAATGGAAATTCGGTACCAAGGACGATGGGATCCAGCCATGATGGGTGACCACTCTGGATTTTTGAAGAAAGAAGATTTGACTCATAAACGGAAAAAATAAAGTTTAATTAGTGTTTTAAGTTAATATTTTTCTCGTTTGCTTTTCTCTTAGATGTATGGTATGTTTAATAGGTGAAAACTGTAAACATAGTCAATAAACAGGGTTAAGAATTTTCTGAAATAATTTTTTTCTATAGATATTAAGTATCGTAACATTCGATATGGTTCTACAACTCTAACAAGAAAACCCTACGTGCTACAACTTCCTATTTGTCATTTTCGTATTTGGATAGGTCCATTCTATTAGATTATGCTATGCTGATTTGTGTTACAACAAAAAATTTTTTTTGTCGCCCATTGTAACCTTTTACCATTTCACTAGACCGCCATTTTCTTTCGCCATATGGGATTTTTACCAAAATGTTACCAGGTCATCCCCATATGATCCTTAGTTTATGACCAAATTTGAAGTCAGGCCGGTATGTAGTTTTTTAGCTATGCCTCGAACAGACAGACCGACGAAATTGAGAAAATATATTTTCGGCATCTAGGAGCCCTGAAACGTAAAGATCTGAAAAAATCTCGGAGGCTGATTTTTTTTACGATTACAATACTTTTGCGAGGGAAGTAAAACATGCGATACTAAATAATAACGTAACCGTGGAATGAAGTTAAATCTGCAAAAAATGCCTGACTATTGTGATAGTACTTCACAATAATTCAATAATTGTTATAATAAGATTATTGCAAGGTTGTTAATATTGCGCAAATGTGTCTTCCTACAACATTACGATGTTGCAAACTACAAGGACACCCTCTTCATTATTTAATTTATAATTAATTAGTACCTACAATAAAGCTTAACACTTATTAAATAACTATTTTATGTGGGCACGACTACTGGGATCCTCATCGTTTGTACTTAGTTTCTAAAACAATTATAAACGGATAAAAGAACCGCCAAAAAAAAAACAAAGATATGAAACAATACATTAAGGAAAGGCGAATTGTAATGGATGTCGATTGTGTGCAATTCCGCAATTAGAGTAGGTAATTAGTTTATATTCGCAGCTCTCTAAACACAAATGCACTTTGCTTGTTTATAAATCAGGTTTAAGAACGCAGCAGGAAATCCATTATTTCGATGACGAAGAAAAAAGATATTTGGCGTTAGTTTAAAATGAGATCGTTCATGTTTCGGAACGAGAAGACATTAAAATATATATACCGGGTGTTACTCAAATGTAGTCCACCACTTTAAAATACTTGGCTTCTGAATTAGAATTTTGACAGCATGAGAAGTTGATTTTTCTCACGATTACAAATATATTAATTGGCCGCCGTTTTGTTCCGCCATCTTGAATTAGTACCACAGGTTTACTAGTTTATCTATACCACAATTAGTTTTTTAGGCTGAATTTTTAAATACTTTATTAAGCCGCCATTTTGTTCCGCCATCTTGGATTAAAATTCTCAACGTTTAATTTCCTTTTTTACTTAATTTTTACAAACAATACTTTTTATACTTATATTAAGATCTATCAATTAAAGAACATAACGTTTTTCCTTTTTTTCTTTTAATACATATAAGCAAAATAGGTCACAGTAACAATTATGTTTAGATATTTTTAAACTCGTTTTTAAATCACCCCGGTAAGTGAACGTTCATTCTTGTTAATCGCTAGCGGTTTGCATCATCCTCGTAAAAGCATGGGCATCTGCACAATGTATGAATTTCTCGGATTCGTCGGCGCGTTTTTGTATTTTAAATGATTCATATTTGAGATTTTTTATTTCATAACGAATATTATTATAAATTATAAATATATATATATATATATATATATATATATATATGTATATGTATATATATATATATATATATATATATATATATATATATATATATATATATGTATATATATATATATTTTTTTTTCAGCAAAATTTTCTTGGGAATTTTGGTTCAGTAAAATAAACTGCGAGGTAGTGGGTAGTTACATAATTTTATTTTTTTTTTCCAGGACGTTTCGTTGACTTTAGTACAACTTTTTAAACTGGTTTATAACGTGTCTAAAAGTAAAATTGACCTTAAATAAATATATACGATTTACAATAAATAAACTTACCATCAGAAACAAAGATCCAAAATGCGTTAAATGAGATAACAAATTGTGTAACACATATGAGACATACAACACAAAGCTGACATTTTGTATATTACATTAAAAAGAAACACAACGTGAAAATATAATACACCAGTCACATACATAGAATGAAAACGAGTATTAAAGTCGACTGCTACTATATTACAAATAAGACATATAGGTGCTATTGGAATTCTGTTGTTTTTTTGTGCTGTAAGAGTTTAAAAGAAATTATTTTACGAACATCCAAAATACCATTGTTATTTCATTTCTCATTTGGTACTAGTTAAAAAAACATAATAATGAATTATTTAATAAAATATTTGTTAGAGAACTGCATATTTTCTAGTTTTAAAGGTGAAAAATTTAATTTAGAATATTAAAATATATTTTATTGAGACCACCTATTTCCGATTTATCTTTTATGGATTAAGGATTGTTTTTTATGTGGATCATTTCATGATATTCGCGTTTTCTTTTGTGTGGTTCTGTTGTTTCATCAAAGTTAAAATTATGATTAAGGTTTTCCTCATGTTTTTTAAGTGTTGTAGTATTTTTTTTATCGTATCGATGCCCATTTAACCTATTGTGAAGATGTTGGCTAGTTTGTCCAATGTACCCAAAAGGACAATCTTTACATGGTATCTGGTATACAGTATGCGTTTTTTTATTTTTAGGAATTTCACTTTTTAGTTTACTGTAATTATTATTTAGGAGGTTAAACCCTTTGTGACACACAGTAACATCACGTTTTTTAAAAAGCTTTTGGAAATTTTCTGTCAGGTTGGGTATTTATGGTAGGGACAAATAATTTTTATGATTTTTCTTATTGTTTTTTCGGTTTTCTTTATCTGTGATATTGGAGTTGTACTGTTCAATGCGTTGTCTAAAAATAGAATTTATTAGTTTTTGTGGATATGAGTTTAATTTAAGCACATTTTTTGCCTTTTTTATTGAGGTATTTCTAAACTCAGGGTTGCTCAATTTAATTGCTCTATCGGCTAAACTAATTACTACAGATTTTTTGTGATATATGGTGCTATGATTTATAGTTTAGATACCTACCGGACCATGTAGGTTTTGTATACCACTCTGTCAGAATTTTAGTATTTTTGTGGTGTAGCGTCATATCAAGAAAATTTATTTTGTTCAGTTTTTCGATTTCTATAGTAAATTGGAGTTTTTTATGGTAACTATTAAAAAGATTTAAGGTTTAGTTGATTTTATCTGTGGGAATTGCACAAATACAGTCATCAACATATCTATAGAAAAATGGTAACGAAAAATTTAATATAGAAATAATTTGGGTCAAGGTCTTCTAGAACTAATTGGGCAATTATACTAGATATTGCGAAGAAACATTCAATGATCATATATATATATATATATATATATATATATATATATATATATATATATATATATATATATATATATATATATATATATTTAACAGATGATTTATATTTCCAAGTTATTTTGATTTCCAGTATTTAAATTATGAATATTAGTTCGAAATTGAATGAATGAATTTTTTCATATAAATAATTAGGAAATTTGTTTAAAATTATTTCATGAATAAAACAAGAGAAGTGGATTTCGCGTCTAATTTAGATAATTTAAATCTATTAAAAATAGAAGATATATTATCATACTTGGTACAATTATTATGTAAAATTTGTAATTTATTTTTATCATTAGAACTGATATATTTATGACAAATTGAATCACAATAATCAAGGCCATTTATAATTAAAGAATCAACAAGTTTTAGTTTAGTGTTAGTGTTTAAAAAATCTTTAAAATTGTTTAAAATTCTTAGTTTAAAATATGCATTTTTAACGATTTTTTATATGATCATTAAAATTTAAATTTTGATCAAACATAACACCAAGATTTCTCATTGAAGTATCTAAAGCAAGGGTGCTTAAACTTGAACTGCTGGCGATCTACCTCAATATTTTTAGACTACTTACGATCGACTCTGAGAGGCTGCAAGTATGTGTGATATGCAGGGTTGTCGTACATACACGATACATACACCCTACCTACCTACCTACCTAGGTAGGGTGTACCGTAGCATATATAGATATTAGCTTTCCGCACAATATACATTATTTTAGTCAAGGTTTGGGTTAGGTTTAGTTAGGTTCTTCTCTACAATATCAATGAAAAAACTCATAGTTATTCAAAATTGCGAGTTTATTGGTTGTTACAAAACAAAAGAGTTACATATGGTGTCAAACTTAACTAAGGAGTGACTTTGGATGTTGAAGCGTGGCACTGCATGTCCTCAGCATACTTTTTATAAGATGGTACGTAACCACTGAATGCTAATCGCAAGCATGATGACATATGATCGTCAGTTAGTCGATTGCGATATTCTGACTTAATTATCTTCCTTTCAGAAAATGCAGACTCGCATAAATAAGTTGACCCAAACACTGCTGTCAGTTGAAGGGCGATTTGCTTTAGGTATATTCGGATATTTATGCCCATAATTTCCTCCGTGTTTAAAACCTTTGAACACAAAACTTGTTGATGTATAATGCAATGGATTGAAAAAAATTAAGGGAAATCTTCATTAGCTCGACACAATGCCACAAAACCGTTTTTATTTCCAGTCATTTCTAGTGCTCCATCGGTTGTAATGCACACTAATTTATATGTTGATAGCTTGTAGTTTTTTACAAAATTGAAGAAAACGTCATATATATCTTCGCCACGGGTCTTCCCCTCCAGAGGAATGATTGTCAAAAATTCTTCCTTAGCCAACATGTCATTTAAGAATAAAAATACACAGCTGGGCAGTGTCTATCATATCGGTGGATTCGTCGAACTATAAAGAAAAGTATGTACATTCCATGATATCATTTTTTAGTTTAACTGCCCTGTGCTGACTCATGACTTCAATACGCCTGGTGACAGTCGGACGAGATAACTGAAGTTCTCTAATAGCAGACATGATTTCTGTTTTATTTTTAAAATCTCCAAATAATGTCTCACCCGCTTCAATAAATGCTTCCTTCACAACCGATCCATCTTCGAATGGTTTCTTGTGTTTCGCCAATATATGAGATATTTTAAATGACGCGATCGTAGCAGCTTTTGATTGTTTGGCTGGTCTTGTGAACATGGTTTGTTCACACAATCAAGATATCAAATCACGTACTTTTCGTTTTCTTAATTCACTCTGTGGCGGAAAATCCTTTTTATAGTTTTTATGAACCGTTTTATGATGCCTCTCTAAGTTACCACGCTTAGGTATTGCAACTGACGCACGACAAATAAGACAAATGCACTTATCCTTCACCATACAAAACAAAAATTCTTCCTCCCAATCGTTATTAAAATGATACGTTTTAGATTTCTTCGCTGCACTCATTTTGTACTATTTAATAATAAACTTTGTATCGATGTAGTATTGCCTTCAAGTTGCAATTAAGAATGACTCCAATTCCTGCAGGCGCAACATTTATATCGGCGTGAATGAAAGTCTCGAATGTTCCCGTCAAACGCGCCGCCCGAAATTTCTAGAAAAGCGGCAAGAATAAAAAACGCGGCTTTTCTTTGACAAGTATCGCGCGTTCCTTTGATAAGACCTTCTTATACAATAAAATTTTTCTCAAATTTTGCAAAAACATCGAATATTATATTGGAATCAACTGGTAACATTTTGGTACGAATCCAAGGTGACGGAACAAAATGGTGACCTAATAAAATATTCAAAAATTCAGCCTGAGAAAACTGCTTAATGGTTTGATTTCAAATTATATGCCATAACTAACTGTAGTATAGGGATCAACTAGTAAAATTTAAAACACAAAATTTATATACCTTTATGTTTTAGCGTCCCTAGATGCCAAAAAGCGTGTTTTTCCCCCTCCCTGTATTGTAAGCAATCTATTTTGACACTGCTCTGACAGACGTAAGTGAAAGTTACTCAACAAGGTATTGGTTGCCCTTCAGGATGTAAGTCAACTTACATCCCTAGGGAAATAATAATCTAAAATTATTATAAGTAGCTTTAATTTTTGATTTCATCAACATATTACAAAAATCCGGTGATATTAATTGAAATGAATATTAATGGTACAATTATTACAATTATTCATATTATTAACAAAATTTGGAAACACGTTTTCTCGTTTCTTCTCGATGTGTATTACATTTTCTGACTCCACAGATCCTTTATTTCTACCCAATGTTTCTGTCACAATAGAAAGCTTACCTTCATTTAACTGTTGTAAGATAATAAAAGAAACGGATGAACCACTTTTTCTATTAAAAAAACCAAGAAGAAATTCGATATTTCCTATCTTACATTGTTGCCAAACTTACATTATTGTATTGTATTAAATTTTTCATGTTTGTCTCCCGACAGTAACGCATTTGGAACCCTGTGCCGATCCCAAATATTAGAATTTCGCACGCAATTTTGCACTTCGCTGTCGTTCGCCTTTTATATTAGGGCTTTTTTGATGATGCCTACGGCGCCTAACCTGGTGCTAACCCGGTACCAATCTAGCTAGTGCGGTCAACACTAATCAACAGGCGGGTGCATCACTGGCGGAAGCTTAACATTCGAACATTCGATATCGGCCCTCTGAGTTAGACTTTCCCCATGCTGATGCCCTGCGCTGTTGTTCGTCTTTTAGGGCTTTAACGACGACGCCTACGTCGCCTAACCTGGTGCTAACCCGGTACCAATCCACCTAGTGCCTTCGCGCTCATGCTGGTACCGATCCACAACCCACAAATGCATTTTGTTTTTCTTATATAATTTATATAGATCATACATACAATAAACTTGGCAACGTAGCATCCCCAGCACACTGGATTTCCGTCCAACAGACGACACTCGCGCTCTCTCTTTATTTAGCAGCTGTTTAAAAACTTTTAATAATGTCTAATATAATAATTACTCCTAACTTTTAGTTAGAAATAATCATTTTTGTGTTATAAAGCATTATAATATTATAATCAGTCTTTTACGTAGTTCATAAATTAAGTTTGTGAAAAATATGTTTTTAGCGATACGCCAAAAACAAGTTCAGTGCAACCTTCTAAAACCTTAGTTTTTTTGGATATAATTTGAAAAAATGCCTCATCCATAAATTTTTGTGTATAGGGATTATTAAAAAAAGGTAATCTTTCAAATGTATATTTTAAATTTGTTAAATTCCATGCGTAAAATTCTTTACAAGAGCCATTGAGGTTCTCAGCTACGTAACTTTTCGCAATAATAGCGGATTTCCATCCACCATGTCGCTTGATAGCTAATACATCAACTCCAGTATTTGCTAATAAAGTTGCCGATGTTCTTCTAAAAGTGTGACCAGTATACATTTTAAAGTTCTCAAACTTTAGAAATTTTGCAATTTTACTTGGAATTGACGAAAACGTATTTTTCCCGACAGGCTGGTTTAAGCACTTTTCATTTTAATAGCGCATTAAGAAGCGTGGATTAATAGTTGTCATGTGAGTGTCGTTACTTTTTGTCACTGTAAATGTACGTGACATTCCATTTTTGGAGTCAGGAATGGTCACAATTATGACTTCTTGATTTATTTTAACATTGTCCATTTTCATTTCACCGAGTTCATTAGAACGGTAGGCTCCAGCAACTCCCATTGTCATTACGACCTTCATCAATAAGTATATATCATCGGGGGCTTCAAGCATGAACTTATTCACATCTTCCCTGTTAAACACATTCGATTTTTTGGGTCTATAACCATCATTTTTTCTTTTCAAAAATGCTTTGGATACTTAGAAATATATATATTTTCCTTCTTCACATTCGACTTCAACATCGAATACTCACACCATAAGCTTAATGGGGACTTCAATATAGCACTTTTTTCGTGGAAATACGCCAAAAACAAGGTTTCTGAGACTGCAGTAGCCGTCTTGCTTTAGCACCAATTCTTAATGGATTTATATGCCGCTTCATACCTTTTTTTCGACTTTTCCGGTTGTAGAGATAAACAAGCAATATTCGCTGATTCTTCTATGTCTGAAACATCCATTTTGTCCACACAGAATCAAACAATTCGACTTCTTCAAACTTTTCGCTATGAATTGTCAACTTGACGTTGATAAAATAAAAACTGCTTATGTTACTCTGGCAACGGATCACGGCTGCCTTCATAATTTAATGAGAATGCTATCGAATGTAATGATAATGAAAATCCAAAAATATAACCATCATTTTCTTGTAAACATACAATACAAAGAGGGGGGAAAATGTTATATACTATATGGGATGTAAGTCTCGACTTTTTTGCCGCTCGCTGTCGCTCGGGCGCAAACTCGTCCTCGACTGGTAAATGTTACTTACATCCCTTATAGTATAAATAACTATTATCAGTTCACGGCATAGCTTAAATACTACTTACCCGATTGACTTCAAATTTTTACCAAAAATTAAGGGTCATATGGGAATGACCTGCTAATATTTTGGTAACAATCCAAAATAGCCGAACAATGCATCCTCAAAACACATATATAGATTCTATATCCTGCATGAAACCCATATTGTGAGTCTTTATTTATTCCGTTGGCCCGCAGATATATCCCAGATGTTAAGTTTCTAAATGGTTTTCGTTAACAGTCTTTTGTAATGTTAGAGTGGTGTATTATTTGGGGGTAGGATCAAGTAAAGAAAAACAAAAGTCTTTTTTTAAACCGTCGATGTTTCGCCACTTTATTGCACCATCCTCAGGAGATAATTTTTATATCCTACATGATACCCATATTATCAGTCTTTACCTACTCCGTTGGTTTCCAGATATTAAGTTTCTAAATGGTTTTCGTTAACGATCTTCTTGTTATGTTACGAGTGGTGTATTATTTATATATATTATCAAAATAATTTTCCTTTGGAAGTTTAGAAATTATTAAGTTTATCCCGTATATTAAAAACAAATGAATGAATCAAAAACCCGCCAAATTGATTTTAGATAATGGTTTGTAGAATATCATAACATGCCCAAAATTGAACACAACTAAAAATTGCAGAAACTCTAGACTTTCGAACTTTATATTATGGGCAGGACCATTTGGATGAACCGAGGCAGCGTTGATCAATTCTAGATAGATAGAGAAATGTTGAGATGTGCAAAGCAAATAGCCAGCAGTTTATATACTCAGGAAATTCTCAAAATACGCGTGCAAAAAAAATTCTTTTGGAAAAAATTCGCAGGTATTTTCTTTAAATAAAAGCATTCGTGCTCATGGTCAATGAGGCGAAAATTCAGGATTTTTTCGGCTTATTGATTATGTGCACTCTTGCTCTTATTAAAAAAATAGGTTTTCAACATTTTTTCGACATTTTCTGGAAATTTTGTTACAGTATTACTGATTATAGAACATTTCGGTTAAGCATACATTTCTGTCTGTTGCCATCCTGCTTTGATAAATTACCTCGTGATTGTTAATAACGTTCTAATTCTACTAAAAATGACTGATGTACTACATGCTGATGACGCTTTTGATAAAATTTACAGTGGCGTCAGAAAACAAACAAAACTGTTTTTGTGAATTAATTATACTATCGCTATTATTAATCTCCTATCAAATATAAATATTTCCTTGTTGCGATTTGTTAATCAATATAACGGAGCATTTATTATTAAAATAAATTAAAGTAAATAGGATCTTTAATTAGCCATAAAATATGATGACCTTAAAATAATAGACAGCAGTAGTTATTCTCTAAAGAAATTTTAAATTTAGTGCCGCTTTAACTGGACAGTTATAAGTTTAAAAGACATAATTACAATAATGGAAGAACTGATTCACTGTTCTGCATTTTGACATTTTTTGTCCCTCCCTGATAGTGTTTTGTTTTTTTTGTGCCTGCTTCACTGAATTCAAATTTGAGCGAAGTTTTTAAAAAAAGGAAGAAGAATATAAAATATGAAAAACCCAAACCATAAGCAATCTAGGGAATTTTCAAAAAAAGAAAACACTCCCTACTACTGATTCTACATGAAACGAACTTTTAGAATCCCACAAGTTGATTTAAATCAATTAAGAAATTTAGAAACTATTGACATTTAAATTTGATGTGAAATAAACCTTCCGTTCTTTATTAAGAACAGTTGAGTAGTTTATTACAATTTGTGATTTTTTTTAATACCAAACTCAACTGTAATGTTAAGACGATATTTTGTCCGCTACAAATGGATATACTGTGAGGGAGGAGGCCGGCTTGGAGACTTAGATGCCTCAGTGGTAATAATAAACCTTCCGTTCTTTTTTAAGAACAGTTGAGTAGTTTATTACAATTTGTGATTTTTTTAATACCAAACTCACCTGTAATGTTAAGACGATATTTTGTCCGCGACAAATGGATATACTGTGAGGGAGGGGGCCTGCTTGGAGACTTAGATGCCTCAATGGTATCCTCATTGCTGGAGGGCCAGGTTCTCCTAGGGAGGCGAAGACCTGCAGCTGACCTGCCCTCACTTGGACCCTGCGTGGATACCAGTTTTTGTCCGTAGTACATTTCACGAGCAAATCCGCTGAAAAAATTAAAAAGTTGTATTCTATACTGAATGTTACCAATTTTGTAAAGAAATTATTTCGTAAGGTACTACAATTTAGTGGTTTTTTGTTGTAGCTTTTGGTTGTACCAGTGGCGGCTCGTGGTCAATTATATTTGTCAGTCAACAACAAATTTAAAAATAGGCGTACTTAAAATAAAAATAAATATCTTATCTTTAAATTGAGCTTTAAATTCTGTTGAAGTTCAGGTCTATTCTTCTTTCATTAGAATTGGAAAAATGCTGAATGACATGTCCGTTAAAATTGCACTCACATTCCTTTTATAAACAATTTCTCGATACTTAACATTGCTAAAGCGGATAGTCTATCTTGGCCCAACTCCTCAACAGCTGAGTGCGAATATCAACACTTCCGACCGTAGCATAGTTCACCGAACATTTCATGTGATCTGCAGAAAACGCATGTTTTTTTTTTATTTTTTCTCTTAAGTGCTTTAAGTTTTTAATACCGGTTTTGCACTATAATGAGTCCGACGAGTCCTTAGAAAACAACAAACCAACATAACAGTAAAATGAGTTAGAGATTTCACAACCACATATCCAGTTAGCTAAATCGTACATAATTTTGCGAAAGTTTCGATGAACCTCTTTACTTTTGAACTCTTTAGTTCTTTAATTTTTTCCACTACCGACATTTTATTTCATCTACATTCACAACTCAACCTTGAAATCGGTTACTTTTGCAAAATTAAGTTCGTAAGCACTTTTTAGTTGTTTATTTTTTTGCACTTGTCATTACCAACATTTTATTTCCTGTATATTTCCAACTCACACATGGATCATAAAAATAAAAAAATATATATTACAAAAAACCGTCCGAAACAATACTGAGTTAGAATATCCACCGCGGGACCTCTGAACAACTGAACTTCGGCATGCCGACGTGATGCCGCGACCGATAGATCGAATTATGAAAAGAGACCGGCTGATGACCCAAATCGCGATTTCATATTCCATTTGCTATCACGTTCGGCTGCCGTTCGGTCGCTGTGAAATCTTCGGGTATTTAGCCCAGCCTAGCTTAGTATAGAGTATTTTATTATGCCTACCCATAACGCAACGAGACACAAGGTTCGCGTTTTATTACAACTATTAGCAGGGACGGTCAAACGAATAATTTATTTTCTGAAATATTTTTAGGGGTCATTGACCAAATGACCCTATGGAGCCGCCAATGGGTTGTCCCATATTATGTAATAAATATATACTTTTATTTCCTTCGTAATAAGGAAGTATTGTAATCATGAAATCGCCTCCAAGATTTTTCAGATGTTCACATTTCAGATTCCCGAAAAAAATATTTTCACTTCACCACCGGTCTATTTGTCTGTCTATTCGGGCATAGCTAAAAACTCTTTATTCAAATGACATCGAATTTTGCATAAGAAGAAATGTTATGTGGGGATGATCTGGTAAAAATTAAGTAAAAATTCAATACGACAAAACAAAATGAAGGCCTAATAAAATGTGTAAATAATCAGGGTAAAAAGTATTTAATTAAATAGCATTAAACTTTTGTATATAAATCAAATTGAAATTAGCTGGTAGGATTTTTTGGCTAAACAAATCTGAGTAAAAAACTACTTACTCAATTAATTTCAAATTTTGTACAAAAATTTAATGTAACCTATAATTAACTAGGAAGATTTTGGTACGAATCCTAGAAAGCTGAACAAAATAGTGGCTTAATAAACAGTTTAAAAAAAATCGATGTAAAAGAAAGTAATTATTTAATTAAAAAAAAAATTAGTAAATTGAATACCTGGAATTTTTCCTATATATATTCCTTATATATATACAGGGTGATTCAGAAATAAGTACCGAAAATTTGCAGGTATGTAAACCTTGACGAAATATAAAAAAAAGTTTTATATAATTTTTCTTTAAGCCTCACCGTTTAGAATATACAGGGCATTAAATATGTGTGATAAAAAAGACATTTAAATATGTAATATCTGTTAGGAGAGAGATATCAATTTCAATTTTGGAACATGTTATCAGTACATGTAGACCCATTAACCCAACAAACGACAACCTTATGGGTCACTTCAGAGGCGTAGAACAGGGATATATGTCTCGCATTTATGCTCATATCTTTTTACCACTCGGTATATTGTCTATTTTTATTATAAATTTTTATAGCTTAGTTTTTTAACTAAAAATTATTACTCTTAAAATTTTTTCATACGAGCTGTCGTTTCGGAGATTTAGTCGAGTTAATGCGTCAAAACCCTTTAGGATACAACATTATTTAAGTATTTCCATTATTCATAACAAAATGTATGCAAGCCATGGCTGAATAATTTTAGCAATTAATAAAGATGTAACAAAATCATGTGCGAATAACGTTTTATTAACTTGAGATAACAAAATACATAAAATAAGAAAAATAATTCAGAATATTACAAGTGTTTAAAATGTCGTCCTTCAACTTCTATGCATTTTTCAGCATATGTGATCAGTTTCCATGTAATAGCACTTAGTATCTGCCTGGAATTAGACAACTCAAAACAAGCATCTTTTATTCTTTGGGTTAGTTGTTCAGGGGTGGTAATTGGAACTGAATAAACATTTTCCTTTAAAATACCCCAAACGCTGTAATCTAATGGGTTGAGGTCGGGCGAACGAGGCGGCCAATGAATAGGCGCATCAATTCCGCAACCTATCCATTTATGAGGGAAATTAACATGTAGCCAAGCCCTAACTTCTCTTGAGTAATGGGGTGGCGCGCCATCTTGCATGAACCACATATTATATTGTTGTAAAACAGGGACATCATCAAGCAGTTGAAAAAAATTATTTCTCAAAAACTCCAAGTAGTTCTGACCATTCAAGTAAGGCGGCAAAAACCAAGGTCCAATAAAATTACTTCCAATAATACCCGCCCAAACGTTTATTTTAAACTGATGCTGGAAGCTTGTAACAAATGTGGAATGGGGATTATCCTCCGCCCATACATGCGCATTATGCATATTAAAAATTCCGTTTCGGGTAAAACAAGCTTCATCAGTAAATAAAACGAATTCAGGAAAATTATTATTTTCTTGATACTTCTGAAGAGATTTTTTGTGACAAAAATACTACCTGAATATCAACTGTGCGATTATTTGAAAGACATTCTTTATTAATTTATTTATCTTTATTAATCGCTAGAATTATTCAGCCATGACTTGCTTACATTTTGTTATGAATAATGGCAATACTTAAATAGTGTTGTATCCTAAAGGGTTTTGACGCATTAACTCGACTAGAACTCAGAAACGATAGCTCGTATGAAAAAAATTTAAGAGCATTAATTTTTAGCGAAGATACTAAGCTATAAATATTTTTAATAAAAATAAACAATATACTGAGTGGTAAAAAAATAAGACCATAAATGTAAGGCATATATCCCTGTTCTACGCCTCTGAAGTGACCCATAAGGTTGTCGTTTGTTGCGTTAATGGGTCTATATGTACTGATAACATGTTCCAAAATTGAAATTGATATCTCTCTCCTAACAGATATTACATATTTAAATGTCTTTTTTATCACACATATTTAATGCCCTGTATATTCTAAACGGTGAGGCTTAGAGAAAAATTATATAAAACTTTTTTTTATATTTCATCAAGGTTTACATAAAATATATATATATATATATATATATATATATATATATATATATATATATATATATATATATATATATATATATATATATATATATATATATATATATATATATATATATATATATATATATATATATATATATATATATATATATATATATATATATATATATATATATATATATATATATATATATATATATATATATATATATATATATATATATATATATATATATATATATATATATATATATATATATATATATATATATATATATATATATATATATATATATATATATATATATATATATATATATATATGTTGATTCTTAGTCCTTCACGGAAAAATACAATGTGTTTTCATTTCGGGTGTACATCCGTTCACTACTGTCGTTCTGAAAAGAACAGTTTTGCTGACGTTTCGCCAAAATCACATTTGGCATTTTCTAAGCTTTCTTTCTCGCGTCCGAATAGAGATTGAAGTGTTGGTGACTGCGACGCTTCCTTTTATACCCCCACCCGGGGCCGAAGGTTATATCTGCGCTTGAGTTTTTGCGATTTTAGATTTGTCGATTATTGTCTTCCATACTGCTGGTAGTTTTAATGATTCGTCCCTTTTATTCAAATCACCTTGTTTTTCAATTTCAAAGCTTCTCGGATTATTCTGGTCTTATAATGTTCTATATTGGCAATCTCCCTACATCCATCGAAATTTATTTTATGGCCGGTTTCCTGATGATGTAGGAATAAAGCTGAGGTTGTTTGTTTGTTTCTGATGCTAAGTTTATGCTCCTCCACTCTTGCTGATATTCGCCTGTTAGTCTGCCCAACGTACAACTTTTCACAGTCCTGGCACGGAATACTGTATACTCCATGGTTTTCGAGTTTGATTTTATCTTTTAGGTTTCCAAGTAGTTTACCTATAGTTGTTTGTGGCTTGTGTATTGTTTGTATGTTTTGTTTCCTAAGAATTCTTCCGATTCTGTCTGTTGTGCCTTTAACATATAGTAAGACTACTTGTTGCTTTCCCAGTTCATAATTTTTGTTGTTCGTTTTCGGGAATCCTGTGCATTAATACCTTTCTCTATGGGGCGATTTGTGTAGCCATTTTTCTTTATAGCACTAGATATTACCTTAAGTTCGTTTTGTCTTGTCTGTGTTTCAGTTAATCGCACGGATCTGGATGTTAGGATATTTGCCACAGCTTGAATTTGTGCTGGGTGATGATGTGATTTTGCATTTAAATATCTGTCTGTATGTGTTGGTTTTCTGTACACGTTGTATTCAAAATGTCCGTTATGCAGTTTTGTGACCAGAACATCTAAAAATGGTAGTTTGTTGTTTTCCTCTAACTCTAAAGTAAATTGTATTCTGGGGTGGATTTCTGACTCACGTAAATTCAATCCAGTTTCTACCTATGCCACACTTGATTTTTGGGTACAAAATAAAATAAATTGAATAATTAGTTTTTACTTCATACACACCGCCATTTTATTTCGTTATATTAAATTCGTATCAATTTACCCCTATATCACATTTCATTTTTCTGCAAAATGTATATACTTATACATATTAATTGCTGAGTCATTACTGCGGATATTTCTGAGCAAGAGCCTGAAGAAAATAATATATTATTATTATTAGGGTAAACATTTTAATATCGCTGGAAATAATTGACAAACGTGTTATTTACATACAAATATTTTTATAACATCGTCATTCTAAAAACCAGAGTTGATTTTTTTTTATTTTAAAACAAAACATGGGTTTTAAGTAGTTTTTAATGTTTGAAAAATTCTGATGCTAAGTTTATGCTCCTCCACTCTTGCTGATATTCGCATGTTAGTCTGCCCAACGTACAACTTTTCACAGTCCTGGCACGGAATACTGTATACTCCATGGTTTTCGAGTTTGATTTTGTCTTTTAGGTTTCCAAGTAGTTTACCTATAGTTGTTTGTGGCTTGTGTATTGTTTGTATGTTTTGTTTCCTAAGAATTCTTCCGATTCTGTCTGTTGTGCCTTTAACATATAGTAAGACTACTTGTTGCTTTCCCAGTTCATAATTTTTGTTGTTCGTTTTCGGGAATCCTGTGCATTAATACCTTTCTCTATGGGGCGATTTGTGTAGCCATTTTTCTTTATAGCACTAGATATTACCTTAAGTTCGTTTTGTCTTGTCTGTGTTTCAGTTAATCGCACGGATCTGGATGTTAGGATATTTGCCACAGCTTGAATTTGTGCTGGGTGATGATGTGATTTTGCATTTAAATATCTGTCTGTATGTGTTGGTTTTCTGTACACGTTGTATTCAAAATGTCCGTTATGCAGTTTTGTGACCAGAACATCTAAAAATGGTAGTTTGTTGTTTTCCTCTAATTCTAAAGTAAATTGTATTCTGGGGTGGATTTCTGACTCACGTAAATTCAATCCAGTTTCTACCTATGCCACACTTGATTTTTGGGTACAAAATAAAATAAGTTGAATAATTAGTTTTTACTTCATACACACCGCCATTTTATTTCGTTATATTAAATTCGTATCAATTAACCCCTATATCACATTTCATTTTTCTGCAAAATGTATATACTTATACATATTAATTGCTCAGTCATTACTGCGGATATTTCTGAGCAAGAGCCTGAAGAAAATAATATATTATTATTATTAGGGTAAACATTTTAATATTTTTGATAATCCATGTCTAGAAGGTCACTAAACCAGCATTTTTTAATATCGCTGGAAATAATTGACAAACGTGTTATTTACATACAAATATTTTTATAAACATCGTCATTCTAAAAACCAGAGTTGATTTTTTTTTATTTTAAAACAAAACATGGGTTTTAAGTAGTTTTTAATGTTTGAAAAAAATTGAAATTAGCTTTTAGACTTGAAAGAACCATATTCACAACTTTGGACAACATCACCAATGCACAAGCAGAAAAAATCCATCAAGAAGTTACTTTTAAGCAACAAAAGAAGTTTGAAGCACTCCTAAACAGAAAACATCCATTGAAACCTCCGCAGAATACAGTTATCAATTTGTCATCGAAGCCGTTAACCGAAGCAGGACAGTCCGTCCTTTCCAAAGGCCAAAATTTCGCCATAGCACCAAGAAGCATTCCCGTAGTAGATCCTCCGTTGAAGCAGCAATCAGAATACTACCGGTAGAACAGCTGATGAAGTCAGATATGAGACCGCAAAGATCATTAAAAACTCAAAACCATCGAAGTCGAATCTCTCTGCAGCTGAAAAAATAGCAATGAAGACCTTAAATGAAGATGAAAATATTCTGGTCCTTCCAGCAGATAAAGGCAACGCTACAGTCGTCATGGACAGAACGGACTACGTGGAAAAAATAGCTCAACTTTTGGATAACAACACCTATAAGGTTATGCAGACAGATCCCACAAGTAAATAGAAAGACACATCACCAATCTGATTAACGCATCCAGTCTACCACCAACGGAGAACAAATCATTGAAACCAAGCAGCTCCAAGATTCCCAGGTTCTACGGTCTTCCCAAGATACACAAGAACAATGTACCACCGATAATCAGTGCAATAGACTGGCCCATATACAAACTAGGTAAATATCTTTTAAACTTTCTTAATCAGATTAAAAAACAGATTCTTTTATAAAAAACTCTCCACATTTCGTAGAAAAACTTAAGGAAATCTGGTTGGATCCCGAAGATATTTTGGTCAGTTTCAATGTAGAATCACTATACACAAATGTTCCTGTCAACGACTCAATTTCTATTATATCAGACATATTGGATCATAATAATCTTGATAAGAACCTAATAGACCTAGTGAAAGCTTGTCTTACATCTACTTATTTCATCTTTCAAGGAACGTTTTATGAACAAACTTCAGGGGCAGCTATGGGATCTCCTCTATCACCTGTGGTAGCGACTATCTTTATGGAAGCCTTTGAAGATATTGCATCATCCGCTCCACTAAAAGCAAAACACTGGTTCAGATATGTAGATGATACTTTTGTAGTATGGCCTCATGGACAGGATAATCTTCTCATATTTCTGGATCACCTCGATCAACAAGATCATAATATCAAGTTCACAATGGAAATTGAATCTAATAGAACAATTCCCTTTCTAGATGTATAAGTTCAAGGGAAGGAAAATGGTACCTTAGGACATTCTGTGTACAGAAAACCGACGCATATAAATAGATACTTAAATGCAAATTCTCACCACCATCCAGCACAAAAGAAATCGGTTATTAACTCATTAGTATTTAGAGCCATTTCGATTTCTGACCGAGAGGGAATGGCTATTGCACTGAAGATATTATGCGTTCAATTAAAAAATATAGTAATCCAACTCCGCGGAAGAAGGATGATAAGGAGCCACAGTTAGGTAGTGTTGTTCTTCCTTACATGCATGGCACTACAGACAAGATAGGACGATTACTTCGGCGATCCAACATACGTACAATCTTCAATACACATAAGAAGATTGAACAATGCTTGCGATCCCCGAAAGATATCGTACCTTTTCAAAATGAAGGAGTATATAAAATTCCTTGCTCCTGTGGAGAAGTGTATGTGGGAGAAACAGGACGATCAATATCAACCAGACTTAAGGAACATGAACGATGTATTAAAAAGAAACAAATTGTTCAATCTGCTGTAGCTGAATACCAGCATACTACTGGCCATAATATAAAAGTAAAGGAAACCAAGGTTCTAGCATCGGTTCCAGGTTTTTTTAAACGAAAAATTAGGGAATCTATTGAAATTTTTAAACATACAAAAATTTTCCATAGAGATACGGGTTACAGTCTACATGACACGGGGAAACCGATCTTAACACAGGGTCACGGTTCGGCGAGTACAAGTCGGGTATAAAAGCCCGCCTGAATCTCTCCGAGCTCAGCTACGAGGACAAAGCTGAAGCCTTAGCGGATGCCATAGTCCAACAAGGGCAGCTTAACCAACATCCAGAGGAGGACGAAGAACTCATCGAAGAGGTCCACGACTCAGTTAGAGACCTGGATGCCTGGATTTTACCTCAACAAAATCCACATCCTGTCTCACCCGGGGAAGTTCGAGACATCATCAGGAAACTGAAGGTCAAGAAAGCCCCTGGAGCCGACGGCATCACCAACAAAATGCTGAAAAACTTCCCCAGGAAAGGATACAGTGCGATGGCCAACATCATAAACTCTATCATAAGAACATGCCACTTCCCCAGCACATGGAAAAAGGCAGAAGTCATCGTCATTGAAAAACCAGGAAAAGACAGGATAGTACCACACAACTACAGGCCCGTCAGCCTACTCCCTGCTCTAAGCAAAGTAGCTGAAAGAGCTATAGCCAGAAGACTAAAAGATGAATCGCAAGAACTAGATGCCATCCCAGATGAACAATTCGGCTTCAGGGCAGGGCACTCATCTGAGCAGCAGGTACTCAGAACCACAAAGTATATCACCAAAGGATTCAACAACAGAGAGGCCACAGGAGCAGTGTTCCTGGCCATCGAAAGAGCCTTCGACAGAATGTGGCACCAAGGCCTGATCCACAAAATGTCGGTGGCTGGATACGAGAGAAGAAATATAAAGCTTATCAGAAGCTACCTAAATGACAGATCATTCACAGTCAAGGTGAATGACTCTCATTCAGCTCCAAGAGGACTAATAGCTGGAGTACCACAAGGGTCAGTGCTGGGACCTATTCTTTACTCCATCTTCTCTCACGATATCCCAATCGGTGAAGAGGGCTTAACAGCACTCTACGCGGACGACACAGCCATCCTACACCAAAGCAGAAGCACCCGGATAATGGGCAGACGACTGCAAGAGGACATTGATAACCTTCACGACTGGTGTGTCAAATGGAAGGTTAAAATCAACCCCCAGAAGTCCCAAGCAATCCTATTCCAACGAAGGAGACTGGTCCCAACAGCTGGAATCCGAATTGGAGATGTCGAGATCCCTTGGACAAACGGCCAAGTACCTAGGGATGACCATGGACAGAAGCTTGACATGGAACAACCATATCAATGCAGCGAGGAGAAAAACTAGACAAGCAATGGGTAAACTCTATCCACTGCTCTGTCGAAAAAGTGAAATGGGATTGAGGACCAAACTGCTACTGATCCAAACAGTAGCTAGGAGCCAACTCACCTACGGCTCCACATCCTTCGGATATGCTTCTAAGACCAACCTTATGAAGCTAAAGAGGACAGAAAACAAACTCATTAGGATGGCAGCTGACGCCCCATGGTTTATCAGGAACGAGGACCTGCAGCGTGATCTTCAATGGACACCTATTGAAGAATTCATGCGGCAAAAGGCTACCCGAGCCTTCAGGGCAGCAGAAAATCACCCCAACGAAAACTTACGGGACCTGGTAGATTATGATCCGCTAGCTCCAAGACGCAACAATTGGACAAGGCACAGGAGACCTAGACACGGGCTCCTGCGCTAATATACTCTAGGATGGAAGTGGGCAAATCGAAATTTCTGAGTCTCCGTGCTCCTCAGGAACTAGATCCTGCTCACCGAAACCCCAAGAGTATCAACAAGAGGCCATCAAATTCCAAGAAAAGGATTCCCAGGTACCTCAGCTGGCTCCGGCGTGAGTTGCAGCTGAACCTGAGGTAAAAGAAGAGGATCACAGGTACCTCAACTGGCTCCGGCGTGAGCTGCAGTTGAACCTGAGGTAAAAGAACACCCCACCTCAGCCTCAACACTGCCGGATCACGGAACAGCAGTGTCGCCAAGGGCACAGAAGAGGACCAAAGACACGAAGACCACCAGGTACACTGACGGAGGGACACTGGCAGCGGCAGACTGGACCACGGGACAGTAGGACGAAGGCAGCGGCAATCCGGACAGAAGAAAGGAGGACAGCAGAGAAATATCCCACCTGGTAAGACGACATTTTCATTACTAATAATTTCTTTTATTTCAGATGACTACAAGTAACGAGAGGTGGCAAAAACATCCTGACAAGCGAGGACCTCCCCCCCCCTACGACAGCGAGGACCATGTCCTTCATAGGAGTTTCTCCCGAAAGGACGGCACCAACCCCATCGAAGGATCCTTGGCTAGCCCAATGATGGTCCATCTGATGGGGGCCCGTTGGGGTTTAGTGGGTATTGTTGACTCCGACAGGTGGAAACCTGTCAGAGCAACGAGTCCCACACTGTCTTCCCTTCTTCCGGAAGGGAATTCGTGCGTAAAAGCATTCCCCATCGACACAAAAAAAAAATCCGAGCTCATTCAGTGTTCAGATCTCGTGGAGTTAAGATCCCTGAAGATGCCTCGTGCAATCGAAGACGAAACGTCGGATAGTAAGTCCAATTTGATACGGTCTAATCCCCGCTTCTGTTCTATATGAATTATGTTTAAAACAAAAGAAAATGTTAAAAGATTTTTCTTTCACGTTACACCAACGTCATAAAAGGATGCTAAGATTTTAGTCCAACAATGATGGCGATTTCCTTCTTTTTGAGTGATCCATGTGTAGGGCAAAGGCATGTGATTAAAAAAAAACGCTTGTTTTAAACTCTGATATTATAGTTAATTACCTTGATGTATTCTATGTATAACTATGTTTTGTTATTGGAGTATGTTCTTCAAACTGATTTTATAATAAACTAAGTGTAAAAAAAATTAAGTTTTAAATATGTTTAAAACAAGTAATGTTGTTTTAAATGCATTTTAAAAACTCTTTCTGAATAAAAATATTTAAAGACTACTATTTAAGACTACCCTGTAGGTATAAAGTAAAAAAAAAACATTTTTACATACCACAGATAATTAAATGACTTAAAACTTGATACGTACTGAGTTCGTAATGGAGTAGGAGCTGCGTTTTGCGATTTATCTAAGGCATCTGACTAAGTAAAGCACAAAAATTACATATAGAAAATTGAATACTAAGGATTCAGAGAAACAATGATATGTATTTGCAAAACGTCGGTAAACTTAACATTTTTAACGTTGAGTGTAAAATTGTCCTCATTTGCATGAAAATGTATGTAAAGTAGGAAGCCTTATTCAGTATGACAGGAATTGCTGCTTTATTACTGGAAAAAATTTATAACTGCATTATTATATAATTTTTCAACAACTACCTAGTCTAAAACAAAAATATGCAGACAATGATAAGTTTGAATTAAAATCCTCTTCCTTAACTCGATCTTATTATTACTTTAACTTTTTGCTTCCAACTATTTTCACGTAATAACCAGAATCGAAGAAGAGTTTCACTTTCTTTAGTTAATGTAATAGTGCAGTTGAATAGGAAAGCGTGCATATTATACTTTTGGTATTGAAATCAAAGCAACATAATTATGAAAAATGTAAAACGTGGGCATTTCAACAGCGGGAGTCATGCATAACATACCGGTATGCTGAAATAATTATTTCACAGTGTTTATGTTGTCTTTTTTATTTTCAAACAATATACAATTCTGCCACGCCCGTGATGTGATCTTAATGGATAGTAGAGAAACGATAATTTTTGGTGCGTAACCCATACTGAACTGCTGGCCATAAATAGTGCATCAAGATTTTTTTGTCAGAATTTAAAGATGAATATTTCAATTGCGAGACGGGATATCGAGATGCGCTTTTTGGTGTTGGTTTGACCGTTCTGTTGGGTATCTTATTTACTTTTGCTGGGTATCTCTGTTATTTTTATAGATAGAAAGTTGCGGTTTTCGCGACAGTGTGCTACTTTTTTGTAAAACTAAAGATACAGGGCTAAATGGAAAATGTTGTATTTTCGGGCACCCCTCGTATTTGAACTATCAAAATCGAAAATGTGAAAACTGTTTCTTATATAACTTTTCCCGTAGAACTCAATTCCGAATTCGGAATTAGTGTACAGGATGAGATTAAAAAGTTGTCGGACCCTACTTTATTTTTTTATATGGAACACCCTGTATATTTATAAACTATAAAATTTGTCCTTTTTCTGCCTTTTCAAAAATATATAATAGTACGCACTTTTTTTCAGAAACAGGTAAATAGTGACAATTTTCTGAAATTAAATGCATAATTTAATAGTGGACTATATAGTCAAAAGCAGTGTTAACGTGCGGGTCATACGATTTATCAACGACAAACTTTTTAAGTTTGTTTTTCTTTTATTACGTGTAATCACATCCCCCGAATAAAATCCGGAAGATGAATTAGATAGACCAATGCTATTTTCATACGAAAAAAGAGGATAAACATATAAATACCAGCAAATCTTTGAGCGATGCACTTCAAAGTCAAATTGACAAGTCAGTGACAAAATGAGTAATAGAAAACTATTTTCGGGTTTATACATCCATAAGCGAAAAAAATGGCATTAAATATAATAAAATATTACGAAAATTAAAATTCTCCGGCCAATATCCAGAAGACAGTAGCAAAAGCTCTGGGAATCGGTATAAGGACTGTGCAGACAATTGTGAATGAAAAAAAGCATAATTTACTACCGAAGAAGATTAAGAAGACTTAAGTGACAATGTAAAAATGGATGTTAGTAATGCAATTTACGATTTATACACATCAAAAACTAATATAACCCTTCAAGTTTAAAAAAAAAGCTTTAAAAAAAGGCATATTGAAATTGAACTAAAATCGTTGTCAAAATTAATAAAAATGTTGGGTTTTCGATATAAAAAGGACTGTAATCGAAGATTTTTATGCGAATTGCCACATATAGCAAGTCAGCATATCCAGTTTTTAAAGAAATACACGGAAAATGTTAATTCAAAATTTAGAAAAGTGGTATTTTTAGAGGAGATTTGGATATTTTCTAATGGAAGTGGTTCGAAATCTTGGCAGGACGAGTCTGCAAAAAGTGTCAAGAGAAAAAAGGAATGTAGGACGGGAAAACGGTTCATCATTTTGCATACAGGTTCTTCAACAGGATTTCTCCCAGGTGCAAGTTTACTGTTTTCTTCAACATCCAAAAGAATGGACTACCATGATAACATGAACTGTTTGAAAAATGGTTAAAAGAACAACTGATTCCAAATTTGAATGCTCCATCTTTAATCATTCTGAACAATGCATCTTATCATTCAAGAATCTTAAATAAACAACCTACTTCATCCTGGAAAAAAAGTGATATTTATGACTGGCTAATAAAACAAAAACAAAATCCTTTACCCAATGCTGCAACTAGAACTTCTTTAATGGCAAAATCTATTAAAAAACCAATAATATATGCCGTAGATGAAATACGCCGGAGTACTGGAAGAAATCTGTGGAACATACGGAGAAATTAATATGGGATTGGTGGAATCGAGAACGAGTTCTAGATGTCGAAATAGCACCGATGATCATTGCGCCACTTGAGGACGACTCAGAAGATGAGGACTTTTTAAGTGATGATGATTTTTTAGTCTATAATATCAAAAAGTCTCTGAAGGATTATATTAGTCTTTGACGTGTATAAATCATAAATTGCATTATGAATATCCATTTTTGCATTGTAAGTTAACTTAAGTCTTTTGCCTTTGGATTTTTTCGTGTACATTTCTTAATCTTCTTCAGAAGTAAATTATGTAAATTCCTTATACCGATTCTCAGAGCTTAGATTTGACACCATTTTTTTGCTTACTTTTTTAGTACATTTGTAATTTTGTAGGTAATAAATAAATAATTATAGAATACTTGTTCCAATTTTAAAGCGTGTTTAAAATACGTAAATTTTTTTATTAATTATAAGACAAAATTTGATTTATAAAAATCGGTAAAATCGCTTTACCAAAAACTCGGGGCTAACGAAAAATACAGGCTATATATATATATATATATATATATATATATATATATATATATATATATATATATATATATATATATATATATATATATACATATATATATATTTATATATATAAATATATAGGGACCCTTAAACGTAAGGATCTGAAAAAATCTCAAGAGGGAAGTAATAACTAATTATCTTGTGTTTTTAACAAAAGTGTATAATATTTTTGCAAGATTAAATTTTTTTTGTTATCACAACACAAAAAAAAAAGTTTTGAAAAACACAACTGACATTTAAATAAATGACACTGAATAAGTGGTTATATTTTTGTCAATCGGGTCGCTCATAATTTTTGGTGATTGATAAAAAAATCTCACTTTCATTAAGAGAGCTGTATAAACAGAACATATCCTGATTGTTCCATTAATTCGAACCGCCTTCCGACTTTATTAACCCGGGAGTACACGCGTAAAAAAAATTACGTTTTTACACGCGTACGGTCAAATCGACCGCATGACCAATTTTGAGTTTGTTTACTTTAAATAAATAAAACAACAACAGCTGGTAATAATAAAAAATTATAAAACTTTTACAGACTTTTGCATAGATTAGCATTTTATTTTGGTTTTTATCATTATATACTTTATTTGCAGATAAAAAATAAAACAACATTAACCTAAGAGTAAAAGTAAAAAAAATATATATAAAACTGACGGTACATTAATAGGCACGTAAAATATGTATGCAATATAGCTTTATTGCTGACTTTCCTTACATTCTGGGCAGAGTTGGGATGTATGTTCTCGGCATATGTACTTTTGGCACTGTACGCACTGGGTCTTTGTTTTTCTGTTCTTCTTCGATGAGCAAAAGTGGCACCTGCCTGGAACACTATATAGGCTGGTTTCAGCGGGCTGTTCTGGGGTCCCTAAAATTTCTCTTATGCGATTTCTCATAGTTACTGGTAACATAGTCATTTCTCTGCGACGTTCAAGTTGGGGTGTAATAAGATGCATGGCTAATGATTTCAAAAATATTCGACGACTATTACGGGTATTGTTGTTTTGGTTATAAACGATATGGCTATTTATTCCAGAAATGTTAAGTGAAGAGAAAAATAATGTTAGAGGCCATCGACAACTTGTTCGTGACACAGAATAGGTTCCTTTTAGCTCGTCAACAACGTATACGCCTTTTTTGTTGCATTGTAAAATGTAATCATGCTTGGCTTGCAGGCATCACCACTCTCCGGATCGATCTCATCTGTGTAATGCATTGTTGACAATAGTGTAACTATTTTGTTTGCCTTAGGCTTATAGGAGACCAAAGTCATGTCTTGTGTGAAACCAAAGATGCTTGAATTAACTTTACGCTCCCTTAGCTTTGCGGTGAAAATGTCAGGAATTTCCCTTTTATTTTTTCGAATCGTGCCTGTCATAGTTAGTTTGTGTTTTTTCAATAAATCTAGCGCTAAAGGAATCGAAGTAAACCAATTATCGAAGGTTACATTTCTGCCAGTTCCAGAAATTGGCTGAATTAACCTTTGGACGACTGCAGAAGCGCTATTATCAATTTTATAGGGCCCGTCTGGTTGAGTCCCAACATACACCTCCATATTATAAGTATAGTATGATTTGGAATCGACAACAGCTAATATTTTGATTCCGTATTTGGCAGGTTTGTTCGGAATATATTGCCTGAATCCACATCTACCACGAAATGACTCAAGCATTTCATCAATTGTGACAAATTCACTTACAGCATAATTGGCTTTGCATCGCTGAACAAATCCATCAAAAAATTTTCTAATAGCAGCTAACTTGTCATATTTTTTTCGTTCTTCTCTATCTTCAAGGTTGTCAAAGCGAAGTGCCCTCAACAAAAATTGGAATCGATTAATTCCCATCGTCAGACGAAAAATCTCTACGCCGGTTCCGTCCTGTGCCCATAGATCTCTCCAATGTAGATGTGACGACCTCAAGACCCCAGCCAAATAGAGGAGACCAATAAGCGCTTTTATTTCTTCCATATTTGTATCAGAGGCATCCCTTTCTCTACTGTAATTTGTTCTCAGATGTTGAATATATTTGTTTGTGTGTTCGACTATGTATTCTATTACAAAATCGGGAAAATATAATTGCCAAGCGTCCAAAATTGTTTTTGCTTCTCTAGCTGCTTATTAATTTTTTAAATTCCTATTACTCCTGAGGATTGAGTCACTATATTTCTGCTTCGAGTTTTCGTTTTCGATGCAGTTACGGGAAATTTACTTCATAACGTCTTTTTATCTCTTCCCAAAAAACACAGAGAGGGGTGTTGCTGAAATTCATTAAAATCTGGCAGCTCTTCTCCTTCTGATTGCTCTGAATTAGTGTCTTGGTCGTTAGCCTCCAAAACATCGTCGTTGTCCTCAGGAGGTCCTCCTACCTCATCGTCACTCTCAATTTCAGTCCATAGTGCTAAAAGGCGCTCGGTTTCTTTCTCGTAAGAACACATAATCTGGAAGAGAAATAAAAAATAATTATTATGGAACTACATTATTCGTACTAAAATTGCTAAAGAAACCCATAAATACAGGCAACTTACCGTAGAGGGATTTAAAAGTCACACCAATGTCTAAAAATGTAGTACTTGAACACAAATACTCAATTACACGCGCGCGGTCAAAAGCACCGACTTCAAGAAAATAGCACCTTATTTGTACACTGCCAAATTAAAACTAAAATATTGTTGTGCCAGACGGTGGTGGGGACCCCGCCTCGGGCATTCTCTGAAGGTCAGCCCAATCATCGTTTTACCAGTGGCGTCACTACGAAATTTATTAACCGTCGGTCCTTTCGACCGACACGCGTGTACTGCCGGGTTAAGGCGCTTGCCATTTTGTGAATTTTTGTTTTTACCAACCAAAAAATTTTAACCAAATACATATTTAGCGAATTTTCTTATTTAGTCCCTCGGCATTTAATATATAAAATAATATTAAGTGGCTATTTAATAATATTGCGTAATATAACAAAAAAAAAACTATTTTCTTTCTCCCTGTATATTTGTAAATAGCCCATCGAGATTTAATAGCTCGATAAAAGAATCACACAACATTTTGGTATTCCCTGTGTTTTCTGATTTGATTCATAATGTTGGTGACCTTTGGACCCGCACGATAAGACGGCATTCGATTATAGCTTTTTTTTTTTAAATTGTGTTTTAGACACGAAATTGTATTTATACCTTTTTAAAAGGACCGTAAGTAATTAAATCAATTTAATTTAATTTAAGACCACTTAAATAAAGGAAGGAAATAAAAAATAAATAAAACCTGAACATGTAAATCAAAGGGATACACACTTCACGCCCAGGGATCCGTCTGGACGACTTTTGTATTAGACAAACAAAGAGGACCACTAAAAAAGGACAACATATAAGGGAAGGATTTAGGGTTATTACTTTAATACCTAAACTATTTATGAATAAAAAAATGAGAAAAATTTAATATTAATATTTATATTTCTTAAAAAAAGGTGTAATTGAATTAGAATGCTCGCATTATTGGAAGCTAGTACGTCGGGGAGCCAAATTGGAAAGGAAAATTTATTTTTCAAGAGTAAATTCATAAGTATATTGGAGTAATGCTGATATAATCTACAATTAAAAAATATGTGATTCAAATCACCGTATTCTCCACATGTGCAGAGGGGGTCACCTTTTATACCGATTTTCTATAGGTGACTAGGAAATCTTCCGTGATTAAGTTTTATGCGGATTATTGAAGACACGATTTTTCTAAGGACTGATTTATTATAATACCAGTGTTTTGTTGGGATATTCTGATGTACTGATAAGGTGCAAATAAGTATATTTGTGTAGTTGTTAGATAAAGCCCATTTGATGACATGGTAAACACTGAATTCAGTGTTCCGATCTTGTGAAGTGAAGGTCCCTGAAGATGCCTCGTGCAATCGCAGGCGAAACGTCGGAAAGTGATTCCATTTTATATTTTATTACATATTGGCATTTTATCTAAAATCCTACGTCTACTTCATATATAGTCCAGAGGCCTAAGTTTAATTGTTTTCGAGATATTGACATTTAAAAACTGGGAATTTCAATTTTGAACAGCTGTAGAGTCTAAACTAAACGGTTCAAATTAGAACAAAACGGTTTGCACTTTACTGATTTAGTTTTTAATAGTTTATCATACATTTCTTCTCTATTTCTAACCGGTACCAAGCTATCAACCGAGAACACACTATGGGGACAGCTTATGTATATTATAAGTATTTTTCATATTTTATTAACTATAGACATACTAGTTGCAGTAAACACAATTATTTAACTGTTCAAACGTCTCAAAAAATACTCTGAAGTGAAGCTGAATAAACAATAAACTGGCCGCCTTATCAGATCGGGTCATCTGTCGACGTCACGACCTCCATCTCACCCGCACGTCCCCCTCGCCCGATAGCTGCTCATCGAGCTAACCTTAGAGTTAATGGGCGCTGCGCAAAAGTACCCAAAATGGGACACCCTGTACATAGAGGGCGTGAAATAAAACTTCTACATTCTAGGTATATATTTTATTTGATTCAACTTTTATCTGCGGGTGTCAATACCTTAACCTCATCTCAGTGTGTATTTTAAACTGTGACGTTATAGTTGTTTGAGTTGTACTTGTGATTTTATTTAATGTCGAAGGTCTGATGATGCCTGAAAAGGCGAAACACGTGTAACCGAATTATATTCTTTTTGACTGAGACCGAGATTTTGTGTCTTCTTTCTAATTTAGTCGTTTGAGATATATTGGACCTCGTACATTTCTAGAGATAAATCATTAAAATTTGATGCACTGTATGCCGTAACCAATACCTATGCCTATTTACCCCCCTGATATTCTTACTGTGACGCCACTGGCCATTTTTACAACAAAATTCCTTATTCTGTTTGTGTGTAAAGAAGATTTTTCTAAAATGTGTTAATAACTATTTCACAGACATACCGTTTAAATGTAAATCCGTTTGCTGTGTTACATGGTGGTGAAATATACGTACATGATCTTTAGGATTAATTAATCTAAACTTATTTTGCTCACCCTGTATGTTTTCTGCGTAGTGCAGACTTTACAGATTATAAAAAATTAAGCCTTAAGGGCTCTCTAGCAAGAAAACTTTAAAATCAAATGGCTAATAAAGAGTTACAACATAATATTTAAAAAAAAATAGAATTATTAAAAAAATCAAAAATTATAAAAAGTGTTTCAAATTGTTTTTTACAATTTCAACAAGAATTAATCTAGCAATTAAAATCTGAAAATAGTTTTTGTACATTTTTGGAACTAATACAATTTTGGATAATTTTGCAGTGTTTAATTAACACCCTGTATAAAACAATGTTTAGCTTAGGTAAGTTTTACGCTTAAACTCAAGAATATTCAATAATATGCGATAAAGAATTAAAATTTGCAAGACAAAAAATGCCTTTTGAAAACCAAATTTAATAACAATATCTCAAGTCTCTTATTAAATAAAATTTTTTTCTAAAACTTTAAATTTCGAAAACGAAGCATATGCCGATATATATTTATATAGAAAATTAGGGCTTATTTTGAATGCAGAATGATCAGTTAAAGTTTGGACACTGCAATTCGGGACACCCTGTATTTATTTTGGGATCGATTATAGCAAAATGTCGTTTTGTGATTAATTAATTAATAATTACTTTAATGCCGACAACATATGTCAAGATTGAATAAAAAAAGATTTTTTAAATATTAGTACTTTTTTTATAAAAAATATTTTTACTGTTTCATATACTTTTACTTTTTTGCTGTAGAAAATGACATGATATTGTAACTTTATAGATTATTATATAGCCGGCTTACTTAACATTACAATAACGCTGAATCTTGCTTGATGGTCCATAAAAAAATCGAGACGTGTTACAAAGACATCGAGTACAAGTACTTAGGGTGAAACGAGAAAAATAGCTAGGTCTGAACATTAGCACTGTCAGAGGTCATTCGAGCAAAAATAAGGGTACATATGGTAGAAAAACCTGAAGATATAATTCCTTAAGGGAAATATTTTAAAAGGGCCGGGTTTAATAGGCAGCTAGACCACATGGGGTTCTTTGTATTTTTACAGACGGTTAGGCAATTACTAGTTTTTTTTGTTCAATAAAAAGGCCTCGGAAAGAACTAGTCGGTTAAGATATTTAAGAGAATATTTTTTTGAAATAGTGTTTTATTTAATATACAGGGTGCCACAAACTCGTTGGTACGTTAGCCGTAAATTCAGATGTAGCCGTGGAATTTTATTCAAATTCGGAACGGAGATAAGAGGTCAACTGAACTCTCGAAGCAAAATATTTTGACATTTCTGTTACTTCCGGTTTGAGCGGAAGTGACGTCACCTTTGTTATCTTAAATGGGACACCCTGTATTTATTAATTAATTTTGTTTCGTTGTTTAATTCTGAACATTTTTTTATAATATACTTGTACCTTTATCTAACCGTTTTTGAGATAATTGAGATTAAATAAAAAATTGGAAGAAAAGGCAATTTTTTAGAAACTACAAAACATAAAGAGACAAAAATTTGGTGGGTTGAAATATTAATATGACCCAACAAGATAAATGTCATATTATACATTTATTTTATACAGGGTGGCTCAAAAATCGTATCATGTTAACACATTTTCTTTTTGCAGTAACTATGATTTTTCAAATGGAACACCCTGTATATTTTCTAAGTAATGTTTTCTCTGTAGAATGCTTATTTCAAAAAGTTATAATGTTACTATACCCATCTTCAACGGTTTTTTAGATATTCAGGTTTTTATACTGGAACGTACTAAATATCCTAAAATTTGTAAAATTTAGTAGTTAACTATGCATGATATGACAGGTTCTGGAAAAAGAAAAGTACAGTTGACTGTCAGAACAGTAACAAGCTTTGACCTTTTCTTCTCCTAATTTCAAAAATGGCAAATAATTATTCACATTCTGATATTCTTAATCTGTTTATTAATCATGGAGAATGTAATCGAATAGTGGCAAGAACATGTAGAACATTTAACGAACGATATCCCCAACTACCACCAATAAACGAAAGAAAATTTAGAAAATTTGAGGCTAATTTTAAAAACCATGGCGATATTAAAACCGAACGGATTCAGGTTAGTCCGATTACTGGAGATGAAGACAATACCATTAACGTTTTAGGATATTTTGAAGCTTACCCTCACGCTTCGATTTACAGTGCAGAAAGTGATTTGGGAATTTCCTATTCGTCTATTGAAAGAATTTTAAACAAAAACGGAATGCACAATTATAATTTTGAAACAGCGCAATTTTTAAGAGAGGGAGATGCTATTCAGCGCGTTGAGTTTTGCGAGATGCTTTTAATAAAAATGCAGGAAGATCCCAGTTTTGTACAAAAAGTTAATAAAAATAAAAATAAATAAAATCTTAATTCAGAAAAGTATTCAGATATTCTTAACAATACTTTAGGGCCATTTTTAAATACTTTAACCCCTGACGTAAGGTCATCCTGCTGGTATCAATCAGATGGTGCACCGGCACATTGCACTCAACAAATTTCAACTTTGTTGTATAACTTATTCGATGACAGGTGGTTTAGACGAATGGGTCCTTGGTTATGGCCACCTCGGTCACCTGATCTTATACCATTAGATTTTTATCTGTGGGGCACCATCAAGGAAAGGATTTATCAAACGGCAGTTACTTCCAAGGATGATTTAATAAAGAGGGTCCGCGTAGCTTTTCGAAACCTAGACGGTGAAGAAGTTAGAAGAGCTACCACTCAGCATGTTGAAACATCTATTTTGAAATGTTTAGCGGCAAATGGAGGACATTTTCGATAAGTAACATTATTCTCATCATTATTCATATTGATGTTTAAGAAAGTGTTTGGAATAATATTTATTTTTGTTATTGTTTTAATGGACGTATTAGTTTTAAGGCTTTTGTTCGTAATACTTATTGCCGCCAAACCCGTTTTTATGTTAATATTGTATCTAACTCTAACCTTTTCATTCTCTTTTTAAACTAATCTAAATTTGTTTGTTTAAAACCGTCAGCATTTTAAATTAACTTCAACTTTTCTGAATTTTCTTTCGTTTAGTGATGGTAGATAGGGATATTGTTAGTTAAATGTTGTACATGTTCTTGCTTCTATTCGATTGTATTTTTTATTAATAATAAACAGATTTAGAATATCAGAACGTGAGTAATTATAGGTCCTTTTTAATTAACGCAAATCTTCTGAATTTTCAATACCCTTTATTCACCTTATGATAACATGGTAATAAAGTAATGTCTACTTTCATAAACTGATCATAACGAAAGCAAAACTCGAAACGTTTTGTAAAATTTTGTAGTTGACTAAGTTGCTCTTCTGATAGTCTACTGTCAGCTACTAAATTTCACAAATTTTAGGATATTAAGTACGTTCCAGTATAAAAACCGTTGAAGATGGGTATAGGAACATTATAACTTTTTGAAATAAGCATTCTACAGAGAAAACATTACTTAGAAAATATACGGGGTGTTCCATTTAAAAAACATAGTTATTAACATAGTATAACATGATACGATTTTTGAGCCACCCTGTATAAAATAAATGTATAATATGACATTTATCTTGTTGCGTCATATTAATATTTCAACCCACCAAATTTTTGTCTATTTATGTTTAGTAGTTTCTAAAAAATTGCCATTTAATTAGTGCCATCTTTTCTTCCAATTTTTTATTTAATCTCAGTTATCTCAAAAACGGTTAAAGATAAAGGTACAAGTATGTCATAAAAAATGTTCAGAATTAAACAACGAAACAAAATTAATTAATAAATACAGGGTGTCCCATTTAAGATAACAAAGGTGACGTCACTTCCGCTCAAACCGGAAGCAACAGAAATGTCAAAATATTTTGCTTCCAGAGTTCAGTTGACCTCTTATCTCCGTTCCAAATTTGAATTAAATTCAAAGGCTACATCTGGATTTACGGCTAACGTAACAACGAGTTTGGGGCACCCTGTATATGAACTTAACAACTCGAAAGAACCAAAGGAAGTGCAATGGACAATTATTAAATATATGATAAAGCAAATCATGCAACTCTCTGGTTTAAAGGGCTGGGTATACATCCTATGGGTTTTGGGTGAATGGGCAAATTTTATGAACTTTTAATTTGATATAAATTCCGGCTTTCTAATTAAAAGTCTTCAAGGGCAGAACTCAAGAGACTAGCTTCAGATACAGGGTGTTATTTTACCCATATTTTATGTAAAATACATAGGGAAAACAAGATGGCACAAAATTAATAACATAGGTCCTCATATATTTGTTCCCGATATATATGGTGTTACATTTTAAAGGTTATTTGCTATATATCTAAAACAACAAATTTCGGTAATTATTTACTGCTATTTTAGCATAATATTGAAAATTCTTTGCGTAGACACTTTCTATTCTTAATAAAGAATATAAATCTACGTGCGAAGAAACAGAAAACATATTTTTTCCAGAAAATACACCGGTTCCAAAAAAAGTGACGCACTTGATTTTTGGCTCAAGTTCAATGTCTTATATCTTTTAAACCAGTGGAACGATTTTGAAGAATTTTTTTTTCGTAGGTAGACAATACCTTTATCTTCCAGCAGAAATGAAACAAATGAAAATGTTCTCAAAGATTCTTGGATAATAATGAAAAAGCTCGAACTATGCTTTTATGCTATTTTTTTACTTGCCCTGTGGATTAGTTGAGGATTCGTATAGAAACTTTTTACACTCTATTGTGAGCATATTGTTTTTTTTATTCATCGACTTATCTCCAAAATTAACCAACTTACAGCTTTTTTGTTGAAACTTTGATAAGCTACATGAATGTTAATGAAAAAACTTAAACATTACTTTTTTCTTCTTTTTTGAATCATCCTGTGTATTATTCGAGCATTTGTATAGAAAATTCTAACACTTTAGATGAAAAACTCTTTTTCTAAGACAAATTTGTTATTCTGTTCATTAATTTGTCTTGTGATTTACAGCTTTTTTATTGTAACTTTGCATTTCCCTACTTGATTTTTCAGAAGTCATATTCTAATAAAATAAAAATCATATGAATTTTATGAAACTTTTTTATTGACGCAAAATGACAACGACCGGATAAAAAAGAACTTAAAGAATGTGCTTAGTACCCAGTGTAGGGAATACTACCTCTAGCAACCCTAAGAGCTTTTAATCTGCATGGCATACTTGAAATTAGATTTATTATTCTTTCCATGGGTATACTGTCTCTTATTTCTTATATGAAGACAAATTATATGTTTTTGGAAACGATAAAATGACGAGAATCCAAAAATGTCAAAAAAATACAGGGTGTCTCATTTAAAATAACAAAGTTGATGGAGATGAAAAAATTCCAATAATAGCGGAAAATAACTCATTTATTGTTCATTTGAAATGTTAGTATTTTCTGGCAGTGTCATTTTTAGTACTAAGGCGCTAATTCAGTCCTAATTAAATTGAAGTTATTATTATTATGTGTTCTTTAAAACGAATGTTTATGGGCACCGCAACCATTATTATTAGATCGCAGTCATTAAAAAAGATGCCACTCCTTTTTTCAAGTCGACTTTGTCAACTAAAAATACAACTTTTTTTCTTGTTTTTTGTTCGTATATAGCCTCGTTTTCGAGAAAAAGAACTAAAAATGACATTAAAAATTATCCAAGGACAAGTCCTAACACTGGAACCTCTTTTAACATTTTCAAAATACAAGTCTATTTCTAACCTCACTACACCACAACTTGTTATATCTGGACGCGCGTATATTGCTGCCATTTTGTATTAGCATCATCAGCAGATGTTATATAACTATATAATATAATATATTATATAATATTATATATTATATAGTTATATAAATGTGGTCACACTTGGAACAGGCCCTCTGTCTTTATTTAGTGCTTTCTTACCACATTTAACTATTTCTATACTCTCAAATGCATCCAATAATCTATTATTAGATTCATTTCTCTAGGAGGTCTAGAAAAAGTATTTAAAAACGTAGGTTTTAGAGTAACCTACAAAACGGAGAACAGTTTGAAAAATCTCCTTGGAAACCCTAAAGACAAAGGCGACTTGAAGGAGAGGAGTCGCATGTATGAAATTAGCTGTAATGACTGCGATCTAAAATATGTTGGGCAAAACTAAATAAAGACAGAGGGCCTATTCCCTATAGTCCCTAACCTAACCTAACCTAACCAAGTGTGACCACATTTACCTATAAATAGTCTCGGTTAGGATAAGTTAGTTTATCATCTGCTGATGATGCTAATCATCTATGAAATTAGCTGTAATGGCTGCGATCTAAAATATGTTGGGCAAACTAAACGCTCCATTAACATTCGTTTTAGTGTAGTGTGGTTAGAACTCTTGTATTTTGATCCATGGGCAACATTAAAAAAATAAAAACTATGTGTTTACTACTATAAATAAATTACAGAAAACTAAACAATTTCGACCTAAAAGTAGATGAACAGAACGACTACCATCTGATAAAATACACAATTGTCAAGAGTTTTATAAACCAGAGAACAATAGAAATCTAGAGGATTCATATCAGGACTACGAGCTGGCCTATTTTGAGGTCCTTCACGTCCGATTCAGCGATTAGGGTAAGTAATGTCGAGATGCTAACGAGCAAGGACATCAAAATAAGCTGGGTCCCCGTCGTGTATAAACATACATCTTCTAACAAATTGGGTAGATGTTCTCGCATTCTTGCTGGTAAAAAAAATTTAGTCATTAATAATTCCTACCCATACGCTCAGCGAAAATTGTTGCTGAAAATGACTTTCTCTAATAACCTGGGGATTTTCGTCGGCCCAAAAGTGGTTGGTATGATAATTAATGATAGCATCTCGAGAAAAATTTGCTTCGTCCATAAATAAAATGTTTGGTAAAAAATTGTTATTGTGTGCCACCGTATGAAGCAACCACCTACAAAACATTAATCTTGGGTGAAAATTCCGAGGCAGTAAAGCTTGAACACGCTGTATGTGATATGGGTAGAGTAGATTTCTTTTTAAAACTTTCCAAACTGTTTTTGGACCGACTTGAAGCTGCAGCGCAATCTTCTTGGTATACCATTTGGGTATTCTTCGATTGCATTAAGTATAGCTTCTTCTAGTTCAGGCGTTGTTACAGTTTCTGATATTCCACCAACTGTATCTTTATTAAAACTACCAGTTTCACTTAATCTTGCATGTATCGTTCTAAACGTTTTAGCACGTGGAATTACTTTGTTAGGATATCTGTCTTGGTAAATTCTCCGTGCCTCTTCCACATTTTCATTTGCTAATCCATAAATAAAGTGCATGTCAGTCATTTCAGAATTACTGAATTACAGACGAAATCTGGGGTGGGCAAGTCTAGTTACGCCTATGGTCATCCTTATTGTGATTTATCGTTTTATGCTACGAAAATGTAATTATTTAAAAAATACTGAATATTTTTTTAGTATTTGCTATAGAGTCAATCCAATCTTATTATATTTGCAAGATTAATAACTTGTTTTTGACATGTGGAGAGCCAGAATAAAGCCAAATCGACTATTCTAGAACTCGACTAAATATAAATTTTCATGTAACGTAATCATTGTATATCTATAATATGCTATTCGATGGAAGATAAAATACTTTCGACAAATAAAATTCAATCAATTTTAAACTGCTTGAAAACCACTTAACTTCCGTTCAGCTTTGATATATTTTTATTTCTGTTTTTATCAGCTTTAATAATAGCGTTATCAATATGCGAATAAAAAAACCTTGGCGAATCTATTTCAATAGCACTAACCATTTCTTTATTTTTGTTGCACTTAGCACCAATAAAACCTCTAGTATGATTTATTCTCCTTTATTATTTATATTCAATTTATGGAATAATTTCAATTTAAACAAGGAAAATTGCTCAAAAAACACAGACAAGCCAGGAAATGACAAACATCCTTGATTTTTTAATATTAATTTAGTTTTTATCATAAAGGGAACAAAATAACGGACCAATGTCTAGGAGTCAAGAATAATCCAGGTAAATTAATTTACTAAAAAAATCAATTATGATTTTTATTATTTCCTTCCGTAAAAAGGTTTTTATTCTAGGAAATGGAATTGTAACGACTTCTTAATGACTTAATGGTTTTGCTATACACGATAACAAAAATTAACCAGCTCATCCCTTTTTCACGCTTAATTACTTCCCTCGGACAAGTATTGCTATCGTGAAAAAATTCACGGTCTCTCTATCTGTCTGTCTGTTACTCACCTAACCGATTGACATCAAATTTTAGTAAAAAACTTAAGGATCATATGGGGATGATCTAGTAATATTTTAATGAAAATCCAATATGGCGAAACAAAATGGCGGCCTAGTAAAATATTTTAAAAAAAAATATTACATAAAAACTACTTAGCCAATTTTTAACAAAAAACAAGTACTATGTAGGAATAAACTGCTAACATTTTGGTACAAATCCAAGATGGAAGAACAAAATGGTGGCTTAATAAAATATTTAAAAATTTAGCCTGAAAAACTGGTTAATGAGTGATTTTTTTAAACCGATTTTTTACACATTTAATTAAGCCGCCATTTTGTTCCGCCATCTTTCATTCGTACCAAAATTTTTACCAGCTCATCCCTTTATAAGATTTTATTAGACCGCCATTTTGTTCCGCCATCTGGTTTTTGAACCAAAATTTTACAAGTTCAATCCCATATCACATTTAATTTTTCAGGAAAGTTATGAGGTAAATTGCTTAAGTAGTTTTTCAGTAATAACTTTTTAAGATTTTAATGGGCCGTCATTTTGTTTCATCATAGTGGGCTTTTACCAAAATGTTAGCATGTCATCCCCATATTGTTGACTAAAATATGTAGTAAATCGAGCAAGTTGTTTTTGGGCTATGCCGCCAACAGACAGACAAACAGTCTGTCCGAGGGAATTCAGAAATCACGTTTTTCGGCATCTAGAGACCCTGAAACAAAAAGTCTGTCTGTCTGTTCGCGGCATAGCTAAAAACTACTTATCAAATAAATTGACCTTTGCCCAGAACATCCCTCGTAACGAATCTCACCACAAACAGATTTTATATACATATATTTATTTAGCAATAACTCTAATTGTATAAATTGTAATAACACGAGAGTTTTATGAAGTAGTTATATGGGGACAACCACATATTCACTTTCAAACTTTAAAAAAGGAGGAGATTATCAGTTCGATCCTATGTATTTTTTTATGTATGTACAGGGTTTTCCCGTATATTTTTCCACGCACCTAAAGAGTTTATTTGAATAGATACGAAAATGTCGTAAATATAAAAGGTGTCGGATTTTTTATGAAGATTTAGAATATTATATCATTAGTAAGAAAATATTATTGGAAATGTCAAATTTTAACAGGTTGTCAGTTTTTTAAACGAAACACCCTGTATATTAAATCATATTCTTGAAGATCTTTTTTTTCTAATTTCAAATATATATACTTTTAATATATTCTGTCAATTAGTTTTGGATATATAAGCGTTTAAACATTAAAGAAACGGTAAGATAATTTGCCCTAAAACATAGTGAGCCATGGTCAAGACAATTGCAATGAACGACGCCTTTTTGACGTTTACCGGTCGGAAGTATCTATTTACGAGCATTTTTAATATCTAATACGTTGGACGATGGGTTGTTCGGAAGAAGAGAAACTCGACATGATAGAATTATTTTATTTACATGGTAAAAATGCATCGATAGCTCGTAACGAATATCATAGACGGTTTCCAGATAGACCAACACCGTCTTGTAGGACAATATTAAACATCGCTAAACAATTGAATGAAAGAAAAACACTTACCATCGACCAACGTATTAGATATTAAAAATACTCGTAAATAATTACTTCTGACTGGTAAACGTCAAAAAGGCGTCGTTCATTGCAATTGTCTTGACCATAGCTCACTATGTTTTAGCGCAAATTACCTTACCATTTCTTTAATGTTTAAACGCTTATATATCCAAAACTAATTGACAGAATACATTAAAAGAATATATATTTGAAATTAGAAAAAAAAGATCTTCAAGAATATGATTTAATATACACGATGTTTCATTTAAAAAAACTGACAACCTGTTAAAATTTGACATTTCCAATAATATTTTCGCACTTATGATATAATATTCTAAATCTTCCTAAAAAACCCAACAACTTTTGTATTTACGACATTTTCGTATCTATTAAAATAAACTCTCTAGGTGGGTGGAAAAATATACGGGAAAACCCTGTACATCGATTGCTCCTGGATGATTTGACCAATTCAGATGAAATTTTCAGGAAATATTCAAAATGTTACTCTGTGAAGTTAACGCCAAACTAATAAAGACAGTAAGATATTATACTCGTGGTATTAGACATCAAAACACTCAGTATATAATCCTTATTTATGTATCCAGGTCATAGAGAGAGCTTTCAGCGCCACCCTGTATACAACACAATATTTTTTAGAATTATTATCTTTTCCTAACATATAATTTTTGTAAAAAACTTTTTTCATAACTCTTCTAAGGAATTTCTAAAGTTTTCCAAAGAAATCGCCTGTTTCCTTTCCTGTTTGTACAGGGTGTCCCGATTTGGATGCAAAAGCAGGGTATCTCCCTTATTTTTAAAGATAGAACCTTGCGGTTTTCACGAACCTGAGCTAATTTTTTGTGAAACTCATGAAGCCGTAAACAAAATTTTCATAGCGTTCTTCGTTTATGAGATACAGGGCGAAATAGAAAATTTTGCATTTTGTGACCCCCCTCGTATCTGGGTTATCTTTTAACTTAACGCAAAGGGAAAAATTGCTGCTTATGCAGTTTTTTACGCTGGATTCAGTGGCGTAGTCATATTTTTCATTTGAGTTGTTATTTTTTAAATATGACCCAAAGTTGTGTTTTTTAAATGGGACACCCTATATATTTGTCCAGAAATGGATTGGTCCTTTTAAAAGCTTCTCAAAAATATATAATAGTATGGGTCTATTTTAATAAACAACAACAAAAATCCTAATTTTTATAATTATCATTCCAAATTTTGCAGTAGGCCATACAAAACAATGCTGCCTTTTATTAAAAGTCGTTAACAATATCTACATCCTACCAATAAATCAAAATAAATATGTAATTAAATCTATTTATCACAATATGAATTGATAATTTCGCACCAAAAAAGTACCACCTACCTAGATTTATGTAACACAAGAACAAAACAGTAAGAAATTATTATGTAACAAGCCTTTCAGCAAAAATCAACTGTCGTATAAGAACTACAGTAACCAAGGAAATCAAAAGAACTGTTCAAACTGATTTCCATTTCGTTCTATGCATGCATCGCACAATTTTCGTATTCGTTGTAGGGAATTAAGCAAAATAACGGGATGATTTTGTAAATAGCGAAAATTTTCTCTTATTGCATTTCCTAAATCTTGGACATTATCATAGTGGTCTTTGTAAATTCTATTTTCCAGATATCCCCAGAGAAAGAAATCTAAAATTGACAAATCTGGGGACCTAGGGGGCCATCTTATAGGTCCATTAGTTCCGATCCATTGATTGGTAAAATTATTGTCCAGAAATAATCTCGTCATTCCAGAATTGTGTGAAGGAGCACCTGTTGAAAATAAATTTCGTTAATTTGTGCTAGAGAAACATTGTCAAGTAATTCAGGTATAGCTGCCTCTAAAATTTCTATATAGCGATTGGCTGTTAGATTTCCCTCAAATATATAAAATTTTATATGTGTTCCTAATATGAAGCAGGACACATTTAGACCAAACCTGCCCTGCTGTCTTCTGGGAAATATTTGGTGTTGATTTTCCTGGGACCAGAATCTACTATTGTGCCTATTGAGTATACCAGAATTACTGAAATGTGCTTCGTCTGACCATATAACCTTCCTTTCAAAATCTCTAACCATATCGCATCTTTCTCGAAACCAATTGCAGAAGACTACCCGACGCTCTGCATCATCCCCTGGCTGTAAGTGCTGCACGAGCCTAAATTTGTATGGGTGGTATTTGTGCTTTTTTAGAATTTCTTGAACTCTAGTTTTTGGAATCTCTATGCTCTTTTCACTGGCCCTACAAGAGTTTGTAGGGTAAGCTTGTGCATTAGCCAAAACCGTAATTTCCTCAGCCTCCCGATTTTCTTTATTATATGTTTTCGTACGAGGTTTGATAAATGATCCGTGATTAAGTAAATTCTTTTTTATCCGATAAAAAGTGGATATATTAGGTTGCCTCCTTTCTGGATATCTAAATAAAAATTAAGCAATAGTATTTCAACATACCTAAAAATTAACTATTTTGCCTGTTAAAATACATCTCAGAAGCCGCTTCAACATTTTCATTACTTAATATAAAACAAGCTAACATATCGTACTTTTCATAATGTTCGAAAGTTTGGTTTTCTTCCATAATAATACAAATATATTTTTACACAATAAATAAATACAAAAAACTAGCGCTATATTTTATATACGAGTACAAAATTGGGAAATGTCATTTGCTTCCAAGAAAACAAAAGAAAACGGCATCGTTTTGCATGACCAACTGCAAAATTTGGGATGATAATTATAAAAATTAGGATTTTTGTTGTTTATTAAAATAGACCCATGCTATTATATATATTTGAGAAGCTCTTAAAAGGACAAATCAATTTCTGGACAAATATACGGGGTATCCCATTTAAAAAAACACAACTTTGGGTCATATCTAAAAAATAACAACTCATTTGAAAAATATAACTACGCCACTGGATCCAGCGTAAAAAACTGCATAAGCAGCAATTTTTCCCTTTGCGTTAGGTTAAAAGATAACCGAGATACGAGGGGGGTCCCAAAATGCAAAATTTTCTATTTCGCCCTGTATCTCATAAACGAAGAAGGCTATGAAAATTTTGTTTACGACTTCATGAGTTTCACAAAAAATTAGCTCAGGTTCGTGAAAACCGCAAGGTTCTATCTTTAAAAATAAGCGAGATACCCTGCTTTTGCAACCAAATCCGGACACCCTATACACCTTGTAAAATAAATATCTGTAACAATTTGTGGAATTTTAAGATATTTTACCTACTGATAATAAAAATCGTCGTTCAGTAAATGAAGTTTGCATCCGGTTGTAAAATTTATTGAGAGGAAGCCAAATATTTTCTTATCTTTCGAGACGACGACATTGACGTCTGGAATGGTGATAGTCACAAAGAGTTTTAAGAAGAGGTAACGGTAACGTATTATTATTAACCCAACAGTTATCTATTTCACTACAATAATAATATCCTCGTTAAATATAATATAAAATACAACTTCGATTTTGCTATCATTTTAATTTTGCCTTAAAAATAAGGAATATGTATAATAGATATTTACGATACAAGTGGGATAAAAGCGTTATTAACATACACGTGTGGATGATCTAACCACACAAGCATGTTAATAACGATGTGTCACAAGTGACTACTTTGCACATTTATTTACGTGCGGAAAGTTGAACTTATAATTTTATTCGATGGATAGTCTCCATAGTTACAATTGTCCCAACAATCATTTCAACGGTAAATATTCGAAGAATAAAGTTATTTGGAGATGAAAATATTGCTCCTAAAAATATGATTTACAATTTAAGACATGCTTATTCGTTGTAACAAAAACGCAAACGAAGCTTCTGAATTACATTTAAATAGGTAAGTTTTAAGTTATTAGTTACTATTTTTTAAAACAATTTTCACTTTTTATTTTAATAGATACCTGGATAGAAGATAGCCTTTCCTAGATAGTTTTTTAAGAAACATTTATAAGATGATGGAGCTTTTCTGCGTCCGCGACCAAAATTATATAACAAGAACACGTCCCGTCATAGAACGACAAATTTGATGTTTGCAAGACTCAGGTACAGAGAATACAATTCAATTGCAATTGATATATTCAACAAATTCGAAATAATATTAACTTTACAAGATCAGTAATTTGGTCCGATGAGGCCTACTTTCCCAGATCTGGTATCAATAGATTCTTTAACCGCCATAATACTGGGTATTGGTGCCAATAAAATAATTATGTCATTTTTGAACGGAAATAACAAGAGCATCTTGGTTTTAACTCAATATTTGAAGCCCCTAGATAAAGAAAATAACTACACTTTTGTATCCTACCTAAAAAACTCTATAAAAAATCCGTTTTTACTTTTTCATTAACTTATATTATGACTAAAATATGAAAGGTGCCTGGAAAATCCAAATTTTCAACTTCACCATGTATTTCAAAAAGTAGCACAGTATCCCTCTATCTTCAGTAATAGTGGACAGACCCTGCCATATATAAATAAAAATATATAAGAAACTTCAAATGGAACCCTTGAAAAGGTTTTGTTTATGCAACCAGTTTATCGTATTTTTGTTAGTTCTGCAACGATCCAACGCCAAACGGCCAGTTTTGATCGGGAACGTAAACAGTGCAAACAGTGGTTTTTGAATTTAAATTGGGTGTATATGATTGTTATTTTGTTGACACAAATTTTGGTAATGTGAAAGAAATCTATAAATCTCACAGGGTATGTGATCTACATTTTTTCTGAATATAATCGCATGCTACTAATTAAAAGAGGTTTAAGAACAACCTCTTTTCCAACAGAAAGTTTACCTCATTTATTTCGTACTGATAAGTTCATTCATTTATATAAATAAAATATCTATCTATTTATACAAAGCAGAAATGCCTAAGTACCAATACAATTTAATTAAACGCGTTATTAAAACCAAAAGGTATTTTCAAAATCAAAGAAGCTGTTAAACATAATAAATAAATAAGTTTAAGTTTCCGGCGCATTCGCCAAATATAATATTGATTTGTATGCAACCAAGATATCACTTCCTTTTAAAACTGTTATTTGAGTTGGCAACATTGTTGCTCGCTCTCTTCTTATCGGCTGTTTTGTATGAATAGACGCTTCCTTGTTGGTGGTGAAATAAATCTATGAATTCAAAGAAAAAACGTCGTTTTCATATACCAAAAGTGTTAACAGCAAAAGCCTGCAGCATAGGGAATAACCCTAACATATAATGGTCCTTCGACGCCGCATGTAAATATTGGTTTTAATGTGCAAATAATCAAGCTTGTTCCAAAAATTATGGCAGCCATGTTTGCAACAAGGAACAAGCCGTCAAATGCAATTCAAGGTTAAGGTGAATGGCCGATCAGCTGAGCGAAGGAGGAAATCTGATGAAACAAACACTTGTCTTGGTTAATGGTCCAGAAACAAACACTTGTTTTGGTTAATGGTCAAGAAACAAATACTTGTTTTAGTTAATGGTCAAGGAAAAATAGATATTTTGGTAATTGGTCACGAGAAAAAAAAATGTATTGATTGGTACTGGTAAATAAAGGGAAAGGGGTGAGTACTGATGTATCCTTTTTTCCAAACGTAGCTTCTATTTGGATTGGTAATTGTTTAAATTTAACATTTAAACCTTTCTTATTTTCGGTTATTGGTAATAAAATATAGGTATAATGTTTCAAGAATAAATAAAGAATATTTGTGTTTTACTTAGTTTAAGTAGATATATTTATTGATTTCAGTATTTAATAACAAAGAAAAAAAAAAAAGGTTTTGCCCATATAGATATTTTTTGTGTTAATATATAAATATAATAAAGATGACAGATGAAGTTGAACTAAAACTTAATATAAAAAGGCTTGAATTATGCAAGTCAAAGCTAACATCATTTAGCAAATTTCTTACATCTGTGGTTTCATTGCAAACTAATGGTACCCTTGACAGCATAAAACTAACAGAATTGGGGGGCAGGTTAAATAAACTTCCTGATATTTTGTCAGAATTCGATACTTAGAGTTTTGAAAATTCATATTATAGTTTTTTTGCAACTGCAAAGGATATCTTAAATAAAAACCTGGTTAGCGGTGATGATGACAATATTTCACAGATCAGTGGTGGGGATGGTGACATATTGTCGAGGGCATCAAGCTCTGGTGGTGTGCCTCAATCGGGTCCCAAAGTTCCGGCAATACCAATACCAAAATTTTCTGGTACATTTGAGAAATGGCTTGAGTTTAGAGATACATTTAAGTCTTTAATTCACACAAATGAAAATGTTTCTAATATTGAAAAATTTCACTTTTTAAAGGGTGCTCTCGAGGGAAATGCTAAAGATGTCTTGCAAAATTTGGAGGTTAGTGCATCAAATTATTCTATTGCTTGGGAATTACTGTGTGAAAGGTATGACAATAAGTCAATGTTAGTAAATAATTACTTGAAATTATTATTTGGAATTCCTTCAATGACCAAAGAGTCGGCTATAGATCTTCGAAAAATATTGGATGGAATAGTAAAAAGTTTAAGGTCGCTTGACTTCAAGTACCAATTGATAGTTGGGATGTTATTATAATTTATTTCATGTGTAGTAAGTTGGATTTAGGGACAGCTCGTGAATGGCAGGAGAAGAAACCAAAGAATGAACTGCCAACTTTGGATGAATTTAAATCCTTTTTAAAATCAAAGGCAGAATTGTTGGAAACACTCGAGGCGGCTTCAAAGGGAGATAAAGTGTATAAGAAAGAAAGGTACAGCAAATCTTTTTTGGTTACAGATAATAATTGTCCACTTTGTAAAGACAAACACAATATTATAAATTGCAAACCATTTCTTCAACTTTCAGTGTATAATAGATATGAACGAGCTAAAAGGTTAAGGTTATGTCTCAACTGTTTAAAGTCTAATCATTATAGTAAAGATTGCACATCTACTAGTTGTAAAAAATGTTCATTACGTCATCATACGCTTTTGCATTATGAGAAAAAAGATTCCACTCAAGCATCAGAACGACATGCTGCCAACCATGGAACTGACTCTCCTCAACCTCTCGCTGATGCTGGTACTGACAAAGTAGTGGTAAATATGTCTTCCTCGAATGTATATGTTGATAGTTTGTTGTCAACTGCATTAGTGCAGATAGTGGGTTGCAATAGCAGTTTACATACATGTAGAGTCTTACTGGACTCCGGTTCACAATCAAACTTTATAACGGAACAAACATGTCAAGTGTTAGGTTTGAAAAAACAAGAAATAAACATGACTGTTGTTGGTATAAATCAAATTACATCATGCATAAAATACAGATGCAGGGTAGTATTTCAATCGTGTCATAACTCCTATAGTAAAACAATAATGTGTTTGGTTGTTCCTAAAATAAGCGAGTGCATCCCTAGGAAAGAATTGGATGTGTCACATTTAGATATACCAAGGCATCTTAAGTTGGCAGATCCTGCTTATGCAATTCCAGGTTCGATTGATCTTCTTTTAGGTGTTGATGTTTTTTATGAACTTCTTTGTATTGGACAGATTAGGTTAGGTAAAGATCAACCATTAATGCAAAAAACTCGCCTTGGATGGATACTTGCTGGAACATTTTCTTCTAATGGCTATGTACAAGGTCAAAGGTATTGCAATTTAAGTGTTAACACTGATATTCAAAATCAGTTACAAAGGTTTTGGTTTATTGAAGAGCCTCCAAATAGCTTAAAACCTTTTTTATCAAACGAGGATAAAGAATGCGAGTCAATATTTATCAGTAGTATGAAACGTAGTGAGAGTGGTAGATTTGAGGTTCAAATTCCTTTTAAACAATCTCCATCTGTTCTTGGCGATTCCAGTGTATCTGCAAAAAGACAATTTTTTTCTTTAGAGAAAAGGTTGCAGAAAAATCCTAAAATGAGAGAACTTTATATTGATTTTATGTCAGAATATGAGTCAATGGGTCATATGAGTCTGGATACTGAAAGCTCTTCTGGGTGTTATTATTTTATGCCTCATCATGGTGTGTTAAACCAGAATAGTTCGACTACTCGATTACGTGTTGTATTTAATGCATCATCTCCAACAGATAATGGTATCTCTTTAAATGACATTCAATATACTGGGCCAAATATTCAGGATGACATACTTTCTATTTTGTTGAATTTTAGGATACATAATATAGTTGTGTGCGCAGATGTGGCAAAGATGTATCGAATGATATTGGTGCAAGAGAATCAACGATGTCTACAAAAAATATACTGGAGAAATAAACCGAGTGATGAATTAAAGGTATACAAGTTAAATACTGTCACCTATGGTACAACTTCGGCACCATTTTTGGCAATTCGTTGCTTAAAGCAGCTTGGGTTAGAATTTGAGGAAAAGTATCCTGAAGCTTCGAATATTATATTGCACAATTTTTTTGTTGATGATATGCTGTTTGGTACTGATACAGTAGAAAAGGCAGTGACTCAAAGTAAGCAGGTAGCTGATATCTTGAAATCTGCTGGGTTTATGCTAAGAAAGTGGGTTTCTAATTCACCTGAAACACTGGAAAATATTATTGGTGCTAATGGTTCTCCTTGTGATCGACAAGTGATTTTTGGTGACAAATCTGAAAATAAAACCCTTGGAATTTATTGGCTTTTCAAAACTGATGTTCTTAAGTATCATATTGTAGTGCCTACCTGTGAAAAATATACTAAGAGAACTATACTTTCAGCTATAGCAAAAATATATGATCCCCTTGGTCTTTTGTCAGTCTGTGTAATCCTTGCAAAAATTATGTTACAAAAATTGTGGTGCCTTAAAATTGGTTGGGATGAGTCACTTCCCTCAGATATTCACACTTCATGGCATAAATTTAGTCAGCAGTTGGAAGTTTTAAACAAAGTATCAGTCCCTAGACAAATGTTATGTGAAAATTATGAAAATCTTGAACTTCATGGGTTTTGTGACAGTTCAATTGTAGCATATGGTGCATGTTTATATCTGAAAAGTATAAATCCTGATGGCATGGTGAAGGTAGCTTTGGTATTTGCCAAGGCAAAGGTTGCACCTTTACAGGTACTTACACTACCCCGTCTCGAGTTATGTGGAGCATTAGTACTGGCTCAGTTGGTAAATAAATTTAAAGAAGTAGTTAATTTAAATATTTGTAAAACCTATCTTTGGACTGACTCTACTGTGGTGTTAGGTTGGATTTCACAGTCTCCTCATAATTTAAATACTTTTGTGGGTAACAGGGTTTCACAAATCCAATCATTAACTTGTAGTAATGATTGGCATCATATAGCCTCTGAAAATAATCCAGCTGATATGATTTCCCGGGGTGTCTATCCAAAAAATTTAATCGATTGTGATTATTAGTGGAATGGGCCAAATTGGTTAAAGGCAAATTGGTCTGAATGGCCTAAGTCAAATTTTGAATTAGGAAATGTTCTTCCTGAATGTAAAAAACATACAAATATGTGTCAATCAAGACCTGAAGCTTTCCCTATGGATAAATTCTCAAAATTTTCCAGACTTAGACGTAGTTTTGCTTACCTCTGGAGGTTTTATTCAAACTGCAAGGTTAAGAGGGAATTAAGGTTGACTGGTAGTCTTTCAGTAAAGGAACTACAGATTGCACTTGAGCATTTAATAAAAATCTCTCAAAGGGAGTCTTTTGTTGAGGAATATACCATACTATTAAATCATAAACCTATTAAAAAGGGGTCTTTAAGCTCACTTAATCCATTTCTTGATAGCAAAGGAATTTTGAGAGTGGGTGGTAGATTGCAACTCTCTAATTTAGATTATGCTAAAAAGCATCCTGCAGTAATTTCAGGTAAACATAAATTTACAAAGATGCTTTTTGATTGGGAACACAAAGTTTTACTTCATGCTGGTCCTCAACATTTGTTGGCATCCATACGAGAACATTACTGGCCTATTGGTGGACGGAACTTGGCAAAGAATATTGTACATAAATGCATAACGTGTTTCAAAGCTAAGCCTAAGTCTTCCAATCAAATTATGGGAATCTTACCAAAGGATCGAGTAGTTCCCACACCACCCTTTCACATAACAGGTGTTGACTATGTTGGTCCCATAAATCTAAAGTCTAAAAACGGTCGAGGTGCGAAAATAAACAAATGTTACATATGTTTGTTTATTTGTTTCTCAACTCGTGCCATTCATTTGGAACTCGTGTCAGAATTAACTTCTGAGGCTTTTATAGCTACATTTCGGCGATTTGTTTCCCGACGAGGCAAACCAGCCATAGTTTGGTCAGATAACGGTCTTAATTTTGTAGGGGCAAATTCAGAGTTAAAGGAGTTTGGTCAATTTTTACAAAAGCAAAAGGGTCAATTCATAAAAGAATTTGAAAATGAAGGCATACAATGGAAGTTTATTCCTGCTAAGTCCCCCAATTTTGGCGGTATATGGGAGGCTGGAGTTAAGGCTTGCAAATTTCATATAAAGCGAATTAAGGGAAATGCTCTTTTAACATTCGAAAATTTTTATACTTTGCTAACCCAAATAGAAGCTACTTTAAACTCCCGTCCCTTAGTTCCAATCTCTCCTGATCCGAGTGATTATGACATCCTCACACCTGCTCACTTCCTCATTGGAAGGAGACTTACCGCAGTACCAGATTTGGATGTTAAAGATATAAGTGAAAATCGCCTTTCCAAGTACCAATATATACAAAGGCTGTACCAAAACTTTTGGACACGATGGTCAAAAGAGTATGTGATCCTGTTGCAGCAGCGTATTAAGTAGAAATGTCCTCAGAGGAACCTTAAGTTTGGTGAACTTGTGCTTATACGGGAGGATAACTTGCCTCCTCTTAAATGGAGACTTGGACGTGTCACAGTGCTCCATCCAGGACCTGATAATAAAAGTCGTGTAGCGTCAGTTCGTACTGTTTGCGGAATTATAAAGAGACCAATATCAAAACTTTGTCCCTTACCAAATGACATTAATGAATTATAGTGTAAAGAACTGTGTTTGCCGCTAATTCGATATTTGCTGGAATGTAGTTTTAAGTTTTCTCTTTGTTTTATCCACCTTTATATTCCATATTTTGTGTTGAAAGGCACCCTTTCAAGGTGGGGGGTATATGTTAAACATAATAAATAAATAAGTTTAAGTTTCCGGCGCATTCGCCAAATATAATATTAATTTGTATGCAACCAAGATATCACTTCCTTTTAAAACTGTTATTTGAGTTGGCAACATTGTTGCTCGCTCTCTTCTTATCGGCTGTTTTGTATGAATAGACGCTTCCTTGTTGGTGGTGAAATAAATCTATGAATTCAAAGAAAAAACGTCGTTTTCATATACCAAAAGTGTTAACAGCAAAAGCCTGCAGCATAGGGAATAACCCTAACAGAAGCCAAGAACAGAATTTTCATGGTTCTAGTCTTGGTTTCCATACAGAAGATAGAAAGTTATTAAGAATTGAATTATAATGATTTAGAGGGCTTGAGGTTTTCAATATGAACTCATGTTTATAGGCTCGCCGTACACAACATATCAAATCAAACAAGACCAATACATGTAAATTATTTTTAGAAATTGGTGTACCTAGTCCAACAAGCAACAAACCCAGTAGAAAAGGGAAGAACCACAACTAGAATGTAGTATTATCCGAGGAAATAAGAGTTGTTGTAGGAGGTGGGTATTACCTAATAGTTAATAACAAAAAACAGGTACATCTGAGTGATGTGCATAAAACTCTATACAACGAAATAATTTTAAAAACACTGGCCTTTAAAGAAGTTTACCCTCAAAGAATGTAAAAAGCTTTTTTTCTAATAGTCATTATTTTTAAATATAGTGTTTATTTGACACAGTTCAATGCAATTCATGCATTACATTTAGGGTAAAGGTTTTTTAGAATGGAATATAAAGGAGAATGATAAATTCACTTTCTTCTTGCCTTAATGCTTTGTTTAATAGTAAAATTACATATATCATGCGGATGCTATAAAATGTAACTTAAGAATTTTTTGACTGTGTGTTGAGTTGGTTCGGCTAACAATAATTCTGTCCTGGTCTTTTCTAGATCAAAATACTATATTTAATGCAACAGAATTTCTTTTAAATAATCGTCTTTGTTATATTTTTTCGTTTATTTAAAATTACATGTGTAATTATATTGTGTATGATAGTATATATGGGAATGTACTCTAAGGGAGTTCGTAACGATAAGGGATTTAGCAAGGATTAATTCAGAGAAAAGTTATGCAATTTTGTTCTTAATTACTTTACATTTCTCAAAATTAACCATTATGTATTTGCGCATTATAATTAATTTTGGAGTTAAGACAAGGAAAGCTGAGACGTGTTAATGTCATTTATTTATAACATTTCTTTCATTTGTTCTTTTTTTATGCTTATATTGGATTTTATAGTTTGTATCTTGTACCATTTGTAGTTCACTTCTTTATTCTGTGTCTTATTCAACAGTTTTATCTATCTATCTGTAATTTCATGTAACATTTATATTAATGAAGTACATGACCACTACTTATATGCGTTTTAAAAAACTTCTAATTTTTTATTGTGAGATCAAATTATATTTTTGAAATAAAACAGTCAAGATTTCAAGGAAAATGAGTATTTATTTTCTTATGGAGTAGTTGATTTTTTTTATTTGCAGTGAAACATTTGGTGGATCTAAAGGAAAAACGGGCTTCATTTATGTATCACCCTGTATCTTGGTAGTGTATTATCTTATTACCAAATGATAATTAATACAGGGTCAGTATGAAGGACGAAACTAAGGAAAGACATAAATATATATTTTTTAATTCGAATGTTTTCTGTTTATAGATGCGCATTTTAAAATAAAAACAAATTTTGAAAATTATACCATAATTTTTTGATTATATGGTTTAAACTTAAATTAGTTTTTTGAATTTAGGGATAAGTCAGGATACAGCATCAAGTTGAGACCAAAATACTGTATATGACTATTTCTTTTTCCCTAGGAATTTTGTGCCTTATCACGAAAATTAAAAAACCATTGTTGAACCATATTTTTAAAAAATTATCCCATGTTTAAAAAATAGATTTCATTTTATAGGTCGCATTTGAAAGTAAAAAATTTTCAATTAAAAAAAAAATATCTGTATATATTTCCCAGGTTTGGTCATTTTTATTTGTCATGTATTGTCAAAAAAGTGCTAATCAATTAATACACTACAAAGTAAGAGGGTGATACATAAATGAAGGCCCTTTTTCTTTAGATCCATCAAATCTAAAAATTATATGAATTGGGCGCGCGCATTTAGTTTTAACAAACTCGCGATAGATGACGCCATCGCTTTGTACAGTTAACTGTAGAAAAAAAAAGTTAGGCATTTAGTAACTTTTGCAACGACCCGAGATATGGCGCTGCAAACTTTACTACAACTCGAAGTACGACAGTTTCCCTTATACAGGGTGGTGCAACCAAGATGGGGTGGACGATTGTGGGCAAACGGAGAGGAATTTGAAAAAACATTTTTGGGATATGATTGATAGTCAAGAACGGTGTGTTTTAAAATTATACCCATTATACAGGGTGGTCTGAAAAGTTCGTGGTGAACCAAACTTGTGTTTTTTAAATGAGACACCCGGTATATTATTATTTTAGTTGATTCTCCTATTCGTTACGATCATTTTGATATCAGGTTTGTTGGGTCTAAAATTTATACCAAGGGAATGGGACGAGGTTAAAGTGGAAAAAAGGGTTATACTCCGGCCATTTTTTGAAAACAATTGAAGCAGGTATGGAAAAACCAAATATTCTATAAAATGAATTGTATCTAGGATTACAATAATCGCTTGTAAGTCGTTCAAAATTATTCACTGTTATACAGGGTGGTCAAGTTTTGCAAATTTACCTTGGATTGAATTTTTTTAAATAGAACACCCCATATATTTTACTGTCATATTAAAGATAACATCGCCAGCTTTCAGAAAATACCCTATTTGATATCTTTCTAACCAACAGTTTTTTAGTAAATTAACCGTGAAACCAAAATTTACTCATTCTAACAGAAACGGTATTATTTACGTTGCTTAAATTGACTACCTATAATATAAGGAGGCCATGATATAATCATAAATGAAAAGAAAGATTGACATTCTTGTCAAAACCGCAAAGTGTCAGAGAATTGGCATCAATTACCATTGTTTTTTGACGATAAGCCGAGAAATTGTTAAGTAACAATGAGTTTGAGTACTCCAGAGTTGATAAACATGACTTTTATGTTGGGCGAGTGTCAAAAAAACCCTTTCCTAGCAAGCAGGGTTTATGCGGTACGATATCCCGATGCCGCAAAAAAACCAAGACCTGAAGCTTTTGCAAGTTTATTAGAGAGGTTTCAAGAAACAGGCAATGTTGCTTTTAAGAAACGTAAAGTAATTAATAAACCAGTTACCAATAAAGATAATGCTTTGACAGTTTTATTAACAGTGCAAGAAAATCCACACACAAGTACCAGGGAAATTGAGAGAGCTACTGATATTGAAAATTGGATCCACATTGGATTCGTCAGGTGGACCATCAAAATAAATGGTCAATTAATGTTTGAGGAGGTATAATTGGCTCTCATATTATAGGACCATATTTCTTTGAAGAGCATTTAACGGGAGAAGTCTATTTAAATTTTTTGAGAAATGAGTTGCCCGTATTGCTCGAAGACTTACCTTTAATGTTAAGAAATTCCTTATGGTTCCAACATGATGGAGCACCCCCGCATTACCATAGGCATGTAAGACATTTTCTCAATAATTGGAAAGGAGAGCATTGGATTGGGCGAGGTGGACCAGTTAAGTGGCCTGCGAGGTCACCCGATTTAACGCCACTAGATTTCTTTTTATGGGGACATGTTAAAGAGGAAGTTTATAAAGAGGTTCCAACCACAGTGGAAGATATGAAGTTGAGAATAATAAGCAGTTTTCGCAACATTTCAGACCTGACTTTGAGAAAAGTGAAACTTTCATTTATGGATAGACACGAAATGTGCCTTCAGCAAAACGGTGGTTTAGTTGAACATCTTTTATAAGTTTTAATTACATTGTTTTTGTTGATTTATATTAAATTTATTTTTTTTTTGTAAAAAAAGATCTGTTATTAATACTGTCAAAGCATTATCTTCATTGGTAACTGGTTTATTAATTACTTTACGTTTTTTTGAAAGCAACATTTCATGTTTCTTGAAATCTCTATGATAAACTTGCAAAAGCTTCTATCTTGTTTTTATTTCGGCATCGCATCATCAAAGAACAATATTTATTTATTTACTGATGACAATATTCTGACACTTAGCTGTTTTAAAAGGACTGTCAATCTTTTGTTCAATTTATGATGATATCATGGCCTCCTAATATTAAATTGTCAATTTTAACAACGTGAAAGTAAAATATACAGGGTGTTCCATTTAAAAAAATTCAATCCAAGGTAAATTTGCAAAACTTGACCACCCTGTATAACAGTGAATAATTTTGAACGACTTACAAGCGATTATTGTAGTCCTAGATACAATAGATTTTATAGAATATTTGGTTTTTCCATACCTACTTCAATTGTTTTCAAAAAATGGCCGGAGTATAACCCTTTTTTCCACATTAACCTCGTCCCAATCCTTTGGTATAAATTTTAGACCCAACTAACCTTATATCAAAATGATCGCAACGAATAGGAGACTCAACTAAAATAATAATATACCGAGTATCCCTTTTAAAAAAACACAAGTTTGGTTCACAACGAACTTTTCAGACCACCCTGTATAATGGGTATAATTTGAAAACACAGCGTTCTTGACTATCAATCATATCCCAATTTTTTTTTTCAAATTCCTCTCCGTTTGCCTACAATCGTCCACCCCATCTTGGTTGCACCACCCAGTATTGTGAGTGTTATGTGGACCCTGCAAAAGTATCGAAAATGGGACACCTTTTACACCTGAGTATTGTAGATTTACACACTAAAAGTCATACTTATTTTTAAATAAAACCGTTAAGAAAAATTATATTTACACACACAATCTAAATTACCAAATAATGAATAATGCATTTACACCCGGCGTGGTTACCGTCTATTCATGGTTATTTTTGCCACTAAAACCAGTAAAAGTTAACACACAATAATGTAAATGCAGATCCAGAATTAATCCGAAATAAAAGGTAAAATACATCCCAAAATCAATGTTTTCTTCACGACCAAATTAACAGTAAAAATTCACTCTTGAGTGTGAGCCATAGACATTTGAATGTCAAATTTAACACTCTATTAAATGCAACATTCTATTTTTTACTGTGTACAAATTATGATAATAAAATTTCAGTACATGTCTGTGTTTTAGTGTCTTACATATCGACTATTGTTCTAAAGTCGTTAGAAATAATTTAACACAATGAAGCTAATGTTCATCGCGTCTGCTTTATTAGAAATTATTGCCATACGGAATGCTGAACACTTCGCTATCAATTAAAAGAAGGTACTTAAGGATATGTGCTTACAAGTGGGTTAATTTTTTGATTTATGTGTACGATCTTACAGATTTACTTGAGTAAACAGTCCACATCGAATAAATGATGGCTTTCATTAAGGCTTTTGATTTATATTATGTCGTATTGAACTAAAAAAGAAGGCTATATTTTTATAATTCTTCGTTTCCTGTGAGCTGACATAGTTTTTTTATATTGTTCAGTGACAGTTAAGCTTTTTGTTTCTTAGGTAAACCTTAAAAAAGTTTTTTTTAATAGAAGGGTGATCTATGACCAGTCTTCAATCGGACGCGAAACAGAAGGCTTCGCAAATGGCAAATGCGATTTTGTAGAATCCAAAAATGTCATCGAAAAAATATTTGAACCAGAAACAAAAGAGTTACGCTATGCATCAGGTGTTTTTTAAATAGAATGTATCATTTTTTATACGATTTTTGGAAAGAGTGATTTTTTTTATGTCCGTTCTGATTAAAAGATTTGATTTTGCGATAGCTGTTTATATTATATTTTAATGTTTTACAAACTAAAATTTTAGCTTCCCCTGTTTAAAATATACGATAGGTTGGTATAGGTGATCAAGGTAAAATGACGTTTGAATGCTTTGTCAATAAAAATTGACATTATTTTAATTATTGTCGAAGTCTTCACCTAAAAAATATATATTTGACTCTGATCGAAATGAAATACTCTTTGGACGAGAGACTACAGATTGTTATGCTATTTTACAAGTGCCAAGAAAATGCAAGAGAAGCAAGAAGAAGATTTATTGCAAATTTTCATAGAAATATATCCATCAATAAAATTCTAAGGATAAAAAACCTATTTGAGGAAAATAAAACTTTACATGATAGAAAAAGAAATTCAATAAAAAATAATTATTAAATAATAAAATAAAACTACTAATAACATAAGTTTTCAATGTGACCGCCGTTTTTCTCGAAACAACATCGATGACCCCTTTGTAGCCATCCTAAACTTGCTGTTACAATATGATTTTCCTGGTTAAGGCGGTTTATTTCATCGACAATTTTTCCCATGATCTCTTGAATATTTTCGTTTCGTTGTCTGTATACGACTTTCTTCAAATGGCCCCAAAGAAATGTATCAAAAATTGAGAGGTCGGGGCTATTGGGCGGCCAAGCATATGTTCCATTTCGCCCTATCCATTCGTTATGGCGCCGCGCCGATTTAAAAATTGAACCAAATCATGCACGGCATGAGGAGGCGCCCCATCATGTTGCCAAATTAAATTCTGATATTCTGCCAATGGTAAGTCTTCCAAAAAATTTTCAGTTTCGTTTTCTAAAAACTCATAATATCTGTGCCCATTTAAAGTCTCGTTAAAAAATATTGGTCCCAAAATTTTATTGTTTTTTATCCCACACCAAACATGAATAGAATTCCTCCCTTGAAATTTAATAGTCTGGAACTTTTTTGGATTTTCAACGGCCCAGTGGTGACTATTATGTCTGTTGAATACTCCCGATGTTGTAAAAGTAGCTTCGTCGGTCCACACAATATTTTTGAATAAATCAGGGTCTTCGTTTTCTTGCCGAATTACCATTTGAGAAACAAATTGGAAGCGAAGTTCTTTTTGTGCCGGTGTTAGGTGCTGAAGTGGAAGGATACGAAAAGGCCTAAATTTATGAATTTTCAGAGTCCTGTGAACAGTCCCTCGGGTAACTCTTCTGCGCCTTACACCGCCACCGTACTGAACTTCCCGAACTGCATCCGAAATAGATTTGGTTGGATTAACTTGAAAATAATTTATAATGGCCTGGTCTCGATTTCTTCTTCTTTGTATATTTCTTTGTCTATCATGTAAAGTTTTATTTTCCTCAAATAGGTTTTTTATCCTTGTATTGTATTGATGGATATATTTCTATGAAAATTTGCAATAAATCTTCTTCTTGCTTCTCTTGCATTTTCTTGGCACTTGTAAAATAGCATAACAATCTATAGTCTCTCGTCCAAAGAGTATTTCATTTCGATCAGAGTCAAATATATATTTTTTAGGTGAAGACTTCGACAATAATTAAAATAATATCAATTTTTATTGACAAAGCATTCAAACGTCATTTTACCTTGATCACCTATACCAACCTATCGTATATTTTAAACAGGTGAAGCTAAAATTTTAGTTTGTAAAACATTAAAATGTAATATAAACAGCTACCGCAAAATCAAATCTTTTAATCAGAACGGACATAAAAAAATCACTCTTTCCAAGAATCGTATAAAAAACGATACATTCCATTTAAAAAACACCTGATGCATAGCGTAACTCTTTTGTTTCTGGTTGAAATATTTTTTCGATGATATTTTTGGATTCTACAAGAAAAAATACATCGATTGGCTATTTTGAATTTTTCCAAAATACAAGGAAGGTCGAAAATAGGTCCCTGTTCAGTCCTCGCTGGAACACCCGCAATGATAACACATCACACTTTTACATCCGTGCAATACTACGAATCATATATATATATATATATATATATATATATATATATATATATATATATATATATATATATATATATATATCTTGGGATGCGTGTTTATAAAATTAAAACGATTTTTTAATTATTTGACATATTTAATTTAATTTGACGTTTCGACAGGTAGTTCCATGTCTTTTTCAAAAATGTTTTTATTTTATTTTTCCATGAGACGTAAATCAAAAGGTCAATAACACCAATTTTTTGCTTGCTTAAATGTTAATTGGTATTATTGACCTTTTGATTTACGTCTTATGGAAAAATAAAATAAAAACATTTTTGAAAAAGACATGGAACTACCTGTCGAAACGTCAAATTAAATTAAATATGACAAAGAATTAAAAAATCGTTTTAATTTTATGAACACGCATCCCAAGAAAAGAAGTACCTAATTACAATGTATATTTGAAGGTTCAAGTTCTAAAAAGAACAGTTTTGTTGACGTTTGGCCAAAATCACATTTGGCATTTTCGAAGCTTCCTTCCTCGCGTCCGAATAGAGACTCAGACTCTACCCAAAACAGGTGACAACATCGCTATTTTAAATGAAATACCCTTTATTTTTTCACTTTTTCTACAACTACAGAGCAAGAATGAAACTTCTGTCAAACAAACTATCATGGCGTTTCACAAAAATTGTTTTCATGTCACACTATTAATAGAATCATTGAAAATGACACGTTATTATGATATTTCATAAAGAAATGCTTATAAATCAAAAACGTGAAGAGTTAGGTATAGGCAAAGTATACATTATTAGAAAGCTATTTTGATCAGCCTCTCAAATGAGTACTGATATACAGTGTGTCCCATTTAAAAAAATCGATATTCTCCCGCTTTTATAAGTTACCAACATACATTTATTTCTGGAGCACCCTGTATGCTTCAACTAAGATATGACAAAGAAATTCAGGTTAAAATTGCTTTAGAGTTGGAAGAAATTCAGATTTTTTTAGTCTTCTTTTCGAAAAAAAAAATTTCAAATAAATTAATTCCTGGAAAACAACTACAGATAGGTATAGGGAAGTATTCAGAAAAGTTGCTCAGAAACACGTGTAGTTTCAGAAAAAGTGAAAAAATAAAGGGCATTACATCTGAAATAGCGATGTTACTATCTGTTTTGGGTAGAAGTGGCAATACTGTAACTCTAAAACTATTTCAAAACGGCAAACCAAGGTCATTCACGGGTGAAACTGAAATTATAAAAAGATCCATCCACCAATTCTATAGAAAGGGTCTATCTACCGTGAATCACCCTGTATATATATATATATATATATATATATATATATATATATATATATACAGGGTGTCCCAATAGTGTGTTCTCGGTTGATATCTTGATAACGGATAGCGATATAAAAAAAGTTAAAATACAAAAGTTGTAGAACAATACGGGCTACATAACCTAGAGTTATTTTCATTTATACAGGGTGTCTCAAAAATCTGTAGCGAAGCAAAGTTGTGTTTTTTCTTATGGGACACCCTGTATATTTTTGCATATTTAGATTCTGCTCGTGATTCTACACATTTTTTGTATAACATGTCCTATCTCTAAATCTGATAGTTTTTCTAATATCCGCCATTTTGTAAAAAATTATGAATTGCAGTGCCTTTTTTCAAACGACGTGGGCCGTTAGCTTTTTGATACAGGATTATGATTTTTGGCAGGAACAATAACAAAAGTATAGGTTGACTTTCAACGTGAACAAAATTTGTCGGCGTTGTACAGAGGGTCCTAGATAAGTAGGAGAAATTAAAAAAATTAAAAACATCATATCTTCATTTTTTTAAATGGAATGTATAGTATTTTAATATTTTAGACTATTCGTGACCCAAAACCCTATCTTTCGTTATAAATATCCTCCTATACCTATTTGTCATAGTTTTCGAGATTTTGACATTTTTGTATTTATTATTTGGTTTTCAATGGCAATCGCCTTAGAATTTGCTTTATTATCGAATTTATAGAATTTTCCGAGGAATCCAAAAATGTAATAATATACAGGGTGTTCCATTTAAAATAACAAAGTTGATATCCGAGGGACACTTTTGTCTTTCAACTTTTTCTCTGTTATTAAAAATAAAGGAATTAAGGTGGGTGGCAAATCTCGGTGAATCACCCTGTACATTAATACAGAGTAAAAAATGCAATGCATGCATGCATGCATTTCTAATTCTCATATATATATATATATATATATATATATATATATATATTTATATATATATATATATATATATATATATATATATATATATATATATATATATATATATTTATATATATATAAATTAGTCAAACCGTTGCAGAGTAATCGATGTACAAACAAAAAACAACAAAATAGCCGCCATTACTCCATTTTTAACATTTTTGTTAATTTTCTTGCTATGGGATCACTCTGGCAATAGGTACCCTGAATGTCCTCTGAAAAGTTCATTTAAATTGGTCAAGCCATCGGGGAGTAATTGATTTATCAACATAAAAAAAAACAACAAAATGGCCGCCATTACGCCATTTTTAACATTTTTTAAATATGCTTGCTATGGGACTACTCCAGCAATATCCTGAATATCCCTTGAAAAGTTCATCCAAATTGGTCAAGTTATGGCGAAGTAATCGATGTATCAACATAAAACAACAACAAACAACCATTTTTAATATTTTTTTAATATGCATGCTATATGACCACTCCGGCAATATCCTGACTGAGCCCTGAAAATTACATCCAAATGGGTCAAACCATCGCGGAGTATTCGATGTACAGACATAAAAAAAACATAGGATCAAACTGATAACCCTCCCTTTTTTGAAGTCGGTTAAAAATAATTATTATGAGGGTAGTCGGTTAATAACATTTTATTCATACCGAATGTTCATATTCAAAAAAAGTCAAGTAAAATACTAGAATTTGAGGTTGCACATTTTCATGGCCACTCTGTATACATAAAATGACAATTTGGCGTATGACTCATCAACATTGGCCAAGCCGTTTAGAGAATATGTGCGAATAAGCATAGCAAAAAATACATACAAGTATGAAAGATGCTGAACAAAAGTGCACATTCAGTTTTTTTCGACAATTTTGCTAATAAATTTAATATTCTCGTTGAAGCCTCGATGTGTGGCAAGTAACCCGTTTGATAATTGTACACCAAAAATTCTCAATGTTTTGACCACATCTGCAGTTTCCATTCAATAGACGTCACAGAGTGTACCAAGCCGTATTTATGCATTTCTATTGTTACAAAATATGTCCCACGAAAGAAATTAATTGCCTGTTTGACACATTATACACAGGACGTCGTGTATAATGCAATGACAGTTTCGTAAAAATAAAAGAATGCAACAGATGTTTGGTTTCATAAATATCAAGTTGCCGACTGTGTTTTGTTTCTGCACAGCTTCCTAGAAATTGATAATGCAATATTTTTATTAGAACTCGCTAGTATTTTCAAAATCAACATAATGTTTTTTAAATATTCTTAACAATAATAATAACAATTGTCCCCTTTTTATTGGCTCAACATTAATATCTAAAACACTAGTAGGGCGGTAATAGATAGAATAATATTGGTTTAAAAACTAGATTTTTAGAGGTCGTTGACATGATTGGACACCAAAAACTTATTCAGACAAATAATGGAATTATTTGGTAATTGGATCGACCAACTTGAATTAAGTAATACAAAATCGGTAAATTTCATAATAGAGAAGTGTGACCCAATTTAGTTCGGTTAATAATCATTTAACACAATTTTTTTTATTGAGCCCTGCTTTGTTCCACCATTTTGGATTCCTACCAAAATTTTGCAAGTTTCTAAGTAGTTTTTACAGTGACACATCGCCCTTTTGTTCCGCCATGTTGAATTTGTACCAGTTTATATTTGTATCACATTTAATGTTTGTCAAAAACTTATTAAAGTCGATTGAATAAGAAGGTTTTTCACGTTGATTTTTTATCTTATATTCTTAATTCGAAGGAATTGATAAAACATAATATTTGGCATTTAGTAACGCTAAAACATGAAGATACGTCAAAGAGTGATTTTTTTCATAATTACAAACATATTATTTGGCCGCCATTTTGAATTCGTACCACAATTATACCAGTTCTTCTCGATACTACAATTAATTAATGCACAAAATTTGAAATCAGCTCATTAACTAGTTTTTTCAGGTCGAATTTTTAAATAATTGATTAAACCGCCATTTTGTTTGGCCATCTTGGATTTGTACCAAAATTTTAGCAGTTACTTCCTATATAACACTTCATGTTTGTGCAAAATTTGAAGGAAATGGGATAAGTAGTTCTTAAGTAATAAATTTTTAAACATTTCATTAGGCCTCCATTTTGTTTCGCCATGTTGGATTTGTACCAAAATCATTCCCATTTGACAATAAATAACGTCTTTATTGCCAAATTGTACATTACAAAATAAATAAATAAATGTGGCAAAGTTTAGCCAGGGGCTATTCTTCCACTTAACCACAAATAATAAGTTTCTAATAATAAGCAAATTTAACTAAATATAGTAACAATATATATATATATAACCTATAAATACAAACAAATACACACTATCCAAACAGATATAGTTTTAAACAAAAAACAATATATGATCTAAAAAAATTTTTGTCAACCATGGTTACCCTAAACACAATCTAAAAAAGCTCATTTACAACACTAACTTTTATGATGGCCCCACAGAAGATAGTAAACAACAAATAAACCTAGTATAGAAATAGCCAAATATAATCTAATACAAAATTACTCGTTATTTTCAAAGGTCAAAGAAAAAACTCGGTCTATATATAAAACCAAATGTGTTTATCAAATGTCGTGTTTGGGGTGTGACGGTTGTTATATGGGCCAAACGTCACAATGGTTGAAGCAACGAGTAACTCAACATACAAGTGATTGCCATATTAGCAAAAATTCGTGCGCATTGGTAGAGCATCACTTAAAAACGGGGCATAAATTTGACTATAGTAATATCAAGATACTAGATAGAACCGCATGATAATTATAAAAATAGATTGTTTCTTGAAATGTGCCATATCAATAAAAACAAAAATGTAATTAATTCAAAATTAGACACAAATAAACTAAGCAATATTTACTGTTATATTTTAAACCAAATGTGACATATAAGAAATAACATCCTATATATATCTTGAGTTTAGAATTCACTGTTTTATGTTGTAGCAATGTATAAGAACCACATGTTATCAATTTATCTTTTTTTTTTCTGTTTGTTTATTCATTTTCCATCATTATTCAAAATATCGGTAAAAGTCCATTATCGTTTTGTATTTGTATTGAACACCTCTTAAGTGTCAAAATTGGTTTTGTCCTGAATGTGCATAATGTGGCTTTTATTGTCCTTATTTTATAACTTGTTCGACTAACTCTAACATTGTAAGTATATTTTAATACGCAATGTAACTGTTATTTTCTGAGGTATGTTAATTAAGAAATATAATGTTTCTAGTTGTCTCCTGATGAACTTAATAAAAATTTGACGAAAGATTGAGATCTAAAATAAATAGAGTTTGAATAGTCACAGACCGCTTACCTAAAACTATTGACTTAATTTACTATTAACACGGTCGAGGATACTGCATATATATATATATATATATATATATATATATATATATATATATATATATATATATATATATTTATATACAGTGTGTCCCAGATTCGCTTCTCTATACAGGGATCTCGGCTCCTATTATACCTACAGCAAAGGTTAAATGGGGAAAGTTTTAGAGGAAACTTATTGCATTCGATATCCGGCTTCAGATTTACCTTCGATCAATTGTTTTTGGAAATATCTGTGAAAAACCGAGAATGGCGGATTTCGTTTTTGGCCAGTATATCCAGAACGGTAAATTTGACTGCTGCCAAAATGTGACATTATTCCGACACATTTTTAAGACAAATAAGATGGCGTATTCGACACGTCTTCATTGTTTTTTGTTAACCCGCAACTCGCCTCAACATTCATTTTTCTTATGGCTCCATATTGGATTTTTCGATTTTTGGAAAGAGCCTAAAACTTCCAGTCTAGTGATATCTCACAAGTGCATTAAAAATTTTAGTATCATCGAAATATTACACTTCGTAAAGTTAGGTTTCAGTTTTTTCTAAGGAGGCCTTGATTTAAAGTAATGTTAGCTCTCAATGCTTTTCTAAGGAGGCCATAATTTATCTGTGACAAAATTGGATTTTGACTTTGACGTTAAGTTAAATAGTTGAAAGTATCAAAGCTGTGTTTTAATAAGTAGTAGGTACGCTTTTATCCCAATAAAATCATAAATCTGACACATAAATTGTCAAAACCTATAGAAAATGGCCGGCATTCCGTATTCAAATGAAGAAAAGGTTGACATGTTAGCTCTGTACTTTCAATCATACAGAAACGCCGACGTTACCTCAGCAAGGTATTTGGAGATGTACCCCGAACGACGGCAGCCTCATAAAACCCAATTCAGGACAAGCGTAGTTAATTTAATTAACCATGGTGCTTTCGAACAACCTAGAAGCGGATACAATAATAACAACGAAAATCGAGACAGAAACATTTTACAAGCTATCAACGAAAACCCTAGTGCATCGGTAAGAACTGTAGAACAGGAAACTAATGTGCCAAAATCAACAGTACAGAGAGTTTTAAAAAAGAATAAGTACCATTCGTACAAACCCATAATAGTACAAGGACTTAAGGAAACTGATTTCCCAAGACGACTACAGTTCTGTGAGTGGTATACTAGGTAATGAAAATCCTGATTTTGTAAATCATGTCTTGTGGTCCAATGAGAGCAGGTTCACGAATTGTGGAGTCTTTAATAGGCACAACCGTCATCATTGGGCTGTGCAAAATCCTCAGGAAGTGGCAGAGAGACGTCTACAGATCAGATTTGGAAATAACGTTTGATGTGGGATCATTGGTAAATTAATCTAACCTTTTTTTTTTAATAGGCACCAAATGATGGTCAAATAATAATCTATTTTTTTTTCCGTTTAGTTCTTTAATGATACTAAAAGAGTATAATCTAATAAAAAAAAGTAAAACGTTCTACTCTAGTCAGTCAACTTACTTTTTTGATATTGTATTACATTTTTATTCAATCATTTTGTATTGTAGTTTCGAAGGACCTATAAAAATAGAATTGGGTTCTATACATTTTTTAACACTATCTAAATTTTCTGCAGATTTAGCTAATTCTCTAAAATTATTTTGATTGTCTGAATTTAATGATTTATTATTACCCGGGAAGCCTAGTTCTTGCGTTATGAAAAAAATACCATATTAATCAAATGTCGAATTATTTTTCGATTTTCATTATGATTTATAGAAAGACGTTTAGCTGTATTTCTGAATAATTTAAATTTTAAAGCGCAAGGGGTTTGTTCTTTTGATATTTTATGTTTTATTAAGGCACGGTGTACTTCTTTAAGATTATTATATCACTGAAAAAAATTGATTTAGTATTTCCGAAATTAATATGCAATACCAACAAAATAATTTTTTACGGCTATTACTTCCCGCTAACCAAATATGTTTTTCTTTTTCATAATAAAGCTGAATAGGTTTCAACTGTATACAAGCATTACGGGATGTTTCGATAATTATTTTTGGAAAGAAAATATATAATTTTTGATAGAGATAATTTTCCCTTTATAATTTTTAGTTTCTAGTACCACCCGGCCGACCCTGCTGCCCTTGACTGTTGGGCACCTATTTATACATTATTAATCATTTCAGGAAATCGACTTATTGGACCATTTTTGTATGACTACAACCTAAGCGGGCAAAGGTACCTAGAGCTTTTGCGAAACCAGGTTGTACCAGCCTTACGAGCTATTCTAACGGAAGATGAATTAAGAAGAACTTGGTTTCAACAAGACGGATGTCTCGCTCACAATACCATTCAAGTCAGGAACTTCTTAAGAGAGCAGTTTGACGAAAGAATAATTTCTTTAAATGATCCAATATCTTGGCCTCCTAGATCCCCTGACCTGTCGCCCTTGGATTTGTATCTCTGGGGTCACACGAAGAATGAAATCTATGAATTTCCCCCGTGACCATAGAAATCCTGAGACAAAGAGTTATGGACACATTTAGAAATATTAACCGAAATACACTTAGCAGGGTTGAACGAAAAACAGTCACCAATTGTCAAAAATGTCTCGATGCAAATGGAGGTCATTTTGCAGATTTCTTAATTAATGTTACCCACTTACAAAGTAGTTAAAGCTCATTTAGATTTTTTAAGTCGTTATTCTCGTTCATCTTGTATTGAAAATTCAATGCGTTCAATACATTACTTATTTATTAATGTAATCTTGTGACAAATAAATCATGGCCTCCTTTAAAAACATTGAAACCTAATTTACGAAGTGTGATATTTTGATGACACTAAAATCTTTAATGTACTTATGAGATATCACTAGACTGGAAATTTTAGGCCCTTTCCAAAAATCGAAAAACCCAATATGGCGGTCATAATAAAAATGAAAGTTGAGGCGGGTTGCGGGTTAACAAAAAAACAATGAAGACGTGTCGTATATGCCATCTTATTTGTCTTAAAAATGTGTCCGAATAATGTCACATTTTGACAGCTGTCAAATTTACCGATATTTCCCAAACTTAGTGATCGATCGCAAATCTGAAGCCAGATATCGAATGCAATAAGTTTCCTCTAAAACTTTCCCCATTTAACCTTTGCTGTAGGTATAATAGGAGCCGAGATCCCTATAGATCCCCTGTATATATATATATATATATATATATATATATATATATATATATATATATATATATATAAATGTCTGTTTGTGGTTAAGTAATTAAGAATTAGTTTGACGCCGACTTCATACGTCAAATTATCAATCTGGGATAAAATATTATTTTGTTCCACATATTTTCTTCTTTTTAGTGCTTTTATTTGAAGTCGGTTCTATTTTTTTATAGAAATAAACTTTTTTAATTGTCATGTGTTTTTATTGGACGTTATTTTAAATTTTTACCGTTGCTTGGCTTCATTATATAAATAGTGATAATCGACACGTATTCAAAAAAGTTCAAATAAACAGCATTTTTACTTAATTATCACTATCAGAAAAGCATGCATATTTGAATATTAATGCATAAAAAAAATTATCTGGTACCGTATTTTGACAGAATATATCGAACTGAATTCAGTTATCTAATTATCGGATCTATGTCATTTTATCTAGAAATCTAATAAGATTTACGTATTTAGCAGACATACGAATATTAAATACTCTTTCCTTGGCAACTATAATTTAATTATAATGGGGTAAAAACTTGTAATAAAAAGATATAAAATACAGGATTATACAAGAATAAACAAGCCTAAAAGTATTCCTATAAATTTCATGAACAAAAACCTTTCTTTACTAAAGTTCTCTACACTTTTGTTGGTGTCAGTTCCTAGAATCAAAAATAAATCAAAATAAATTTTTAAATCTAGGCGTAATATAACAGGAACATCCTTCAAACGTTGAAGTTCTGTGTTGAGTATGATCGTATGATGTACGAATGTGCCTTTCTGATGTTTACGTCAAATTCATTCATTGGTAAAAGGCTAAACAAGTGTGCAGGTGGTCTATTGTAATATTATACAACTGTTTACAAAATAGTAATCCAGTTCTCTACCCTATTTTAAGAATTTTGTAATGACACCGTATAAAAAAAAATTGGGAACTGTCACTTGCTTCCAAGTAAACAATAAAAGCACCATTGCTTTGCATGGCCTACTGCAAAATTCTGAATGCGCATTATAAAATTTATGATTTGTGAAAGGGAAGCATTGTAATCGTGAAAAAATCAGCCTCCGAGATTTTTTCAGATCTTTACGTTTCAGGCTCCCTAGATGCCAAGAAACATGTTTTCTCGATTCCATCGGTCTGTCCGTCTGTCTGTCTGTTCGCGGCATAGCTAAAAAACTACTTACCCGATTGACTTCAAATTTTAGTCAAAAACTAATAGTCATATGGTTCAAAAAAATAAAGTATTATGTACGAAATAACTGGTAAGATTTTGATACGAATGCAAGATGCGGAGCAAAATGGCGGCTTAGCAAAATATTTAAATATTCAGCCTGAAAGACTACTTAAGGACCTGATTTCATATTGTGTGTCATCCCCATATACCATGGCAAAAATTCAATATGGCGAAACAAAATGGCGGCCAAGTGAAATGTTAAATAAAAATTTATTAAAAAACGACTTATCCAATTTATCTCAAATTATTATGTTGAAATCAAATGGTAAAATTTTGGCACGAATCCAAGATGGCGGAACAAAATGGTGGCTTAACAAAATATTTAAAAAATTCAGCTTGAAAAACTACTTAATGAATTGATTTCAAATTGTGTGCCATAAGTAATTGTGATGTAGGGGTCAACTAATGAAATTGTGGTATAGTTAAAAGCAGTGTTATCGTGCGGATCATACGATTTATCAACGACAAACTTTTTAAGTTTGTTTTTCTTTTATCACGTGTAATCATATCCTCCGCATAAAATCCGGAAGATGAATTAGATAGACCTATGATATTTTCATATGAAAAAAGAGGATAAACATATAAATACCAGCAGTTGCAAACATCTTTGAGCGATGTCACTTCAAAGTCAGATTGGCAAGTCAGTGACCAAACGAGTAATAGAAAACAATTTTCGGATTTTTTGCATCCACAAGCGAAAAAATGGTATTAAATCTAATAAAATATTACGAAAATGAAAATTCACTGGCCAATATACAGGAGACAGTAGCAAAAGCTCTGGGAACCGGTATAAGGACTGTGCAGAAAATTGTGCTTGAAAAAAAGCATAATTTACCATCGAAGAAGATTAAGAAATGTACACGAAAAAAGCCAAAGACAGAAGACAAGTGACAATGTAAAAATGGATGTTCGTAATGCAATTTACGATTTATACACATCAAAAATTAATATAACCCTTCAAGTTTTAAAAGAAGCTTTAAAAAATCGACGCATACTGGAAATTGAACTAAAATCGTTGTCAAAATTAATAAAAATGTTGTGTTTTCGATATAAAAAGGACTGTAATCGAAGATTTTTATGCGAGTGGCCACATATAGCAAGTCAGCGTATCCAGTTTTTAAAGAAATACACGGAAAATGTTAATTCAAAATTTACAAAAGTGGTATTTTTAGACGAGACTTGGATATTTTCTAATGGAAGTGGTTCGAAATCTTGGCAGTTCGAGTCTGTAAAAAGTGTCAAGAGAAAAAAGGGATGTGGGAAGGGAAAACTGTTCATCATTTTGCATGCCAGGTGCAAGTTTACTGTTTTCTTCAACATCCAAAAGTATGGACTACCATGGTAATACGAACTGTGAACTGTTTGAAAAGTGGTTAAAAGAACAACTGATTCCAAATTTATATGCTCCATCTTTAATCATTCTGGACAATGCACCTTATCATTCAAAAATCTTAAATAAACAACCTACTTCATCCTGGAAGAAAAGTGATATTTATGACTAGGTAATAAAACAAAAAGAAAATCCTTTATCCAATATGCTGAAACTAGAACTTCTTTTAACGGCAAAATCTATTAAAAAACCAACAATATATGCCGCAGATGAAATATTACGGGAAAATGGACATCAGATTTTACGACTGCCGTAAAACTGGCAAAATTAATATGGGCTGGGGCAAAATCATATTACGAAAAATACGTGAACGATGGTCTTACATCAGATGAAGTGCAAATTGTTCGGCAAGATTCATTAAATTATATTACGCTGGAGTACTGGAAGAAATCTGTGTAACATACGGAGAAATTAATATGGGATTGGTGGAATCGAGAACGAGTTCTAGATGTCGAAATAGCACCAATGATCGTTGCGCCATTTGAGGACGACTTAGATTATGAGGACTTTTTAAGTGATAATGATATTTTTTAGTCGATAATATTAAAAAGTTTCTGAAGGATTATATTAGTCTTTGACGTGTATAAATCATAAATTGCATTATGAATATCAATTTTTGCATTGTAACTTAAGTCTTTTGCCTTTGGATTTTTTCGTGTACATTTCTTAATCTTCCTCGGAAGTAAATTATGTTTTTTTTCATGCACAAGTTTCTGTACATTCCTTATACCGATTCTCAGAGCTTTTGCCACTGGCTCCTGGATATTAGCCAGTGAAGTTTAATTTAAAAAATTTTTTTACCAGATTTGACACCATTTTTTTGCTCACTTTTTTAGTACATTTGTAATTTTGTAGGCAATAAATAAATAATAATTATAGAATACTTGTTCCAATTTTAAAGCGTGTTTAAAATAAGTAAATTTTTGTATTAATTATAAGACAAAATTTGATATATAAAAATCAGTAAAATCGCTTTAAACCAGTAACGGTAAGGATTACTCCTTCACCATTTACCTACAGATGGCGCCACTGGTTGCCTATTTCCCTCGTCGACTTTCAAAGTCGAATGACATGACACCTTGTTTGTTTCAGGGTTTGGGTATTTCGGTTTTAATACCGATACCCCCCAAGGAAACTGCCTGATGAGCCTTGCCGGGGCAGATACCAAGGTAGCAGATGGCACCTTGGCCCTGGAAACAAACATAGCGTCATGTTTTGGTCGATTCTCGACAAAATGGTGAAGGAGTAAATATATATATATATATACATCACCCTGTATATATATATATATATATATATATATAGCCTGTGTTTTTCGCATGCATTGTCCTTAATTTTAGACTGAAATTTGAAGAAATCGGATAAGTAGTTTTTTAGCTATGCCGCGAACAGACATACCTACAGACAGACGGAATTGAGAAAACATGTTTTCCGGCATCTAGGGACCCTTAAACGTAAAGATCTGAAAAAATCTCACGAGGGAAGTAACAACTAATTGTGTTTTTACCAAAAGTGTATAATATTTTTGCAAAATAAAATTTTTTTGTTATCACAATACAAAAATAAAAAAAGTTTTCTTTGCACAGGGGTGGCCCGCATTTAAATAAATGACACTGTATAAGTGCTTAGATTTTTAGGTCAAGCGGGGCTCATAATTTTTGGTGATTGATAAAAAAAATCTCTCTTTCATTAAGTGGCTGTATAGACAGAACATATCCTGATTGTTCCACTGATTCGAACCGCCTTCCGACTTTATTAAGGCGCTTGCCATTTTGTGTATTTTTGTATTTGCCAACCAAAAAATTTTAACCAAATACATATTTAGCGAATTTTCTTATTTAGTCCCTCGGCATTTAATATATAAAATAATATTAAGTGGCTATCTTAATAATATTGCGTAATATAATAGAAAAAAAAACTATTTTCTTTCTCCCTGTATATTTGTAAATAGCCCATCGAGATTTAATAGCACAACATTTTGGTATTCCCTGTGTTTTCTGATTTGATTCATAATGTTGGTGACCTTTGAACCCGCACAATAAGACTGCTTTCTACTATACTTATTCATAATAGCCGTTCAAAATGGCGGCCAAATAGAATATTCGTAATAGTGAAAAAAATCACCGTCTCAGGTTTCACACATCTTCACGTTTTAGTGTCCCTAGATGCCAAAAAATACGTTTTATCAATTCCGTCGGCCACTCTTTCGGTCTGTCCGTCAGTTGGCGGCATGGCTTAAAAACTAATCCGATTGACATCAAATTTTGTTAAAAAATTAAGAGTTATATGAAGATGATCTGGTAATATTTTGGTAAAAATCCAGTATGGGGAACCAAAATGGCGGTCACTAGCCTGCATGGAACCCATATTATCAGCTTTTACCTACTCGGTTTTCGTTAACGATCTTCTTGTTGTTATGTTAGAGTGGTGTATTATTTGGGGTTAAGAAATATCTGCGGACCAACTGAGTAGATAAAGACTGATAATATGGCTTTAATAAAGATGCAAAAATAAAGTTGCGAAACGTCGATAATTTAAAAAAAGACTTTTGTTTACTGGATCCTAACCCCAAATAATACACCACTCTAACATAACAATAAGGGGATCGTTAACGAAAAGCACTTAGAAAGTTTAAAAAATTATTACTAAAAGAACTAATTATCCATTTTACCTCAAATTTTGCACAAATATCACGTGTTACATAGGAATGGACTGGATGGCCTAATAAAATATTTAAAAAATCAACTTGAAAATGTTATTTATTAGTGTAATATAGAGATAATTTGGTAAAGTTGTGGTGCGAATTTAAGATGGCGAAACAAAATGGCGCCCAAATATATTTTTTTTAAATTAACCTAAAACAATCTTCGATCGACTTTATATTTTGCAGAAAAATTAAATTTGAAAATGGGATAAACGGTACGAATTCAACCTGCCGGAACAAAATGGCGGTATGTGTCAGTGTAAAAACTACTTATTCGATTTATTTTAAATGATGGTCAAAATTGTGGCATAGGTAGAAAGAAACTGGTAAAATATTGGTATAAATCCAATATGATGGACCAAAATGGAGCCCAATAAAAATGTTTGAAAAGACAGTATATGTAACACATGTGTACTGAACTAAACTGGGTCACACTTCAATATTCCTAATAAATCGAAAAAAATCATACCGAGGGAAGTTCCGGGTAAAGAAAATTTACTGATTGTTGTTATTAATTTTGTAAATAAAAATAAATGCTGTGTTTAGACTACTTAGGAAGAGAAACGAGTCAAACGTAATCATATAAAAGTGGAAATTCTAGTCGCCACGCATAAAATAAAGAGTTTGACCTTGACTGTTCACCTAGGTGAGTTAACATCCATTACTTGATTTTTTGTCCACTTGTCTGGTAGCCTGAAGTCAGTCGCTTTCACAGTAAAAAAAAAGCCATTTGACAAATAGTAAACTCTCTCATTTAATGAGACCCTATTTGGAAACTAGACGAGCAGCTTTTAATTAATGCGCTAATGTTTTCCTTTCATTTTAACTTTTTTGAGAAAATCTCAAACAATGGTTTGGCTTAATAAATACGGTCACTGGTGGTTGTCAGCCGATATATGATATATCAAACTGATACTTTACTTCATATCTGTAGTGTAATATTAATTATAGAGTCCGTTAATCGGCTTCGGCCAAAATTTAGCCGAAACTTTTCAGAAGTTGAATCAGGAATAGTGAAGTGTGATCCAATTTAATTCAGTACATTTCGAAACACATATACAGTGTGTCTACTTAAGTTCCCTATATATTGGAAACTTTTTTATTAGTAGTTTTGCGGAAAAAAGTTACTCTTTATAAAAAGTTCTGCTTTCTGCCAAAATATTATTAAAATATTCAAACTTGAGATTGCATATACAGGGTGGTCAAAAATTCCAAAAAATCGAAATTGATCAAGAGAAAAGTACCTTTAATTTTTATTTTATAGCAAAATGTAATACAAAATCTTACTTAGAATAAAACTAGCTATAGCTAGCACTAAATTCGTTGCTTCCTATCTGAAATCACTTCTTAAGGAATGTAAAACTTTGGCTTCTTACTGGCAAGTCCTGTTTCTTACTTTTGTTCCTACCTACATACCAGTAAAATTTCCTTATTTATCGATTGTTGATAATGGCATTGTCAACCACAATATTGTATTACTTTATTGAAACATCAGTTTGAATATTATAGTAAAAAGAAATGCCGCTGAAATTAAGCAAAGAAGATAGAATTGAAATAATTTTAATTGTCGCAGAAAATTATAAAACATTTCGAGAAGCTGCAGACATTTTTAACAACAGACACCCCGATAAAATTATACATTTCACATCAATGGGGAATATTCTAACTAAATTCAAGACTTTGGGAAATGTAGAAAATAACTTTAACAAGAAACGGAGGTCAAGGGTTGCGAATGACGAAACTACAAATCAAGTAACGCTCTCTGTGATAGAAGACCCTAAAAAGTTCCTACGCAAAAGGTCAGCAACATTGCCAAATAACGTAGGTAAAGATACAGTTTCAAAAATATTGAAAGAAAACAGTTTTCGCCCTTACAAACCAAAATTTATACATACCTTGAGACCAGCAGACTTTGAGCGACGGTTCGAGTTTTGCTGTCTGATACAAGGGGAGCTAGAAGATGATCCTTTTATGGCGAGATGCATTATTTTTACCGAGGAAGCAACGTTTACTTCCAATGGGACTGTCGTTGGTGGAGTGACGTTAATCCTAATTTTGTTACTAATATAATTATACTTATGATCAGTATTCATTCAAAACAAATGTGTGGTGCGGAATTTATAAAGATAGAGTAATTGGACCAGTTTTTTTACGACATAATTTAAATAGTCAACCCTATTTGGATTTTCTAAATACTTACTTGTACGATTTTATTCATGAACTACCCATAAGTGAGAGGTTCCAAATATGGTAACAGCAGGATGTAAGACAATACTTAAATTTTATCTTTAATGGACGAGTAATCGACAGGTATTCTGATATTTTCTGGCCAGCTAGATCTCCGGACTTGAACCCTCTTGATTATTTCTTTTGGGACTACTTAAAAGAGAAAGTGTATCTAAAGAGGCCATTTCAGAATGTTGATCATTTGAAGAGGGTAATTAGGGAAGAGATACAGGCCATAACGTCTGCCATGATTAGAAACGTTTTAAGCGAATTTTCTGTAAGAACGGTTACCTGTATGGAAAGAGATGGTGGATATGTTGAGGCAAATGTGCAGTGACGGAACAGTTAGTTTCTATTGTTAATTAAGTTATTTACATGTAATGTTTATTAGAATTAAAATTAGAGAAGTTATTTTAATATTAACTATCTGATTCTTCGTTAGCAATATGTTACTTTCAATTGTTTATTATTGTTATTCATGGCCTACTATTAAATTATGCATTTAATTTCAGAAAATTGTCATTTATTTGCATGTTTCTGAGAAAAAGTGCATACTATTATATATTTTTAAAAAGGAAAAAAGACAAATTTTATAGTCTATAAATATACAGGGTGTTCCATTTATAAAAATAAAGTAGGGTCCGGTAACTTTTTGACCTGACCCTGTATACTAATTCAGAAGGCGATATTGAGTTCTTCGAGAAAAGTTGTAAAAGAAACAGTTTTCATATGGGTGCCTAAAAAAGCAACATTTTCAATTTAGCCCTGTATTTTAAAAACTAAAAGGGCTATCAAAATACAAGAGTTCTAACCCCACTACACCACAACTTGTTACGTTCTAGACGCGCGTTTCGCTAACCAAGTTAGCATCATCAACAGATCATATAAACTAAAGTAACTTATCCTAACCGAGACTTTTTATAGCTAAAAGTGGTCACACTTGGTTGCGTCCGACTGCACCGTTGTCAAATAAGTCTTTGCGGTACGGAAAAATCGTCAAAAATAAAATACTAGCGGTACGCAAATACTTTTTTTATTATTTTTAAGAAAAAAGCAAATTAACATAATCAGAGCATATTATTAAAAGTAAAAAAAAATTAAAAAACTCAAATTTTAAAATATTTTTTCAAAAAACACTAGGTACATTTTTTGTCCCACCATACTGCTACGACATATGTTACTTTCTATGGTACGCTTGAAAACAGGATTTATTTTTTCCCAAACAAAGCGGAATTTGACATACACTGCACTTCCAATTCGTACGGGTTTCAAATTCTTTTGTACTGCAAGCTGCGCATCTACGCCGTGTTGTACGAATGGGTTGATGAGCACTTTGGGACAATCTTATAGATTCTGGCTGGCAAGGTTTACGTTTTTTCACGGGAAATGGTAATCTATTGTCTGATGAGGACTGTATAGATAATACCATTTTATCTGCTACCAAATGTTCCACAATGGCTAAGCGAAATTCTTTCATTTTCATTTTGAGTTGGTCTTCTAATAATGTATAAAGCTCAAACGCGTTTACAACAGCAGCATCGATAAAAAAACATGATTCGATGCCACCATTTCTTACTTTTACGGTCGATCCCATAAACTGCTCGCATCTGATCAAACTTGTCAACTGAGTTCATATGTTTGTTATAGTCAGTAAGTGCCATTAGACAAGGGACATTCTCAGTGGTACCATCTTTGAATTTTCTTTTCACTTCGGTTGTCTCATTTGTTGTAAACCATTCGCAATCTCCTCTCTTCATGTATTTATCTCCTAGAAATATGGGCATATCTTTTCTATTACTTCTCATAGTACCACAAGCGTATATCCTTTTCTCGTGTAGTTGTTTCAGTAAACTTATACTTGTAAAAAAATTGTCAAAGAATACTCGATGGTACTTATTTTCTAACCTTGCAGTCAATTGTAAGACCACTCTAGTTCCCAAACTTTTCTTCACTGTAGAACCAGTTTTTCCAGTATAAATGTGGAAGTCATAACAGTAACCTGTCTTATCTGCTAACATCCAGACTTTGTAGCCCCTCTTAACTGGCTTTGCAGGCATATACTGTTTGAGACTAGAGCGGCCTTTAAATTTAATCATCGATTCTTCTACTGCGACGTATTCGTGAGGACTCAAACAAGATTAAAAATTGGTTTTCAACATTTCCAAGAAAGGTCTAATTTTGTATAATTTATCAAAGTTGTCCGTGTCTCTACCAGGCATAAGGTTATTGTCGTTGAGGTGTATATTGCTAAGAAGCCAACCAAAACAGTGTACATTCAATAACTTACTGATATAGTTGTCATGTAGAATTGGACGTGTACTCCAATAATCGCGATAAGATGGCAACCTTTTTACTCCCATCAACAAATTTATTCCAATAAATGTACACATTTCAGAATTATCTGTTGGCTTGTAGCCTTTACCAGTTTTTTGGAGGTTCTGTTGAGCGTAGAGGTTTGTCTGAAATACCATATGATCAATAATCTCATCTGTCCTTAATAATTTGAATATATTATAAGGTGTCCATTCACTAACATTTTTTGAAGCTTCAGTAAGTCCAGAATAAGCTTCAAATTCAAAAGGTTGTGGTATTTGAGTAGTATCTTTATTCCACTCTATTTTGTATTTCTTTTTGACCTCACATAACGGAATAAGATCCTCGGGTTCCCATTCATTGGACTCTTCATCGGATTCTTCTGATAATAGTACATGTTTAGGTGGATTAGCACTTAGCTCCGGCTCCTCAGGATTATCACCAGAGTCACTGTCATCATCCGAACCAATATCTGATGGAATACCAACATATTCAAAATTCGAATTCTCGATATCATCAATTTCTTGATAAAAATCACTTTCGTTCCAACCATGAAGTCGAAAAGGTAGTGGCTCTTCAGTCCGTTTACTCGTCATATCTAAAGACAATTCACCATGCAGAAATATTCTAAACTAGACAAAACTAATAGCTTACCCTTTGTGTGATACGCTTACTCCACAATAAATGAACAAATTCAACTGGGCAAAGTTTTACCGGCTTAGCTGTCAGTGATCCTTTTGGATTGTTATACCTAAAAATAACCTTTCATGTACTGTGGTACAAAATTCAACCCACAGAGAAAAAAGTATTTTTCAAGTGACCCGAATTTTTATTTTGGTACACTATATACTCTAACATGTTCTTTAGAAAGTATCTGAACAAAGTTTCGCAAAAAACAAAACAGTATAAAAAGACAACATAAGAAAAAACTTACCTTTTTTTTCAAATAACGTGTAGCTGTAAAACGTAAACAAATAACTAATTTCACACTACAAGCGCGCCCCAGTAACGCGGGACATAAAATAAACCGACGTACTTCATCAAAAAATGCATTAGATTAGGTGGGTTATATTTTGGCCCAGCGTACATCTGGGGCTAAAATATATGTGGTTCAAATTTTGTCCCAACGTACCTCAAAGAGATAAACAATAGAGGGGACTATAGGGAATAGGCTCTCTGTCTTTATTTAGTGCTTTCTTACCACATTTAACTATTTCTATACTCTCAACTGCATCCAATAATCTGTTATTAGATACATTTTTAATCAACTTAAGATTATTTATTCCTATTTGGTGATTGTTTTCTAAAGCATGTTGGGCAACGCTTGACTTTTCTGTTCTTCCGTATTTTAAATGTGCCATGTGTTTTTTAAAACAAAAGTTTATGGAGCGTTTAGTTTGCCCAACATATTTTAGATCGCAGTCATTACAGCTAATTTCATAGATGCCACTCCTCTCCTTCGAGTCGACTTTGTCTTTAGGGTTTCCAAGGAGATTTTCAAACTGTTCTACGTTTTGTAGGCTACTCTAAAACCTACGTTTTTAAATACTTTTTCTAGCCTTCTCGTATATCTGGGATCATATGGGATTACTATGAACTTATTGGGAGCCTCAGGTGCTTGAAGAATAGTGGCATCTTTTAACATTTTCTTATGCTTATGTCTATTTACTAATTATATACAAAATTACCGTTATATCCATTACTTTTAGCTATATTTTTAATCCGATTCATTTCATTGTTAAAACGTTCTTTACTTAATGGAAAATTGACTAATCTGTGAGTTAAGAAATGAAATGCTGCCATTTTCTGTTGACGGCAATGAAATGAGTCGGATGTTATATACCTATCAGTATTAGTAAATTTTCTATAAATATCAAATTCTAATTTATCGTTATTTCTAATAACTAACGTGTCGAGAAAAGGTAATTGCCCATTGTTCTCCTTTTCGTACGTAAAATTAATGGAAGGATATTTATTGTTTAATATTTCTAAGAAAGTGTCCAAATTTTCTGTTTTAGTATCAAAAATAGCAAATATATCGTCTACGTATCTATACCACACCCTTGGGAAATATTTGAGTTCTTTTTTGAACTGGGTTTCTAATCTACCCATAAACAAATTTGCAAGGAACGGAGATAAGCAATTGCCCATCGCAGTTCCCTCAAGTTGTTTATAATATTTACTGTTGATACGAAAAAAATTTTGATTCATACATAATTTTGTAAGAAGTAAATATTCATCAATAATAAATTTCTTTCTTTAAATTATTGATTTCAAGTAGAGTCTTTAGGTACTCTAAAGCTAGTGGTATGGGTACACTAGGAAACAATGAGCTTACAACAAAAGATATTAAAATTTCACCTTCTTTTAAGTGAACATTCTTAATCTTATCTAAGAATTCTAACAAGTTAGTAACCTCAAAGTTATCGTACGAGATATTTAATCTGCTGAATTCTTCTACTAACCATTTTGAAACATGGTACGTTGGTGATCCAGTGATTGAGATTTGATTTCTGCAAGCCTCTCTAATGAATCCCTTAGTTGACTCTGGCACGTATTGAGTAGAACTTTCGATATTCGCTATAATAATTTTGTACATAAATTAGTAAATAGACATAAGCATAAGAAAATGTTAAAAGATGCCACTACTCTTCAAGCACCTGAGGCTCCCAATAAGTTCATAGTAATCCCATATGATCTCAGATATACGAGAGGTCTAGAAAAAGTATTTAAAAACGTAGGTTTTAGAGTAGCCTACAAAACGGAGAGGAGTGGCATCTATGAAATTAGCTGTAATGACTGCGATCTAAAATATGTTGGGCAAACTAAACGCTCCATAAACATTCATTTTAAAGAACACATGGCACATTTAAAATACGGAAGAACAGAAAAGTCAAGCGTTGACCAACATGCCTTAGAAAACGATCACCAAATAGGAATAAATAATCTTAAGTTGATTAAAAATGTATCTAATAATAGATTATTGGATGCATTTGAGAGTATAGAAATAGTTAAATGTGGTAAGAAAGCACTATATAAAGACAGAGGGCCTATTCCCTATAGTCCCCTCTATTGTTTACTTGACAACAGTGCAGTCGGGTGCAACCAAGTGTGACCACATTTACCTATAAATAGTCTAGGTTAGGATAAGTTACTTTAGTTTATATCATCTGCTGATGATGCTAACTTGGTTAGCGAAACGCGCGTCCAGAACGTAACAAGTTGTGGTGTAGTGTGGTTAGAACTCTTGTATTTTCATCTATCGTCCACCACAGGTTCCAGTGTTAGTTAGAATTCTGAATTAGGTGATAAATATCGAATTCATTAATAGGTTGAACATTAAGTATTCAATGTGTGTGTTTCGATCCTTGTCGGTAATATTCAAGAACCTCTCTTTTTGGCTTCATAGAGTGCTTGACTGAATTGGTAAAATAGTACTCCGATCAAAAAAGAGCAACCTTAACATTAAGATTTTAGAGATATTTGTTATTCATATTTCTAAAAAGAATAAACCTTAATCTTTCATTATGTTTTTAAATTGAGTTTTTACCTTATTTATTCCTTTTTTTTACAATCCCAATATTTTGATTCGCCTCGCTCCTTTGGTTGATCCATTGAAATAAAATGTTTAGCAAAACCAATTTTCTTTCCGTCAAATCTTTCGTTCAGGAAAATTATTTTCGGTAAGTATCTAAAGAAAAATAAACCAGTATTTTATGGCTTTAAAAGCATATTTGACTCTTCCATTGTCAAGTTATATAGCTGCTAATTAAGACTTGTTTGAATGAACCCATTACGATTTTTATTACCTATAAAACTGGTGTAATTTACTTATAATGCCTTTAATTTTAGAGCACTACTACAGATTTTTATGTTATATCTGGTAATTTATGAAGGTTTCAACAACATAATTACAAACAATTTAAGATAATTTTAAAGCTCATATGCCCAACAGAATTTTATAAAACTCCGAGGTTCAGTAAGTTCAGCTTAGCACCCGTGTATCGACCTGTCCTTGTATAATTTTTCCCATCCATAACAATTTTTTCTTTTAATTTTTTTATTTTAATAAGACTTAATTTATCACCTGTTTACTAGAATCCTGCTTTAACTAACTATATAATTGCTTTTAATAGGGTACACAACAATAAGGAGGATGAGAACGTACACTTCTTTGTTTTAACTAGCGGATCCTTGAAATTTAATGCTGCCAATAATAATTTGCTCATATTGTGATTGTGCTTAAAACATTTCCTATTACTTATTCTTACCTTCAGTTGTCGCAAGCCTACTACCAAATAAATATTACAAAGTAGAATAATTGAATATTGTCAAAAAAAAATCAAGGCCAAAACGCCCGCTATTAAGATTTATGGCAGTGAAACAATTTACAAAAGATAGTTTATTTATAAGATCAAAGAATGACTTGCTCTTATTTTTGCTAATAGTATATTACCAAATTTTGCGGAGCTAAGACACTGTACATATTATAGGTTAACAATGTAGCTAGAATAAACAATATATATATATATATATATATATATATATATATATATATATATATATATATATATATATATATACAGTGTGTATCAGCCAAATGGAATAAATTCGATAATAAATAAATGGGGGCGTGTTCGGAAAAACGCTTGGACCCGTCGATTGGTATTTTTAGTTGCTCATTTTCTCCAATAAAAACTTTTTATACAGGGTGTGTCCTGTAACAGTGGTCAATGCCAACTTTCTTATTTCAAATGCAACACCCCGGATATTATTTAATTTTTGGATTCTTTAGAAGATTCTAAACATATTTTATGTTCAATGTCCTATACCTATCTTCAACTATTTCAGCAATATTAAGTGTTTTCAAATTTATTGCAAAAATTAAGATTAAAAAAATAAAATTATTTATTTCTTCATAATGTATAAACAAAAGTAAAAAGTTAATTTAGGAACTGTTGAATATGCTCGCCGCGAACGTCTTGGCAAATTCCTAATCTTAAATAGAAATTTCTTCTAACGTTATTTAGCATCTCAGGCGTGACCGATCTAATCGCGAGCGTTATTCGTCTTCTTAAGTCAGCTAAGTCGAGGGGTTTAGTTTTGTATACAACATTTTTAATATGTCCCCATAAGAAAAAGTCTAATGGCGTCAAATCAGGGGATCGCGCTGGCCATTCTATCGATCCTCGTCTCCCTATCCACCGATTTGGAAATATTCCGTTGAGGTACTGCCGGACATTAATTTGGTAATGGGGCGGTGCTCCATCTTACTGAAACCATATCATATTCGCTGGAACTTGTGGGTTTGCTGGATCCGGATACAAATGTGTCAAAGTTGGCACGACATTATTTTGGAGCAGTGCTAAATAATTATCGCCATTCAAATTGCCGTCAATGAAAAAGGGGCCTATGATATAATCCCTAACAATTCCTGCCCAAACATTAACCTTTTCAGGATATTGAGTATGTTCTTCGCTGATCCAGTGAGGATTTTCCCTAGACCAATAGCGGCAATTTTGATGATTTACATGACCGTGAAGTGTAAAGGTGTCATGTCCTAATTGAATAACATTGTTATCTAACATAGCCATCATTTGTTCACAAAAATAAGTTCTCCTATCATAATCGTCTTCCATGAGCTCCTGAGTTGGTATCACTTTATAGGGATGCATTTTATTTTCTTTTAATGTTCGAATAATCGACGAATGGCTAATATCGAACATTGCGGCGGCTTGTCGACTAGAAATATGTGGGTTTTCCTCAAACTCAAGCATAATATCCAATTTAGTATCATCATTTATTGAATTGGCAGCTGCTTTTTTTTTATCTGCCTCACATGTCCAAGCTCGCGAAACTGCTTTTCTATTTTACTAATTGTCCCTTGGGATATATGCGGCAAATTTGGAAATTTTTCATGAAATAAGCGAGCAACTTCCACTTGTGTTCGTGTGTTATCTCCATAACCAATCATTTGTAGAATTGTTATTTTATGCATTTCTGTTAAATGAACCATTTTTCTGATATTAGGTATTATGCAGTTAACGAAATTCAAAAGACTATGACATTGACACTGACAACTACTGTCTTGCAAAGAGAAAGGCCAGGCATTTTACACAAAAGTAAACAAAACTTAAAAGTAAACAAAACTGGCTCTTTTTGTTCTATATCAATAAAAAGGAACGCTAAAAAGGTTTTTGCTTACATTCTTAATATGAAGACCTAAAGGGTAAATAAGTATTGAGTGTGTTGTAGCGAATTTTTGTAATCAAATAAATAGTTCAGTAACCAGGGCCACTTTCATGAATAATAATAAATTCGAAATAAATAAAATAAAAATAAATTTGAAAACACTTAATATTGCCGAAATAGTTGAAGATAGGTATAGGACATTGAACATAAAATATGTTTAGAATTTCCTAAAGAATCCAAAAATTAAATAATATCCGGGGTGTTGCATTTGAAATAAAAAAGTTGGCATTGACCACTGTTACAGGACACATCCTGTATAAAAAGTTTTTATTGGAGAAAATGAGCAACTAAAAATACAAATCGACGGGTCCAAGGGTTTTTCCGAACACGCCCCCATTTATTTATTATCGAATTTATTTATATTTATTTATATATATATATATATATATATATATATATATATATATATATATATATATATATATATATATATATATATTTATTTTATTTCACTTTTGTAGGGTGTTTCGTTTTGACGTGACACATGTCAACTTTCTTAATTTAAATGGGACATCCTATATATTGTTACATGTTTCGATTCTACTGTTAATTTGCGAAATTTTTTATAATAATATCTATATTTGAATTCTTTATCGTTTTTGAGTAAATTGAGTTTTTAGTATTTTTTTTTTAAACATTTAAAAAAAAAAAATTTTACCTATAAAACTTTAATGGAACTGACTAATATCCTAAACATACATTACTAAGGGTTCAATTCAACGAGTTTCCATGCTGGTCTTACCAATTAATATACAGGGTGTTAAAAATGGAGAGCAAAACAAACAGAACTTTAAATGTAAAAATCTCCTGTTTCTCAAATGGAACACCCTGTATATTTTTATCTCATCCGATTCAGCGTTCAACTACCTATCATTACTCATATATATGTCCTATACCTAAAATGAACAGTTTCGACTTTATTAGCCGTTTTCTGATTTATCCCGGAATTTTGCCAGTAGATGAGATCAAAAACTAAAAAAATCAAGATAGGCTTAGGAAATAACCTAATGCAATTGTTGACTTAAGTTGACATTTGCTCTGTTTGTCGTTTTTGTCAAATTTTTGCTGCGAAATTTGTTAAAAAATGGCTTTATATAGTTTACATGAACGTTTGAAATTATACAACTGTTTCATAAAAAATAATAAAAGTCCAGGGTTAGGCCTTAGAGAATATTTGAGGGAATATCCTAATAATCGAGTTCCCTCCAGGACTATATTTTTTCGAATTGTGAGTGATTTGGAAAATGGTGTCCTTAAAAACTCTAAGAAAAATCGTCCCAATTTTATCCTCACTGAGGAAAAACAACTGGAGATTTTACTTTATTTCGAGGAAGATGATGAAAGATCCCAAAGAGATGCTGACAGAGACATTGCAGGTGTTAGTAGAGGAAGTATTCAAAAAACACTGCATCATCATCATCAACATCATCCTTATAAATTTCTTCCAACTCAATTATTATCACAATTAGACTTTAATGAAAGATTGACTTTTTGTTGTGATATTATGGATTATTTATATTTCAGTGATTGAAAATGTGTTTTTTTCAAAAGTTCTTTGTCGAAAATGACTGATCATACAATGCAGACTTTGCTTTAAAAACTAAAAGAGAGAAATTAATGTATAACTAACTAACTTTAAAAATAAAAACTACTCCCCTTCACTGTCTTCAGAATCAGAACTAAATTCTTCATCGTCACTGCTGTCTTCGTCGGTACTAATTACAAGTGGCGCAATGTCTGAAGCATCACATATCTGTATTGTCTTCCAAGCTTCTTGGATTACCCTTTCTGTGTGGCTGACATAATTTTTCCAATGCTCTGAAGATACTTCATTTATCGCTTTTTCCCACATGGCTAAAACTTCCGATGGTGTCCCCTTCAGACTAGCAATGTATTGGTCGTATTTCCTCTTACACTCAGACCATACCATTTCAATAGCATTAAATTGACAATGGTATGGAGGAAGTCTTAGTATTTTGTGGCCCAAAGGTTTCACATATTCGTCAAGGTAGAATGTTTTTTCAATGTTACAATTTT
>JAUTXW010001983.1:0-37309 GCA_030620095.1 Kuschelorhynchus macadamiae
ATATGTATATATAATTTCTGGACTAGACTACGTATTGCTTTCTTTGAACTTCATGTAGAAAAGTTAATAAACAGACCCTGAAAGTTCTAATGTTATTAATTATTGATGCAGTCAACTTTATTCTAAAAATATATGTCTAAAAAGATACTAAATTAAACAAACTGTTTTAATATTTCTTTGATTCTGCTTTGTTTATTTTATTTATTTATATATTTTTTTATTTATTATAGGTAACTGTAAGCCGAAGCCTCAAACAACACTGCCTCCTGATGTTGTAGTACCCTCTGAGGAAACAGCACGCCAAGCGGAAAATCGTCATACTGATTACACTCATATTACCGATTATTATAATTGCTATTATGTTATTCGTTGCTTTCCCTCGCTGCCTGCATCCTGTACAGAAAGGAGAATGGGAAAAATGAATGTAGAAGAAGACGGAAGACAATCTTATGGAAATAAAGGTAAATGTTAAGACAAAAGTGTTTACACACGTAATTCAGTAATGACTTACTTTCTAATGTACAGGGTTTTCCCGTATATTTTTCCACCCACCTAGAGAGTTTATTTGAATAGATACGGAAATGTTGTAAATACAAAAGTTGTTGGGTTTTTTGAAGATTTAGAATATTATATCATTAGTGCGAAAATATTGGACAGGTTGTCAGTTTTTTTAATGAAACCTTGTATATTAAATCATATTCTTGAAGATCTTTTTTTTAATTTCAAATATATATACTTTTAATATATTCTGTCAATTAGTTTTGGATATATAAGCGTTTAAACATTAAAGAAATGGTAAGGTAATTTGCGCTAAAAATCCTACCTGAGCCATGGTCAAGACCATTGCAATGAACGACGCCTTTTTGACGTTTACCGGTCAGAAGTATTCATTTACGAGCAATTTTAATATCTAATACGTTCGTGAATTAGAGTAAATAAAGTAGTTTGGTCCCCATTTTTGGTGAAAATTTAATTATATTTATTAGTTTTTGTACGTTTAAATTCACGTAAACATGCCCTTTAAGTGTTGTGCGTCTAACTGCCGGGGTAATTACAAAACCGGACCAAAAGTTCACGTGTTTAGTTTCCCGAAAGAAGAAATGGCTACGAGCAATTTCGCGGGATGATTTAGCGCCCAATAAAAACACTAAAGTGTGTGAGCTAAATTTTCTAAAGGTAGTATAATTTGGGATATTTCAGAACACAAGATCCAAGAACAGGTAAAATTATTTCAGTACATTTAAAAAAACCCCGATTGAAAGAAAATTTCCCAATTGCCCGAATTATTTGTCAAAAAATTTTCTTGGCCGCAAAGTAAAGATGAAAAAAAATCTTGATGAACTCCATCTTTTGCAAGCCATAGAGCAAAGTAGAGTTTAATTTACATAGAGAGGCTACATGTTTTCAAAGTTTTGAAGAGTTTTTAAAAGTATTTCTAAATTTTAATTTAAGGAAAGGGTGGTTTTTGGCAAAGGATACAGATAAAAATAACTTTATTTAAACTTGAATATACTCCTGTTTGTGTTTCAATAATAAATTTAAAATCACCATTTTTATCTAGCAGTTTGGATCAAATAGAAAGTTTAATTGACACAGTTGACAATATGATGATGTCAATACCTATAAATCTTGATAGCGACATTCCTGATCCTAGTGAAACTCGTGATTTACATCATACGTAGTCTGACAATGACAATATAAAAAATTTAAATTTGTGACTGATATTCTTTTAAACCTAAAAGGTTCTGACGAACTCACTCAAAATCTAAGATTTCTCTTAGAACAGTTAACTTTGTTAAGTACTTCAAAAGAAAGGTATCAATATTCACCAAGCACCATTGTGTTATGTTCAATTTTATTTTTTTATTTATTTATTCAAACGTTTACACCATTTTTACAATTTACATTTCGGAATAAATATTGAACATAAAAAATTAGTTAATTATTACAAAATATGGACTATACAACATCACAAGATCAGATTTTTCAACTCTTTTTTGAAAGCATGTATTGACACATTGAAAAACTCAAGTTAGGAAACATATTCACACTAGTAATGACTCTATTTAGGGGCATGTTCTGACCATGCCTAGTATTAAAATGCGTAGCGGACAAGAGGGGTGATCTTCTAAAAATTTCGGGTGGAATATAAAAATCAAAGCTATTCAGTATACTGGATGATGTTATTATGTTATTTATTACTTATAAAAGAACAAGACCTGAAATACTGTCTGCGACTTTCCAGTGTGGTCAAACCATGATACCTCTTACCTCCTCCAGGGTTAGCTGTAAACCTGCTCTTGCCCATCCACAACAGGTACTTCACAAACTTAAGCTGTATTGCCTCTAGACGCCCACGGTGCACCTCAAAGTAAGGACTCCAAATCAAACAGCAATACTCTAACACAGATCGCACATAACACACAAACAATGCAACCAAGCTAGGCAAATTATTAAAATCATTAGACAATCTTATCATCATACCCAACACACGGTTGCTTTTATTAATAATTGCTTCATAGTGGCCCGTATAACGAAGCATGCTGTCCAGCAACACTCCCAAATCCTTCACTACATTCACTCTCTGGAGTTCATTTCCTCCTATATTGACAATATAAGTACACTTTGCCGCATTCAGTGCCAAATTATTCTCCTGACACCAATAAGCCAGAGTATCCAAATCCCGTTGAAGCAGCTCACAGTCCTCGCTCGATTGCACCGCCCTAAAAATCTTTAAATCGTCTGCAAACAAAAGGTACTTTGAGACAAGTTTTTCTCCTATATCATTCACCAGTAGTTGAAACAGTCTAGGACCCAGGTGACTCCCCTGAGGTGCTCCAGAGACAACATTAAACATAGGCGAAAGAAATCCCACCAATCTAACCTGCAAAGTTCTGCCCCGCAAATACGATGACAACCAGGAGTGAAAAGGCTCCCCCACTCCAAGAGAACATAGCTTGTCAAGCAGAACCCTTAGATCCATGAGGTCAAACGCCTTGCTGAAATCTGTATATATTGCATGTACCTCCTGGCCAGCATCCATAGCTGCACTGATATAATTAGTATACAGGAAAAGGTTGGTTTCGGTAGAAGGGCCACCCTTACAATATAATTTTTGAAAGCACCGAAGGAGGGTAAAACCAATTTTTCCATAACCTTGAGAATTGCAGACTGTATATAGACAGGTATGTAGTTCTTGACATCACTGCTGTTCTCAGCCTTAAATATAGGGGAGATATAGGAGTGCTTCCATTTGTTTGGAAAAGCACCACAAGATAGTGACCTATTAAAAATAAACGACAGAGGCTCACAAAGAGACACAGCAGACTCCCTCAGCATAATATTCGGCAGCATATCAGGACCAGCACTCTTTTTCACATTCAGAGACAGTAAACACTGAAGTAGACTTTTGAACTTGATTTCAATTCTATTTACATTAGCGTGAAAACTACTTATGACTCGATTCTGATCATTATTGTAAGCCATTTTACCCTTAAAACTCTGATAAACAGAACTGAACTGTCTAGCAAAGAGATTGGCGACTACCTGCCCCCCTTCAACCCATTGGTCCCCCAAAAACATGGATTCTTGATCATTGCCCCTTTGTGATCTTGACTTAACAAACTTCCAAAACTCGCTAGTATTTGCCCCCATTTGCTCCTCCACATTAGAGACATACCAACTATAACACTCACCAGTCATTCTCTTACACTCATTTGTTAGGTTATTGAATTCTGTGTAATTATGCTGACCATTTGTTGCCTTATATTTCTTATGGGCTACCTTTTTAGCAATTACCTTTCTTTTTAATTCAGAACTGAACCAACCAGGGAAATTTGACTTTTTTACCATATACTTTTCACAAACAAGTCCACAGCATGATATATTGTTTCATAAAAAGCATCAACAATATCATTAATATCATTCAAATAATACAAACCAGTCCAATTAATTTTGTTTAGAATAAGCCCTCATTGCTATAAATATTTGTGAAGTCATGCTCCTATTATCTTACCACATCCTAACACAGTAAAATCTATTTGTAATAGATTTTTAACAGATCCTCATATCGATGAACCCAGTAAAACCCCTATTTTACCTTTTTGACTTTGTTCATTTACTGAAATATATCTTTAACAACCGGCTTAATTCAAAACGTGACCAAACATTTTCTTATCCCGATTTTGAGACAGGCCAGAAAAAATGTGCTTTTTTTCTGTGATCAAAAACCTATACGAACTAGAACAAGACAAACTATTGAAGCATGGTTATTCACTTAGTTTAAAGACTCTATTTCCATCATCTCTTGAAAGACAAATGTAAAATTAAGCTCTTAAAATCTTTAATCCCTTTATTATAGAGACTCTAAAAGGTTTGGTTAAAAATTTGTCACATTCACAAGATACCGCAGACTTTATTAGTATTATATTGACATGGTAAAAAATTGTGAACGTAAAAACTCCCCTTAAGGGAAAACATTTGTTAGATAAATATCAGGAATCTTTTACGAAACCAATACTAACAGCCCCCAATGATGATCCTAAATTTTGTTTTTTGCTAAAAATGCAAAATTGGCTAGATACTTGGAGTCCAACTAATTTTACAAATACACTGACTCGACAAACCCACAATGCATTAAACCATACCATTCATGGGCTTCTTGAAGATACTGAATACAGTTTAACTGAGCTTAATATGAATTATGTATTACAGGGCAAATTTCAAACAGACCCATTGGAAGGGCGTTTTGGTCATTATCATATCTCAGTTCGACAGCTATATGAATCAGAAAAAACACTTAGAATTCAGTCTATGTTATCTCTAAAATCTAGACATTATGGGGACATTAATATAAATCAGTTCTTTGAACCTCCTGAATGTGAAACACAATCATTAGACACCAATTTAAATTCTGAACATGTTAATAATTTATTATCTAAAATCATAGTTACACAGTCTGACACCGAAGCTCTACAATCAGAACTCCCAGTAATATCCTATTTAAGCGGATATATAGTTGTACTTTTTGCAAAGAAAATTTACCTCTTAATCAGTTTCTTATAATTTAATTAATTCCTTAAATAACTTTTATATCCCAGTAATATCCTATTTAAGCGGATATATATACAAAAATCTTTGTAAGTAGCATTTCAAAATCTTTGTAAGTAGCATTTCAAATAAATTTCTTAATAATTATTGATCTAAACATAAGCATAATTTATTAAATAAAAACAAAAAAAGGAATCTACAGACTTTTAATAAATAGGTAGTTATCTTATCTATTTATTTATCTATCAATCTTTTTCAGAATTTAGCAAATAACAACCTATTATATTCTTGATCATATAAACTCACCACAGCACAGGCATATACTTACTTATACTTACCCACATACCCGATTTTGACAAGTTAAAATAATAAGCTATTGTATTTTTGATCATAAGGACTCGCTACACGCATATATTACTTACTCAAACTTGAAACCGTACCCCATTTTGACAATATAAAATAATAACCTATTATATTCTTGATGATATGGACTCACCACAGGCCTATACTACTTACCTGGACGAAAACTTATCCGATTTTGACAAATAACTCGGCTTTGACAATTTAATAATTGGCTAAAATGGGACAATTAGCAAGCAAAAATCATACCGACATCTGTTTGAAAATTTGCAGTAGATCCGGGCAAACGTTGTCTGGTAATAACACGAGAGTCCCACTCTGTTCTAGAGTGCCTTGTGCATAATAGTTCGTGCGTAAATGCATTCTTTGTCACTCACCAAAGATCTTTATAAAATCCCAGTTAATAAATGTTCATAATACTCAGTTACTCTGTACCTCTGGGATATAAACACAAAAAATTCATATTTTTGTAAAGTTTTTATTTAGTATTAAGTTTTTGGGTAATTTTTTTATTATTATTATAGAACTACAGTAACTATTTCTCCTCAGGTATTCCTGTGATATTTCAAGAGGAGCTAGAAGAAAAGCCCGAACCCGGAAACCAAGGCGCCAGTCATTTTGAAAGACGAGAAACCTCCATTAGCTCCACCGGAGTACAGCAAGAGTGGCTCGTAAAATTAGAAGATTCTGAACCGTATCAGCCTCACCTCCGTTTACCCGTACGCAAGATAACGGCAGACAGCCAAGACCGAAGCCCACACCTACCTACAGAAAAACCCCACTGTATGTCCCCCCTTAACAATTACATTTCACTTTTTTCAGCAATAATTCTTCTGACTGTCAGTGAGCAATTTAAAAATGCTGTGTAATTGAGAATTGTAGCCGTATAGTAAGGCTTTGTAACCTACTGGCTTCAGGAATTTGACACGGGAATTAAATTTGAATTATATATACAGTGCTGGCCCGTAAATAGTCTCCCCCTTCTAACTTTTTTGAATGACAAAGAGTGTTTTCTTGCAATTTATACTCGAGTTTTAGGAGTATGTTTGCTACTTTTTAACGACAAATGAAAAATCAACAGTTTCAAGATGGCGGCTGGACGCCATCTTAGAAAAAACTAGGTATTTGGAACCTTTATTCAAAGCCGTTTGGTTTTTTAAAATCGGTTCAGAGGTTGATGAGTAATGATAAAAGCAAATCATTTTTTTTTTTTTTATTAATAATTTTTACAAAGTAATAAACAATGCTTATCTTAAGTTATGCTTAAAATGACCTATTCTAACTAACCTTTACCTCAGCGGGTTTTCAAAAGGTGCCCCTGTACCTTCTAATTCAAATTTCAAATTCAAAAGTATTTATTGTCTAACAGGAACAATCCCAATACAAAGACAATTATAAATTAAATTAGCATATAATAGAAACTATTTAAGTATGTGCAATGCAAGATAAAATTTAAATTTTTTATACACATAAATAACATATATGATTCAAGTTGATGGTGCACATATTTACACTAAGAAAGAAAACATAATTAATATATAACAAAATAGAATTAGAGTGCATTGACACTCGAGAGTATGCTTTTCTTAAAACTACTTAGATTTAAGTTAAACATATCAGTTTCATTAACTAAAGTTATTGAATTAGAGTACAAACAGGCTCTATACAGAGGCGCCTTTTTTGCAAGGTTAGTACGACCTAAGGGTTGATAAAATATTTGGTGTCTACGAGTGTTAGCTTGAGGTACCAAGAAACAAAGCTGAGACAACAGTTCAGAGGAATCAATCATGTTGTTACATAATTTATAAAGGAATTGCAGACTTGCACAAATAGTGGTATTCCTAAGAGATAAAAATTGGAATCGATGAAGAAGTAGATCATGATCAAAACCTCTTCTTTCAGGATAGACACCATCCCCTTTGAAGGCCAGGTACTTGAAGGAATTTACGTATGGGACACATTCAAGCCTATTAACATGGACATTGTAGGTAGGAAACCACACAATGGCCGCGTAAAGTAGCCTGGACTTAACCAGGGAATTGTAGATAGCAATGCGACTAGACAACTGTGAGAATTCCGATGTACTCCTCATCAAAAATCCCAAGGACTTCAGAGCCGATCGGGCAGTCTCATCTATATGCAGACTGAAAGAAAGTCGCTTGTCAACTGTAACGCCCAAGTCACGAACCGAATCACAATCGGGAAGCAATGCGTTACCAAGAGTGTAGTTATGGTGGAACTCATGATGAATTATAGAGATCGTCATTTTCTTACATTTTTGGATATTTAGGGGAAGATTGTTTAATATGTCATCCTGATTACAGACAGTACGAAAGAGCTTCATGTCGTCGGCAAAAAGTAGACAGCCGCCGGCAAGATCCTCAGTGATGTCATTAATAAAAATGGAAAATATAAAAGGAGCCAGGTTACTGCCCTGAGGGGCACCACTCGTGGCGATATATTCATTTGATTTAAAGCCATTGTAGTCTACAAACTGGATCCTATTTGCCAGATAGGAGATAAAAAAATTGACCAGATTTTCATGAAACCCCATTTTGAGCAGTTTTTGTGCTATGAGACCGTGATCCAACTTATCAAAAGCCTTCGAAAAATCCGTATATATGACGTCTAGCTGTTGTCTTTGATTAATGGCTTGGTAGGCTGTTTGAAGAAATGACGTCAGGTTCGTGACAGTTGATCTCGAATGGAAAAAGCCATGCTGGTTTGGGGAGATAAGATATTTGACTTGATGGAAAAGTTTTTCATGGATACAGACTTCAAAGGCTTTAGAAAAGTTGGATAAGATGGAAATAGGACGGTAATTCTCAACACATCCCCGATCACCTGTTTTGAGTACTGGACAAATTTTGGCATATTTCCAACGATCAGGGAAAATGCTGGTGCGAATTGATAAGTTAAATAAAATAGACAATGGTGTAACCAGAACTGAGGCACAGTCACGTAAAATAAATGATGGAAATTTATCGGGCCCTGAAGTTTCTTTGTTTTTTAGTTTTTTTAAACCAGATAGGATGTCGTTGTTACTGAGGGTAAGTAATGATATATTTTGGGACCCTGCATCAGCATGAGAAATTCCAGAAAATATAGAGGAGTCGGTGTAAACACTTTTAAAGTAATGGGCAAATGCGTTTACTATGCCGTTTGGAGATTCAATGATAGAACCATTGTAGGTGACAGATCCTGGGATACGAGATCTGTTGCGCCTTTGTCGAATAAAGTTCCAGAACTTTTTTGGGTCGCGTCCAATAGAATTTTCACTGGTACTAATGAAGACTCTATATGCCATATCAATCTTTACTTTTATTGTAGTTCTTATCCTTTTAAAAGCAGAATAATCACTCAAACAGTTTGTACTCTTCCATCTTTTATGCAGCCTTGTCTTAGATTTAATATCATTAATTATATCCCTTGTATACCAAGGCGGGTAAGAATAATTATATTTACGGGGAGCAAACAAAGGGACTGATTGGTCAAGAATGGAATAAATTCTATTATAGAAGAGGTCTACCGCGTTATTAATATCTGAAACTCCATTAAGAAAATCCCAGTCGGTTTCCCAAACAAGTTGGTAGAGTAGTGGAAAGTTGGCTTTGCGGAAGTTGTAGTCTCTATTGAGGGAATCGTTTGGAAAGTCGATACAATTATCCTCCAAGATACAGTTAGATACAATATTTAGCGTAGGATGGTAACTATCCTCTGGTACAAGCGATATGACTATAAAACGGTCTATTTTGAAACCTATTTTATACGTTTTGGCATGTTTGATATTCACAAGAAAAAAAATTGTTTTTACCCAATCCACAGCAATCTACGTTAACGGTTTCTAATAATTGTAATGTTTCAATGACCACGGTTTCCTTAAAAATACACGTTATACCCATGTAAATTGATCATTTTACACGAATTACATGAATACTGGCTGAAAATTGAAGCGAATTTTAAAATCGAGTCATTTGTCAACAAAATTTTTTCAGACAAGTGGGAGATTGGTGGGACCTGACTATTCCAGAGCGGTGGATTAGCCTACGGCCTGCTCGACCACCCGACTTAACTCCCATGGATTTTTGCTTGGGGGATTATGTAAAATTTTTACAAAGTAGTAAACAATGGTTAACTTAAGTTATGTTTAAGATGACCCTATTCTGACTAACCTTTACCTCAGAATGTTTGATATTCACAAGTCAATGGGAAAAAAATTGTTTTTACCCTTTTTGTTATTGACATATTGTAAATAAATCAAGTACAATGTTCTTTAAAGGTACTTAATTTAACGAATATTTTATTATTGTTCTCCGAGCAATATGAAATTTTGGTATTGAGTAGTTGACAACTGGTTAATTATTTGAATTTTGACAGTGGTTTATTTGTGTTATTTTTCTGTTGTTTGGAAAATGGTGCAAGTAAGACCGTTAGGAGAAAAAACAAAAGCAATACTTATTTATGCTGAAGCCGGTCGTAATTTTTATGAAGCTGAAAGGATATTTAATGACAGATGATTTCTTGCAAATTTAATCTACTGCAAATATCTAAGAGAAATGGTTGAGAAGTTTCAAAGAAACGGTAATGTACTTAGAAAAAAAGTAGCTGGAAGAAAATCTGTTTCAGAAGACAAACAAATTCAAATTATCGCATCAGTGAAGTTTAACAACCACGTAAAGAAAATACGTTAAAAAAACACAAGTTTCATCCTTATAAATTGATCTGATGGAGGCATGCAGTTTTATGAAGTTATGTCCGAGCGAATAGTCTAAAATCCAGCTTACGAATGTACTTTTTTGAATGGAAATGTCAATAGTCAAAATGCGTGATATTGGTTGGACGTAAACCCACATATTTTCTAGAGGGTCACACTCAGACTTATCTGTGGGCAGGAATATTCAGAATCACATTGTGAGGTCAATAATTCTCGAAGAGAATTTAAAAGGTGTTTTATACTACACGTCTTCAAGATGTCATCTTTCCCAAGATTGAATTTTAAAATCGAGTTATTTGTCAACTACATTTGGGAGATTAGTGGGACCTCATTTTTCAGAGCGGTGGATTACCCTACGGCCTGCTCGACCACCCGACTTAACTCCCATGGATTTTTTTTTTGGGAATTATGCAAAATCGAAGATTTACGCTACACAAATCGAAATAGGCAAGGATATAGAGACAGAATTATGGAGTGCTGTGCTAACATAACCCCGGAGATAGAACAAAACGTACGAAATAAGTTTCAAAACAGATTGTTTTATTGTCAGACAGTGCAGGGACAACATTTTGAAAACTTGTTGAGATAAAGGTTATTTCAGTTATGCTTAAGGTTAAATTTCGTATTAATTTGTGACAATTATTAATTAAAAAAAAAATTGCTTTGCTTTTATCATTTCTCAGCAACCTCTGAAGCGATTTTAAGAAACTAAACAACATCGAATAGAGGCTCAAAATACCTTTCATATGAGGTGCCGGAAGACTCTCTTCCCATTTAATATTTTCTAAGATGGCGCCCCCCCCCGCCATCTTTTTTTTTTTTTTTTTTATTTTTATATTAAGAAGTAGCAAACATACCCATAAAAGTCGGTTATAAATTTCAATTTACGTCTATTTACGTCCCCTCTGTATATACGTTTTTTTTTTTTTGAAAATTGAACAAGATGGTATTAACAAAGACTATGAAAACACTAATTTTGATATTGAAACTTGCTGGTCGCCCGAAGAGAGTATTGCTGATGGGCTGTGCCCACCTTTCTTTAAATTAAAAATTTAGCAAAAGGTGATAACTTTATTTTGATTAAAACATGTCTCTGTAATTGTTTTATACGCAGTTGTACAGGGTGGAGTATTTAACCGGAATAAATCATATAATTTAAAAAAAAAAAACTACTTAATTTGGAAAAACTGTGTCACCTATCAAGTTGATTTAATAACACCTATTTGTTCATTACCTTATACACTGTGGCCCATTTTGGTCTTTCATGTATTGGGATCTTAGAAACTATAGGAGTTGCCGAGTAGGTTAAATGGAGAAAGTTGTAGCGCATCATTAGGCTAACTCAAAATTCTAGCTCTTTTAGTATTTGAGATATTTTTGATAATGTGAAAAGCTACGTTTTTTGTTACGCGCCATAACTTTTTTAATTTTTGAGCTATCATAATTCTGAAAACACTTTTTCATATCAGTTTTTTTCGAAGAATACAATGATGTATTACATTTTTTAATTCGACGTTTCGATATTTTTTAACCATCACCAGGTTTGTTTTTCTTATGGATGCCATATTCCATTTTTACGTATTTAGAAAGAGCTTATTTTCTTTCTAACGATATACTACATGGTTGCAAAAATAGAACTAACCCAAAAACTAAATGATTGTATTTTTTTTCAAGAAATATGGTAATATTAAGGCAAGATTACTACTTTTTACCCCTGTATAAGTACACTGTTACATACTAATTTTTTACTACTAATTAATTAAAAAATCACACTCTCTAATGGACCATAAATTAAAGTTCAAAACTGAAATCCATTTTCATTAACACATTGCTGACGTTTTTCGAAACTAGCATTAGCTATTCCTGAAATTGTGTTTCGGCTAATACTAGATAAAACGTCTCTCATCTTCTAAAATCTCAACTGTCTCGGGTGTACTTACACAGGGGTAAAAAATAATTTTACTTTGATGCCATATTTCTCGAAAAAAATAAAAAGCATTAGTTTTTGATTTAGTTGTAATTTATTTGTACGCAAGTTGTACATCGTTAGAAAGCAAAAAAACTTACTACGAAAAAATCCAATATGGCGTCCATAAGAAAAACAAACCTGATGATGCTTAAAAAATATCGAAAAGTCGAGTCAAAAATCTATAATTTTTTTTTACCTTGTGCTGTTCGATAAGTGCTTCAGAATTATGATCAAGAAGCGAGTCAAAAAGTAACAAATTTATGGTCCATAATAAATAATGCGGCTTTTCAAAAATAACTCAAAAATTAAAAGAGCTAAAGTTCTTTTCAAAACCGTTTTGAGTTAGCCTAATGATGCCCTACAAGTGTCCCCATTTAACCGAATCTGTAACTCTTGTAATTCCCAATAAATGGACGACCAAAATGGGCCACACTGTATATGTACGAGTTGATTACGTCATGCAATTTTTTTATGCAACCCCATATAATTTTTTAAGATCTCTGGAAGATTCTAAACACATTTTGTGTTACATACTTTATTTCCAAATTCAACTCTCTCCGCGGCCACTTTAAGTGGGAAACGAGGCCGAACTGGTGATTCAAATGTGTAGCAGATAGTGCCCAAAATATATCCACAAGTTAGTCCAAAATGTGCCTTTACTTTCATTAAAATGTGTCCCCAGTGTGACTTTGGTTTCCGGTATGTTTCTAAAGTGGGACTTTAATATGCCCAATGTTAGCATGCGAAAATGTTACAGAAATGCGTCTTTATGGTTGCAAAAATCGGCACACTTTTATCTAGTTTGTGGCCAAAAGTACATTTGTGTTTCCATTTTGTGTAAAATTAAACTCATTACGGACACGATATATTTATACTTAACAATTTAGTTGCACAATGGGCACAATATATCAATTTTTGTTTCCAATACGCCTCCAAATGAGAAATATGCATATTTAATAGGTAGATATATGGATGAGATGCGAGCTGATAATAGTTGATAAAATACTTCTAGAAACCACACGCGCTTTAAAAACAATGAATATTTTTAATTGTTTTTAAAATATTTAAAGAAAAACGGGTGCTAATATATTTTTTATGATTTTCAACAGCACAGTGTGTATGTTTTTGCTCAAAATGAGTCAGAAATTTAAATTAAAGATAATTTTATTTATTTCGCCATTGCACAGTGGTTTCTCGGAGATCATTTTTGGCCAAAAGTAGGTTACAATTGTGATTAAAAATATTTTGTATTTAATTGGTAGATATGAGGTAAAAAGGGACGCTTAAAAATAAACTTTAGTTACTAAATTACAAGCTATACACATCTGGATTTGATTAGCTCATGACAGGTGTCACTTTTAATGGAAATATATTAAGCGTAGATTTGGCCTAAATATCAAATTAAACTTTTGTTTACTAAATTACTATTATAACTTCTATTTCCTTTCTAGAATTTTTGAATACGCATAGTAGGGGAAATTAGAACAGTTGGACCTTTTATTACTTAATATTACTATTTCCCAATTAACCCATTAGTGCATGAAGTTGTTTTTCCCTTTCTTTAGCTGATTTTTTGATTTCAACAGAGTATATTGACACAAAATAAAACAAATATATGTTCAAAAAAAAAAAAAATGTATTTAAAAAATTTACATTTTGAAGCACATCCGTTATAACGGATACTATGCACTAAGACATTACAGGGAGTGATATTGTTTAAAACAATTTTTTGGATGAAGTCCAACCTGGCACTTTATACAAATAAACTTTGTTTTGCTTTTACAAAATCTGCATATTTTATCCGTGGCTGAATATTCTGGAAGATGATTTCTACCATCATACCTTACATCCTGGAGGGGATTTGGCATGATTTTACCACGACATGCTGGTTTCCCATAGGTTTTCAAAAAATGTAGTGCCAAATATCTTCGAAAAGCTAATAGGCTCACAACACAATCGTCTTGAGGGTGCAGTTTTTTCATGAGGAGGTACGAGTTGACCACCGAAGCGTCAAATAAATATATGAAGATTGGCCACCACCACTTGCGCAATCGCATTCTTGTCCTATAGCATGCTATCAACTGATCAATCTTGTCGACGCCTCCCATTCCTCTATTATATTCTGCAAAAACATGGGGTTGCGGTACCATTATTTTCTTTTTTTTCTTCTCTTGACCATCTTGATACTGCTTTTTCCTCCGCGGTGCTAAACGTTGTTATAGTAGTGCAAACCTTGTTGTCCTTCCAACGTACAACTAAAAGATCATCATCAGTAGTGGCCTGGAAATCATACGATCCTCTTGGTAATTTAGCCATTTGCTTGCAATTTTGTAGACGGCACTTCATTATTCTGTTTTCCTGAATGGTGGCGGTTGCACAGAAACCTTCATCAGACAAATGTTTGAATAAATTCAGCGACGAGAAATAATTGTCAAAGAACAATTTATAGCCAGAATGGGGTTGAATATCTGCTAACTTCATAAGCGAAACGACTACATCTCCTCCAATACCAAATGTTTTTGCAGTATTGGTTTTTCCAACATATATATCAAACGAAACCATGTACCCCGTGCTGTGACATAAAGCCCAATTTTTGAAGCCAAATCTGACCGGTTTCCTTTATAAACTGTTTAGCATAGTGTTTCCCATAGTATGGGATCATGCTCTCATCTATTGACAAATTTTCCTCTAAACCACCATGCATTTGAAATGATTTATTTAGTTGGCTAATAATAGGACGTAGTTTATATAAACGATCATTTTTATCGATTTTGCTGTTGTCATTCAAATGGAAATGTCTTAGCACTTGTTCAAATCTATTTAGGCGTATGCTTTCAGACAAAATAGTGGGAACATCATTTTCTCGGGACCAATACAAGCGCTTATTCGGGTATTTCCCATATCCTGATAGCAAAAATGCTCCCAGTACAACATGCATTTCATCAAGTGTTAAATTTAGGGGTTTATTCTTTTGCAGCGCATATAAATTTGTTTGCTGAACAATTTTACTCAATAAGTTTTTAGTGAAAAATAAATGAAAAAAATCAACTGGTGTTTTACACTGAGCGGCTTCATCGCTTGGTGGCTTCGGCGTACAAGTTTTGTTTACTTTGTAATTAGGAATAGCGGTTTTCTTCCATGTTGTCTCTAAGGGCCGTCTTCGCTTTACAAAATTTGATAGAGGAATATTCATCTCCGGATCACTGTCCTCTGATTCTAGATCATTTCTTTCTATGGCGGTCCCGCTCTCAATTGGTGGTTCCTCTTCTTTTCGAAAGTCGCTAGAGGAATATTTATTTCCGGATCGCAATCATTATCCTCTCCAAAATGTCCACTCATTTCACAGGTTGTTCGCAACATATTTCCACCAAGATGGTCTAAATTTCCTTCATGCTCATCGTCACTGCCATCACTGTCTTCTTCTGTCTCAGCGCCATCTGTGGGGGAATTGCATATATATTAACATTGGAAATGTTGTCATCGACTTCCTGATCTTCTATCAACTCGAGAAGCTGGTGCAAGGTCAAACTGAAAATAAAATAAAAACCGGCCTGTAATTGCTGTATTGCATAGTATCCGTTATAACGGATGTAAACAATTGTGTTCAATATTTCAAAAACCGTTCAATATAAAGGCTTGCATTATGTTGGCATATAGTTTTTAAGGTGTTTTCTACTAACAGTAGCAGCGACCATACTTTTAGATCAAAAATATATAAAATAAATTAGCTACACTTACCCTCCTCTGTTGGTATTATATAATGACGGATCCATAATAGCCTAACTACACCAAATAAGCACAAAGGTCACTAAATTATGGTTAAAAGGGTACGTTTTGGATTGAAAATAACTGTCCTGTATGTAACCATTCCAAACATAACCTCAAACGTGAAACATCGTGGATTATGGCGCCATCCGTTAAAACGGATACTATGCACTAATGGGTTAAACAAGCATTAAGTTACTTTTTATTAATTTCTCATTAATCATCATATTTGTAAGATTTCCTTTAAGTAATCACCTATTTTTTACACTTTTCTAAATATTTTTTTAACCATGTTTGTGGCTGTTCTTGATGTTTTTCGAGTAAAATGTTCCCGGTAGTTTTATAGGTCTTTTAGTCATCAACTGGAAATCCCCATGACATAGCTTGCAAAATGCACGCACAACGCTTTACACGCTCTCCGTCGATATTTAAGATATTAGCTGTTACTGATGGTTCGGCAAAAATTCTTGCCGTACTCCCGTCATTGCTAATTCCACTCCCCCTGGCTTTACTTTATCTATATTCAATCCCATTTCGCTTTTAAAGCGGATTCGAATTTCTTTCTTTCTTTAACACTTGCCTTTTCCCCTTCTGACCTAGCCTGCCATTTTTTGAAGTCCAATCAGTATGATAAGTGTATGAAATATTCCATAAATCTGATCCATGCGTGAAGAGTGGATAAACCCTAGTCTAGAGAGATGATTCCTTTATTGGCCTCTAACTTTTTCGATGTCGTTCATTATTTTCGAAGTAGCTCCGCATAAATCATGTTTCACTAAAAATGTTTTATTCTTATATCTACATTCGGTCAAATGTAATTCCTCAATTTCTTTCTTCGCTGAATTGGATTCTTGCAAAGTCAAAGCTGCAGTTTTTTTGTAAAGAAATATGCATTGGCCTACAATATCTAGTGGAGGAGGGCCAAGGGTTTTGCCAAGATATTTTTTTTTTTTTATATTCAGAACTTTACTGGCTGAAAATGATTGTAGGGGTACGAGTGAGGGCGTTTCAAGCAGTGTTCTACTATCTCCATGTAGATAACTATAACTCGATTTTTTTTAACAAGTTGAGTAGCTCGTTTAATGCGTGATTCAAAATCAGTGTTATCATCCCTCCAATCATAATTATACTGATCATCATTAAAAAAAATTATTTTCAGAATTTGAATCCAACGGTACATTCTTATTAATGTTTTTTTGCTGACACAACTTCAATGCTGCAGCCTCGTTTTCATTTCTGAAAACAGGTTTTTCCCTTCACCTCATTTATTAATACTTCTGACCCATTTATGTAAAAAATTAATTTATTTTAGGTTTCTTCTATTTCCTTTCGTACAACGGTTGTGTTGTACACTTTTCGCATGGTAGTTCTACTATTTTCGGGCATTTCTTTTAAAATTATGGTTAAATTAAAAAAACTGACACATAGACTAGGTGTTTGAAATGAGTTCATATGAGAAAATGTGCCCATCCAACACATTGCCGTAACATAATGAAAATTACGTGTCCATTCAACACATTTTAGCAACAATGCGAAAACAAAATTTTCGGACAAAATACAGATACAGCGTATGGGAAAAGTGTCGACACCATGGTTTCAGAATTTTGTTACTGTGTTCAAACTAGCATTCAGTGCGCGAACATTCTAGGTATATAGTGTCTAAAAAATTACCAGTTAGGCACAAACTCTTCTTTAGCACAATTGACTTGATAATGTATCGACACATTTTTTTTTTAATTAGACGCGGTGTCAAATAGAACACGATTGCAAGAACAAGTGTCGACACTATTTAGAAACAAGAAAAGTGTACCCAACTTCGAACACATTTTGCTTCTTGGGTAGTGGAACAAAATGCCAATTTCTCTTGAATTTTTGTATGGTATTTAGGTAACATAAAATGGATTTAAAATTTAAAAAAATTGCAATATACGGATGTTGCCTTAAAAAAATGTATGTGGAGTATGTTTGCTACTTTTTAACGTAAAAATGAAAAAAAAACTTCGCAAACAAAGCGTCGAATAAATCAATTTGACGGGTATGGAAAGTTTTTCCCAATTATGAATACTTATATATTGAACTTATTCCATTTGAATATTCGACCATGTATAGTGTCTATGCATATTAGATTTAAAAGGAGACGTTTTTGCCGCTGACAAATTAACAGAGGTTATTAAAAATATTTTAATCTGCAAAATTGGCATTAGTGTTTAACTTGAAATTTTCTCTTTTTAGACAATTTTCGTACCTACGATTCTAGAACAATGACGATGTTCCATTTATTACTCGCATTTTAATTTTGAAAAAATAATAAAAACTACACTTATTAGGTGCTAATTGGAAAGTAAAATTTTCTTTCAGATCGTGTAATATTTCTTGGAAACAAGGATGCTATTTTTAAAATCAATGATTCATATTAAGTAAACGAACACACTTGTTTAAAATTTTCACTTCATTTATTTTATCAAAGAATACAATACATGACAATTGTTTCGCCAACACTGTGGCTTCATCAGGTGTTAGATCATAAATAAAAGTGTAACACAAACTGTAGGTATTAAATATCTGAATCCATTTTGCAGATATTATACAGATAAAATATTCTGGATTTTCGTTATTTTTAACAATGGGGAATTATTTAGGTCCAATTGATCGTTTAATAATGAGCTGTTATTTTTATGTTTATTTATTTCCATACTGTCTGGTGTATTAAGTTTGTTTTAGTTTTTCGTTCTACATGTAAAATTTCAAAGTTCTCATCGCTAGTATTTTCCCACTAATGATAAACAATAACAAAATTTAATATTCAAACATAACAGAAATTTTAAGATTAATTAGGTACAGGTTGGAAAAATCTTATTCTAACTATAAGAACTGCTATAACTCCATAGAATACAGAAAGCAACATAATTGTAAAAAAATTTACGTCGAACAGGTACAATTTGGAAACTGTTTATGCTATGGGATATATATGTAAATCGCGCTCATTCTAAAAATATTTTGAATTTTACGGGGTGCGTCAAAAAAGTGGGGCTATTTAAAGTTGTATTTTATTAAATGGGACTCCCTATATTTGACTTGATTTTTAAATTCTACATAGAATTGTAACACTTTTTTGTAGAACATGTTATATGGCTAAAATTGATACTTTCTTAAATATTTGGCTTTAAACGAAAAAAAAAATATAAATTTGAGGCACTTCTATGATTAGCAATATAACGCCTAGTTGTGCCACTAAAAATAAAATATTTGCTTCTGCACAAAATAGTCATGGAATAAAGAACTGCTTTCGTAATATTGAAGAAATTACATACAGGGTGTCCAAATTTAAATGCCCAACTTTAACATATTTAAACCAATTTATTTCAGTTTTTTTTAATGGAACCCCCTGTATATTTTTATTTATTCTTTTTAAGCATAAAAAATCTATAACTTTTATTACATATATTATATATCTATCTTCAATAGTTTTCGAAATATTTTAAAATTCCTTTTTTTGCATAACTTAGAAAATTACCAACTCGTTGAAAGTAGCCATAGTAGCTGTCAGTAAAACAAAAGTATTTAATATCAAAACAATAGTTTATTATCTAAAATTAACCCAATGAAAATTTAGATAATATAATAATTTGTTAATAAAATTGCTACAAAAAAAAATGATCTAATAACCTTAAGATTTTAACATCAGAATATACAGTAAACAAGACTACAAGAAAATATAAATATCATCCATTTCATATTACATTAAACCAGGAGTTTCACGCTGAAGATTTTAAAATCCGTAGGCGAGTAGGGCCATTTCCGAACTTTTTAGACAATATTATGTTTTTGGAATGAATCTTACATTTCAAAACAAAGGATTTGTGAACTGGCATAATATTATAAATATTTAAAAATTGTGTTGAAAAAGGGGTCTACTCGTCTAGTTTGCAAATAAGTAAATACACTTCAATGAAGGAATACATTTCAATTTAGATGGTCGAAAACTTATATTAATAGGAACTAATTTTTAAAGTTACAGAAAAAAACCCTTATTATCAGACTAAAAAAAAATCGCTTTTTAAAGTTAATCAAATGTTTTCATAGCTATTTTTTAAAACATGCTCAAATAAGCGTCCGCCTTCACGAATACACGTGTTGAACCTTTTAATAATATTTTGCCTAGTTTTAACTAGCATGTCTGGTGATATAGTGGTGCATACATCCCTGATTCGTTCCTGCATGTTCTCCCTCGCTATGGGTGGTTGGGTGTAAACACGATCTTTAATATTCCCCCCAAGAAAAAATCTAATGGAGTTATATCGCAAGATCTTGGTGGCCATTCGATAAAATCGCTATGGTTTCCAATGATTCCACACCAAACATTTAATGACCAGGGATTTTGGTGTCGTACCTCTCGTACCCAGTGGGGATTGTTATTGCATAATAATGCATATTATGCCTGTTTACAGCTCCATTGCTTCTAAGTGTAGCTTCATGGGAAAACATGATATTCGCTAAAAAGTCCGGATATGCTTCTATTCGTCTTATCATTAAGTTGCAAAAGCTAACACGCCTTTCAAAATCTTCATCGTGCAACTCTTGGTGTAATTCCATATGATATGGATGATATTTATATCTTCTTGTGGTCCTGCTTACTGTTGATTGTGATGTCTCAGTTAAACTAGCAAGTTGTCGACTACTTAAACTGGGATTTTCTTCTATTTATCTTGAGTTGTAGCAATTGTATTGACAACTGTTCTCTTTGAATATGCCACATTGCCACTAGTATCAAATCTCCCCATGGCATTTTGAAAGGCCACTTTAGAAGGCGCGCTTCGATCCGGATATTTTGCTTCATATAGCCTTTTGGCCAGATTGCAATTTTTTTGAGCTTCGCCCAATATACAGTGTGTCCGAAATTGGTTATGACAGTATTGGGATGTCGGAAACCGTGATAGTTACAAAAACGTTTAAATGGAGAAAGTTTTAGACAATTATGTTTGTAATTTAACGCCGTTTTGCTCGCGATTCTATCTTTTTTAGTTTTTGAGATATTTTGAAAAAACCAAAAAACTGCATTTTCGAAAAAGTCCTATAATTTATTTATTTATGAAAATTTTCAAAATCTGTAAGAACATTATTAAGGCAACTTTTTACGTAGAGTGCACCTATTAAGTCAGATTTTACATACGACGTTTCGATTTTCTAGAACCATCATCAATTTTGTTTTTTCTTATGGCCGCTGTGTTCGATTTTAACAGTTTTGAAAAGAGTATTTCTTTAGCTTTTCAACGGTGTATCACACTTTGTAATTAGGTTATTACTAAAGGTGCAAAAAGTGCGTAGAGAGAATATTTAAACGTTTTTTGGAATTATCAAAGTAAAAAATTAAAAATTAATAGTGTTAAAAGGCAATATGTAATTCAACATCCAGTTCTACAAAAAATTAGTAAAAACTACTCAATAACATTGCACAATGTTCACAAATGTTCAAATGACCAGCCGCAGATAACACTAACATCTTTGCTCAAGTAGGCTTTGGTTTTGAAATAATAGAATGCTTTTAATCTGTCAAAAATTCAGTTTTATTTAACATTCATCGCTGTTTTAATAAGGATTACAATGGCGTTAAACTTTTCTAATGAAGAAATGTTTGATATGTTAGTGTATTATATTAAAAATGAAAGAAATGCAAACAGGGCCATGGATGTGTATTTTGACACGTACCGCGAAAGACTGCAGCCTGGCAGAACTTATTTTCAAACGCTGGTTAGAAACTTGCTTGAGTTTGGCAGTTTTAATAAGATTCGCACAAAGAAGTATGCAAAAGACCACGAGCAACGCAATAGGCAAGTCCTAGAATATTTTAATGAAAATCAGACTTCCTCTACAAGAAGAAGCGAAACAGAACTTCAAATTCCAAAATCTACCGTTCATGGCGTCTTAAAAGTAACTAAATATCGTCCTTACAAGCCAACAATTGTGCAAGGACTTCAAGCAGGTGATTTCGAAAGAAGAATTGTTTTTTGTAATTGGTATATCAATAGATGTCGAGAAAATCCCGCTTTTTGCAATAAAGTCATTTGGTCAGATGAGACTCATTTTATAAACTGTGGCATTTTTAATAAAAAAAATCACCATTATTGGGCTATTGAAAATCCGCAACTACGCGATCCACGCAGGCTGCAAGAGCGATTTGGGTTTAATGTGTGGTGCGGGATGCTTGGTAAGATAACCATAGTCTAATTGAATTGCTTATAATTCAATATTTTCATTCAAATAGTTTCTGCCATTCGAGAAGCTGTGCCAGATGATCAGTTTAATAGCTTGTGGTTTCAGCAAGACGGTTGTCCTGCACATAACAGCAGGGATGTACAAACCTTTTTAACAACAACTTTTGGTGAAAACGTAATATCCAACAGTGGTCCTGTCCGCTGGCCAGCTAGATCCCCGGATATCACGCCGTTGGATTTTTATTTATGGGGATTTGCGAAAAATGAAATATACGAATTTGACCCCCCAGAAAATAGGCAAGTTCTTGAGCAGCGAACCCGAAATATTCTAGAAAATATAAATAGAAATACCATTCAACGGGTAATCAGAACAGTTGAAAGGAAATGCGGACACTGCATAGAAAAAAACGGTCAACATTTTTAATCCTAGTATTATGTAGCATTTTTTTATTAATTTTATTGAGTAGGTAGTTCATACTGATTTTCTGTTAATTCTTGTAAGGTTAGTACTTTTAAATCGCCATGAACGGTTGACTTCAGAATGTGAAGTTCTGTTTCAATTCTTCTTATGGAAAAAACCAGATTTTCATTAAAATATTCTAATATTTGCCTATTCCATTCCTTGTCTTACTTGCATGCTTTCTGTTGCGATTCTTAAAATTGGCTAACCCTAGCAAGCTTCTAATCAGTGCAGCGCTTGAAAAGAAGTTCTGTCGACAGTCGTTCTTCGGGGTACATTATGTGCAGTGCACATAGTATTTAATGTTACTGAGTAGAACTTACTGATTTTATGCAGAATTTAATGTCCAATTTAAAAATATTGCTATTTGAAACTATTAAATTTTAATTTATATCGATAATTCGAAAAAATGTTTAAACAGTCTTATTTCAAACGCAAAGCCTACTTGGGCAAAGATGTTAGTGTTATATGCGGGTGGTAGTTTGAACATGTGTGAACATTGTGCACGAATCAATTATGTTATTAAGTAGTTTTTACTGATTTTTTGTAGAACTGGATGTTAAATTACAATATATTTCTATTTAACACTATTAATTTTTAACTTTTTACTTTGATAATTCCAAAAAACGTTTAAATATTTCCTCTACGCACTTTTTGCACCTTTAGTAATAACCTAATTACAAAGTGTGATACACCGTTGAAAAGCTAAAGAAATACTCTTTTCAAAACTGTTAAAATCGAACACAGCGGCCATAAGAAAAAACAAAATTGATGATGGTTCTAGAAAATCGAAACGTTGTATGTAAAATCTGACTTAATAGGTGCACTCTACGTAAAAAGTTGGCTTAATAATGTTCATACAGATTTTGAAAATTTTTATAAATAAATAAATTATAGGACTTTTTCGAAAATGCAGTTTTTTTGGTTTTTTTTTCAAAATATCTCAAAAACTAAAAAAGATAGAATCGCGAGCAAAACGGCGTTAAATTACAAACATAATTGTCTAAAACTTTCTCCATTTAAACGTTTTTGTAACTATCACGGTTTCCTAGATCCCAATACTGTCATAACCAATTTCGGACACACTGTATAGACCATAACTATCATTTCATTTTGTGAAAAAATCATTTGAAATTAGACGAGAATGTGAAAAACGAAATACAATGCATTAACAACAACACGTTTTTGACATTTCATACGTTTAGTCGCCAATTGCTATAAACTGCTTTATCCATGGCTACTTTGATTAATCGAGTTGTTGATTTTCTAAATTACCCAAAAAAAGAAAATTTGAAAATATTTCGAAAATTATTGAAGATAGGTATATAATAGGTTTAATAAAAGTTGTAGATTTTTTTATTCTTAACAAGACTAAATAAAAATATATACGGAGTTCCACTTAAAAAAACTGAAATAAATTGGTTTTAAAATGTTAAAGTTAGGCATTTAAATTTGGACACCCTGTATGTGATATCTTCAATATTACGAAAGCAGTCTTTTATTTCATGCCTATTTTGTGCAGAAGCAAAATATTTTATTTTTAGTGGCACAACTAGGCGTTATATTGCTAATCATAGACGTGCATCAAATTTATATTTTTTTTCGTTTAAAGCCAAATATTTAAGAAAGTATCAATTTTAGCCATATAACATGTTATACAAAAAAGCGTTAGAATTTTATGTAGAATTTAAAAATCAAGTCAAATATAGGGTGTCCCATTTAAAAAAACACGACTTTTAGTTGCCCTACTTTTTTGACGTACCCCTTATAATTTAAAATATTTTTAAAATGAGCCCGACTAACATATATCCCACAGCATAAACAGTTTGTTTCCAGATTTTACCTGTTCGACGTAGATTTACTTTTTGCAATCGTTGACTCATCCTGTACATATAAACATTTTCTAAAGAACATTGCCCTTTAAAATATATATAAAAACAATATTTAACATCAGTTTTCAACTTTTGGAGTCCTGAAGATGACCCCTATATGTCGAAACGTCGATTAATTACAACAATAGATTTTTCCATGTGCGTTTTATTGAGCATTTTCTTTGAACTTAGTAGGATATACTATGATGCTTTCTTATATTGTTTCTTTTTAGTATTTTGCCTAAAAGTTTTGTAAACGCTATTTGGTTTATTATATTTATCACTTAAGGGTAATTTTCATTGCTTAGAAGTATGCTGATCAGTCTGTAAACAAAACTATTATATGGTGGTATTTTATGTGCAAAAGATCATGATGATGTGGAGATTGCTTACGGGAAATTTGAAGTTCATGGTTATTAACTATATAAAAAAATTAATTTCTTTATTATTTTCTAATTCAACTGCAAAATTTATATTTTTGGGTAGTTTATATATTCTAAAAATGATTTTAATTGTCTGTCAGTACCAGTAAAACATGCTAATATATCATCAACATACCTATATCAATAAATGAAATTTTGACTAAGGGAATATTCATGAATTTTAGTTTCTAAAATGGTCCATAAGTATCTCGGCTTAAAGGGTTTGCCATTATTAAACTTTCCTTACTTATACATACTCTTGTTAAATTTAAAATAATTTTGATCTAAACAGGTCTACAATACAAGGAAGGTTTAATAATGGGAAACCCTTTAAGTCCAATTTTAGCCGAGTCACTTTTATTGGTATAGGTACAGATGTGTCGTTCATGACTGATCCGGATCTGAGATTCGAATCTTTATACTGACCTACGAAAGCCTGGTCTTAAAAATATTGCAAACCGGATCACAATCCTTCAAATAGAGACAAAGCAAAATGAAGCATCAGTCATATTATTATCTATAGTTCAGTCAGTTGTTTGGTTCGTTCAATGCTCCATCGTTTGTAGGTTTCGGGTCGGGAACCGAGTCGTGGAGCTGACGACCGACCTAGCGCGAATATGAATTTGTGTATAGCCAGAATCTCGTGTAAATATTTAATTTGGGGTTTATATTGAAGTTTAGATGGCCTTATAATTAGTGATTATAATAATCTGATAGTTTATAAAAAGCAATATAATTAATGTTATAAAACTATATTTTATATTAAAAAAAAAAACAAGTTAAAACACAAGATCCTTACATTAATACAAATTTAATCATCGTTGATACTATGCTTTTTTTACTTTGATATTGTTTTCTGTAGTATTATAGTTCATGTTTGTAAAATGGATTTTATATAGAAATAAATAAATAAATACAAATAAACAAATAAACGTAACAGTAAACATATAAAAAGAACTAAAAGTATAACATCTTTAAAAATGATGTACTTATTGCTTTGGATAGGCAACCAAGCACAAAGGAAGAACATGAGGTGCCTTACAGACCGACCACGGCTACTTTAAAAACTGCACGTGGGAATTCAAAAGTAAAATCAAGACATGAGTATATTAAACCTAACGGGAAAACATATATATTCTTGTTGTTGCGAACCTGTTATATTTCTTACATTTAATCTCCCCGGGTATATACGAAAAATTTCGTGAAAAAAAATATCAACATACAAAATTTCATCTAAAATGTTTTCCTGTAAATCACATACAAGTTTGTAAAAAAGCTGGACTGGAAAAAAACCCCAATACGACCCGCCTATTTTAATGAATTTAACGAGATCCGGATCACTGGTCCGGGTCTTTAAACTGACCTGGGTCTTAACAAAAGATCCAGATTTTCCAGCACTGGGTATAGGTGTGTTGACGATATTTTAGCGTGTTTTATTGGTACTAACAGACAATTCATTCAATCATTTTTAGATTATATAAATATCCTACACGAAAATATAAATTTTACATTTGAAATAGCAATTAATAGAGAAATTAATTTCTTGAACTCAACAATACCTATTGAGAATAATAAACAGGAAATTCAAATTTTCCATAAGCTTCTCATACAGACAGAAATTACAATATCCAATACTTCTAATCATCCTTTTGCACATAGAATATCAACATAAAATAGTTTTATTAATAGATCGATCAATATACCTCTAAGCAATGAAAGTTATACTAAAGTGTTAAATATATTAAAACAAACAGCGCTCAATAACGGTTATCATGAAGATCTTATTGACAAAATAGTAAAAAAGAAACAGTATACAAAAGCATTACGTATAGTTTTTATTCCAATAATAGGTTCAAAGAAAATAGGTGGTGTCGTGGTGCAACTGACGCTTTTAGGACTAACAACAGCCTTGGTAGATATATCAAAAATAATAATAAGACTAAAATCGAAAAACAGAATAAATCCTGTGATTACAATTATGAAACTTGTTCAAAATTTTATATTGCACAAACAGGCAGAACGTTTAAAAAAATAATTAATGAGCATAAATTCAGTTCCAGAAAGTGTAAAGATAATTCCAAATTACTCTAAACTTTTTTTTAATTTTTACATGTAGAACGAAAAAGTAAAAAACTTAATTTACTAGAAAATATAGAAATAAACAAACATAAAAGTGACAACACATTATTAATCGATCAATTACGCTATAACGGAAAAAAACAGAAATTTTTACCTGTATAATATCCGCAAAACGGGTGCAAGTATTTAAGATCTACAGTTTTTGTTACACTTTTATTTAATATCTAACATCTGAGCCAGTCCCTCTACTTTCTCAAGCCCTATGACTGCCATATAGAGACGGGGTATGCAATTTTTTTTTCGTATGCTACGGATACATAAAGGTTTACTGTACCACATCACCAAGTTTGAAACTTTAATTTTTAATACAGGGTGAATAAAAAGATACACACTTTAAACCATAACTTAGAAATATGGTTAATTAAAAATACACTTAGCCATTCAACTTTTTTGAATACCTAGAAATGTACTCCTAAATTTTAATTTCAAGATACAAGATAATTTATGTTTATTCCTTGGTATACACATGAAGTAAAAAAGAAATAAAGCTAATTTTAGAGCTACTTTTTTGCCATCGCCAGGTTTGACACAAGGTAGTTTATTTTACATTTGAAGACACAGTTACAGATTTTATCAGAGATGTTGCCCATTAAAAAAAAACTAATAAACAATTAAACTAGCCAGAGATGTTGATAAAACAATAATCATGTGTTTCATTTTTTGTAAAATAACAGTAAACAAGTGTTTATTTAGTTAAAATGGATTTCCATTTCCATCAAGTGATCCAATCAATGATTTATGAACCACTTGTTCTGCAATGAAAACAGTACATCTTCAGTTACAGGTTATATTTGTCTCCCCTTTTTTTCTTTTCGCAGATAGGTCAATAGTCGAGCAACTTTTTGGTATTAAGTTCTAACACTTTCTTTGGCTGTGGTATATTTATACAACCTGTCTGCCATATTTTGTGCTTTTATTTTTTTTTTAAATCGGTGGCCAAAATATTTACAGTGACTTGGTAAATAATTATACTCTCTCGAATCCTCCACGGGTAGGAACTAAAATTGTATACCAAAGGATGCTTCTTTAATTATATTTTTTTATTTGTAAGGCATAATATATGGGTACGTTTATATAATCAATTAAATATAATATGTCGTAGAATAGAACAGAAAAACTTATGATTTAGTGTAATTTATTATTTGCGGTACTCGTATTTGAATGTAATTGTAAAAAGTAGTTTTAGCGAGATGGACCAATAAATAGAGATTTTTTTCGCGACAAAAAATGGTAACTTGAATGTTCTCTACTTGCAACTGTCATTTATTTATATTTATTATGAACAATTTGAAGCATAAAATCGCGTTTTCTTGCGTTTTTGGCTCATAAAATCGAAACTAATGAAGCAATCTGGATGGTGTAAAGAGATGAAGTGTAGAGAATAAAATTATGTATGCCATTCTTCTCGACCTATGACTCATCGACGTTGACGGGTTGAAATATTTGTAGTTTTTCCGACACGAAAACTATATTTTTAATCGAATTATGTGTTGCATTCAAGTGTTTGCCTTAGCGTCTAACTGCTAACTGAAAGAGAGTTATTTTTTGTATTTTGGTTAAAAACCAGACCCATATTTTTTAAGTTCTACCCTCACAACAATTTCTTCACCTCTGAAACTAATTGGTCTCGATTCCTGATCTAATATATTTATTATAATAAATGTAATGTAAACCAAGTTTTATTCACGCGTCCAATAAAATGTTTAAATATTTTTATACAGGGTGATATAAAAATTAGTTTAAAAAAATATAAACAGTATATATTTGAAAAACAAATGAGTAGATCAAATTCATATTCTAAGCACTAATAAAGTTTTTAGAGGCGATTTTACTGATTTATAAAAACTAAAGATTCCAGGTCCGCACTAACAAATATTTACTTTCTGTTTTTTTTTCTTAAAACCAGCATTCTGTAAACAAATTTTTTTAAATTACGTCTTTGTTTATTTATAATTGTAACAACCACTTTTTACTAAAAATTACAACGAACCAAAAATTCGACTAATCAATCAGTGAATGCTGTTAAGTTAGCCACGAAATCACAAAATTTGAATTTAATTGTAGAGAAGTGCCAAATATGGAATACCATTTTGTTTTTTGAGAAAAGGTTTTGTTTTTTTTTTCAAAACCACATTTTATTATTTTAGTTACAAGGTTTTAATATTAGAGTTAAGAAAATTTGTATACCGGGAAACATAATCTTTGAAAAAGTGGATTTTTGCACCTAATGTGGAATATGTACCTTATATGGTATATGCTATGATCCTAATATGGAATAGGGCTATGCGGATATATTTATGCAAATAATATTGTTAAAAATGAAAGTGTAAATTTTAAGATAACATCTTTTACTTTATAAACATCTATAATTTATTTAACAAAACGAAGCTAATTTCTTTTGAACTTTAAACAAGAAAAAGTAAACTAAACCTATATAAAAAATAAAAAAGAGATTCCGTATTTTTTAAAGTATCGGAAATGCTAAGTTTAGATACTCAAGAAACGATTATTTGCAAGTAAACTAGTTTTCTTTGCAAAACTCACAAATAAAAATATCAGTTTCACATCCCTAACAATCGATATGGCACCACTCTTTGCAGACCACGCATTCTATCCACTTTTCTCCTCTCCTATCGTCCAAAAACGTTCCTTGGCAATAGAAACAAGTAGCATCATTGTCTTGTGGTTTTTCTGTTCCAATGTCCCCCATCTCATGATCCTCAGAAGAATTGTCTTTGAAACTCAAGGATTCCGATTCTGAAGAGGAATCTTGAATTGCCACCTTCTTCTTTAAAACGACTGTTTGACGTAGATGTTGGCCACTACAGGATGGTAGATTTAGATCATCTGATGGTTCCGCTAACACTTTTCGCTTCACTGTTTTGGCTATCTTTGGAGAGACTGAATTTATTGAAGTTTCTAACTCATCTTTAAACGGAGATGAAGTTATAATTGCCGCCTTTCCAGGCGCTCTTCCTCTTCGAGTCTTAAAGGTTGGCACCGGTGAAATTTTTTCGGGTCCAATAAATTCCCTTGGTGCTACATTATTGTCGGCAATATTCTCAACTGGCGTGGCTCCCGCTTCCTCATTAATTTCTCGTTCTGCAGCAAGAAAATCGCTGTCTGTAAAGACATGACGATTTGGAGGAAATATTCCGGTTTTCTTAAAACCGTTAACGGCAATTGCTCCAGTTTGCACCTTCAGATACGCCTTTCCAAATAGTTCAGCGATGTCAAAGTTTTGTCAACTGCTCTTTGATTTGATCTCAAAAATAATCTCAACTCCTCACTATAGTGGGCTTTTAAAGGACCCATTAATGTTTTACCCAAAGGTTGCATATAGTGTGTAGAATGAGGGGGCAAGCACACTATTTGAACAAAATTCTGCCTTACCAATTTTATCATTTCCAAATTGCGACAATGCGTATGGTGTCCGTCTAACACTAGCAACACAGGGTCGTATTGTGATGGTTTCACCTTTTCAATGAAATGTAGGAACCACTGCGTAAATATATGGGTTTGAATCCAGCCGCTTGGGTGACAAACAACTTTTGATCCAGGAGGGACACCCTTTTCCAATAGAACGTTGGTATTTTTTCTGGGGAAGATTAAAAATGGTGGTACAAAATTTCCTCCTGCACTCATATCTACACAAGACCTCCGTAACTAAGGAACCTCTTTCAGCGGATGTTAAAGCTCCGACCTGTTTCCTGCATCTAAGCGCCAGAACATATTGGACTTTGGACTGAACAATAGACAAGCCCGTCTCATCCACGTTAAATACTCTATCAGCTGGATATTCATGCTTTTCAAATTCTGCCTCCAAAATATCAAAAAACTGAGTCAGTTGGCTTTCTGACGGAAATTCTGCCTTTGTATTGTTTTAGGAATAAATCTAACCATTTTCTCCCAGCGCTTTCATTATCTTTGGAAAATGGGTTTGGTAAATTATTTAAGGTAACCAGGTGATAAGCCATCCTTTTAACATCACTTCGTGTTAATCCATAAAATTTTTACTCCATCAGAAGCAAATAATCTACCAATTGATCTTCTAACTGTTGTGGTAAAACCGCGGATCTTCCCAATTTTGTTTCAACAGCCTGAGCTGGTGTTGAATTTGGCTTGGCTGATAGACGGAATAATGTGCGTGGAACATTAAATGTATCTGCCGGTTTTTTGAATCCCATCTCGTGACTTCGCGCAGCTTCGATTGCACGAACCATGTCCTCTTTTTTCCATTTTTTACGATCCATAGTATTTTTCTGTAAAAAAGATTAATTATTAATTTTTTCATCATCTTCTCTAAAAGGATTTTGCAGTTTTGTTCCCGAAATTCCAAAAAAGTGAATGTAGGTACCCAATATGGAATATTCCAAAACAGGAACAGCATGCTATTCCATATAAGGTACCCGGCCATCTTTCTTTTCATTAGCCAAATTTACGTGTTTACAACAAGCCAATCTTAGACTGCAATATCAGAAACTTAAATTTAAGTTATACAAGCACACAAGACACAATCGAACATGTCTCCGTTTATTCTAACTAGGCATATCAAAATTTCGAATACTTACCTTAAATAATTTACGATGTCGCGTAAAATCAAATCGAGCTGCGAAATAACAACACGTTCGTTAAACAGTTGATAAACAACTGTCGGCAGTCATAACCAGCTGTGACGATGTGTTGGTAATGCTATTGCGGTGTTGCCACTCTTGGTTTGTTCATTTTATGGGTATTCCATAAAAGGGACATATTCCAGATATAATGGATGTAACTAGTAAATTTTTTAATTACAAAAAAAAACAACTGCCAAACTCAAATCCCACGAGCCGCCACTGATTTCTGATACTGTTTCTATTAACCAGGACATAATTTAAGTTCCCAGGATTAAAGTTTGGCGCGCGACTCTGAGGCTACGAAAAGAATGCAAGTATCTATGGAAACGGTACATTAATCATTGATGGTTGGCTAAAACCCTACATACCATAGAAACGGCCTGTTTTTGACAAACCTCCCGCCTTCGTCCGGGCTTCAGATCCGTGCGGCGTACTGTATGCTCTATCTAGGATCTACAGATGGTGTAAAACTCGTCAATGTGTACGAAGGATTACTAGTGTAATAAAAATCAGAAATAATATTACGCTCTGTTCTTATAGTAACCACTTTTACTATTTCTACTGGGAGATCAGATTCGTGAAGTAAATCAGCCTTTTACTTCGTAATTAAACTTGTTCCCCACCGGTTTGATGTTTATCCCTTACAAATTTGTATCTTATTTTGAACTGATTACGTAACAGAAATAGTGTGGGATTATTAGTTTTTGCACAATTGTGCCTTAACGTCTGACTGCTAACTGAAAAGAGTTACTTCTTATATTTTGGTTGAGAACCAGCACCATATCTTTTCTAGTTCTAACCTCACAATAATTTCTTCACCTCTACTGGTCTCGATTCCTCTCATCTAATATATTTATGGTAGTATCTCTGATACTGTTTCATAACAATTTCTTTATCTCTGAAATTAACTGGCCTCGATTCCTGATCTAATATATTTATGGTAATATTTCTGATACTATTTCTATTAACTAGAAGATAAATTAAGTTCCTAGGATTATGCTATATCCAGGATCTACAGATTATGTAAACTCGTACAATGGAAAGGAACCAGAAATAATATTCTTATAGTAACCACTTTTACTATTTCTACTGGGAGATCAGATACGTGAAGTAAATCGGCCTTTTATGTTTTTCGTGAATATTCTAATATTGTTCCGATACCGTCTTCTGGTTGAAACTGTATGTCCTCCTATGTTCCTAGAAAAGGAATTGCTGCACTAACCAGCATAACAAACGCGGTTATGATACTGGAACACTTTCCCAATAGGTGGAAGCATGCGGAAGTAGTAATGATTGTTAAAACAGGGAAAAACCGAACTTTCCCCCAAAACTACAGACCGATAAGCCTGCTGCCCGCACTCAGCAAATTCACTGAAAGAATCTTGATCACCAGGATCAAAGATGAAACAGCAGCCCTAGACATAATCCCAAATGAACAATTTGGCTTCAGAAGCGGTCATTCTACTGAACTACGAGCCCTAAGAATGGTTGAAACTGTCACCAGCGGACGTAGCCCGAGCTTTCGATAGAGTATGGCATAGGGGACTTGTATACAAGAGTCAGAGTTAAAAACTCGAGATCTACACAAAGGAGACTAGAAGCGGGTATCTGAGAATGGCAGTCGACGCACCATGGTACGTCAGGACCGCCCAGATACACCGGGACTTGCAATGGGAACCACTGCAAGACGCAATCAGGACCAAAGCCATGAAAGGCATCCAGGGGGCAGCGGCGCATCCAAACGAAGAACTCCGAAGGATGGTGGAGAGATACTCCCAATATGTCCGCGAAGCATATAGGAGAGGTGCGATGTACGTACACACATCCGGATGTGTTCGAGCTGACACACCTAGGATAGAGAAGACTTATGGTTTATTAAGGCCCTAGGCTCGTTAAACCGTAAGTACCTATCACAGAGAGGCGGTTCCCTAGGTTAGGGAACCGGGTGGTGGTGGGCCCTCGCGCCATTTGGCCCCTTCGCGTATTATTATTAGGTTTCAGAGAAATAAAATTATGTTTCTTGTTACTAGCTAAATGTTTTTGCAGATACGATTCGATGTCAGTAACCTCGTATGACTGATGATGATTTTCCACTGCTTGTTCTTTGCAAACTTTATATTCCGTAATAGAAATAATAAGGGATCGTAAAAATAGAAATAGTAATGGGTCGTGAAATAGAAGTAATAAGGACTCGTAAAACTGAAATAGTAAGAATTCGGAAAAATAGGAAAAGTAAAGGGTTGTAAAAATAGGAAGTAAGGATGTAATAGTAAGTCGTAAAAATATTAATAGTAAGGGTTCGTAAAAATATGACTAGTAAGGGCTCGTAAAAATAGATATAGTAAGGGGTTGTAAAAATAGGAATAGTAAGGGTTCGTATTTTATTTTGAACTGATTTAGTAGACATAGTAGGGGGTCGTAAACATATGAATAGTAAGGGTTCGTAAAAATAGAAATAGTAAGGGGTCATAAAATAAAAAGGGTAACAAACAATATGACTTGATCGAATCATTAAAACAGCAGAAAAACCGGATTAATTTTAGCGCGAAATGAGAATATACGTTTGTAGTTTGATACTCCTACTTTCGATATAATAATCTTACGGCGTCTGGTTTTGGTATGCATAAAATACAAATCGAAAGCTATTATTTCCCAAAGGGCCTTCGCTACAACTTGAGAAATAACGGAGATATAAAGTTTCGAAAAAAACCTAATTTTTTTGCGATTTTCGTGTTTTTTTCTGTTCTAATGCTCCTAACGAGCTCTATATACATATCATGTTATTTGTAATTTTATTTGCTACAATTCATCTCTTTACACCATTAAGATTGCTTCATTAGTTTCGATTTTATAAGCCAAAACGAAAACGCTATTTTGCATTAAATTGTTTATAACAAATAAACAAATGATAGTTGCCAGTGGAAAACATAATCGAATATGACTATGAAGACTATCTTGAGTGGAAAGGTGCATTTGATTTTCGGTTACTATTTTTGACAACAAAATCATTGGTTTTTTCCTCTATTTATTGGCCTAAGAATTAAAAAAACTGTAGAGATCATCATGCAATATACTTTAATATTGTTCATAATGTGAGTCATATTGAATAGGTACTTATATATAGACTGATTGTAGTTGGAAGATCATATCTAAAAATCATATCAGGAATGCTTAAGGATAAACTTAAATCGAGTTTCTTTCGAGTTAATTCCTTGAATGTGTTTATTTGAGTGCAGCACTTTAGATCTATTTTTATTATACAATTTTTTATATTTTATTTTTACAGTTACTTTCCGAAGCTGATATCATATGGGTAACTTGTGATTCAGTAGTTTTGTTGTTGACGTCACAAGTGGAATATTCTAAACTCATGTTAATGCCTACACCTAGATCAATTATTTTTGGAAAAATGGCGTCGCAAAATTGCTATTTTGGGTTACTTAAAGCAGACTGTCGGTCAAACGGTTAAAGTTAACACAAAATTACTTGCTTTTTCTTATTAACCTGTTTACAGTCTATTAGATAACATCAACCTCCTGTCAATTTCGTCAAATCGTCACTTACAGTTTGAACACAAGTGTCAAATTTTGACCATTTCAGCTACACTGGAAGTTTATGTTCTTTAATAGATTTTAAAAATAAGATAGTCCAAATCTGTTCGAAACGTGAATAATTTAATATAAAGACGAGGCAAGTGCGACAAACAAAGATATGGGGGAACTGTAGCTATCATCAAAAGTCTAAGAACAATAAAGATCCCATATGATATCAATTTTTGTGGCCACGAATTCAGAATTTATTTAGTAAAAAAGGCAGCGTATTGTAATTTTTTATATTGATATTTTTGTAGCTTAATAGAATTTTTTCTCGATATCGTCAGTAATGGATTCCAATTTTTTTAATTACTTCTGCTATATAGAATAGAGGCATAACACGGATCATCTTATCTATACAAAAGTCTCGAACATGTTATACCTTGGGAACAATAAATAATTTAGTAGTAATAGAACAGCTTCAGTAGTATAGTGTGATTTTTTTGACATTCTATTCTATAAGCTATAATTTCTTGTCGTTAAAATCAAATCATGCAATGAACTGCATCTGGCAGGTGAAAGAAATCATTATCTGTTCAACTGGCAGGGTTTTTAAAATAGCCGTAATGTCATAATGCATGTCATGTTTCAAATGTATTCTGTGGTCCAAACTGCTTTCGATTTGAATGGTTTTTGTAGATATATGGAGTTTATAGAAAAAAATTTAAATTAAATTTCATTTGGATTTTGAAAGTAATATTTAATGGACCAAAAATATTGAGTATTTTGTGAATTGTTTTTTAAGACCTCCTAGGAAGAGATGCTAACTCTAAAATGCCATTTTGATAGGTGATATATCTTAATTCACTTAATTTTTTTAAAACTTTTTTAATTTTTAATATTAATTGTGCTAGAGGATTAGAATAACCAGTTTTAGCAAAAAAGAATGTCAACAAAACGTCAAATCGTAATACTAATAATAAACTCTTTGTTGACGTCCATGTATGGATTATAACTACATTTTTCAAGAGATAAATTCATATTTTCAGACTAAACATTTGATTCGATTAGTCAAATAGAAAAAGTTGAGTTAAATGTATTGTGGCGTTGCCGGTTGGACCTCTAAACTTGAAAAAGAAGCACCTTATCTACTTATATTGTCATACAGATGGTAATAAATACAGTTATTAGATACCTTTTACCTTTATTATAATCGTCGGTTGATAACAAATAGAAAAAGTACCTATTTTTGAGCTATTGGTGTCTAAAAGTGTTCCCTGTCAATACTACAGTCATTTTTACATGGAAAATACATGTTTGATCAGCAACAGCAACTGCTAAACGGAATGGTTAATTTAATCAGAATTATTTCTTTTTATGCTTTATTTAGAATAGTAGATCTCTGGAATTTTTATGATAAAAATTCGCTATTGTGATTGTAATATTATATTTATTGTGATAGATTAACATCATATAACAAAATCACTGACAGAACATACAAAAAATAAGCGATACAAGTGATAAAACATCAGCAGAATAATGATGGCTACCTATAACTGGAATTGAATTGTTAGAACTGAATATTAAATAGTTACAGTTATGGTCACGATATGTCGACGCCTGAAGGTTAGACCTACGAAATAGCCGTCGATCGGCACACATTTCCTGAATGAGCTGACTGTAGGCGGGGAAGATGGAACATGGAATCAGTGGCGGCTCCTCAATAAGTGCACATGTGCACGTGCACTCCCAAATTTTTTAAACAAACATATTTAAATGTTAATTTTCTTTAAACAATATTATCATAAAATAATTTAAAAACCATGCCGTCAAAGAACATGACCCAAAGACCAGACATTAAAATATGCGATGTAAATTGATCGACGAATTTTTAACTAGCGGCAACAAGCCATGAATCATCAAAAATAAGCACTAAACAAAACCTAAGTTTGCAGAATAAATATTTCTGTAGACTTTGACGCTGGACCTGGACGCCTATGCGTACGTATTAAATATCGAAGGGCCTTTCATCGGATCCATCCATCCTGCCGCAGCGACTTCGTTCACTGCTCGCCCGAATATTAAATCTAATTGGTGGAAACCTGCCCTCTGCACTCTTTGTTCCCTGCGCAGATCAGGTACAAAGACCAGAATGGAACCAAGTAGATGAGGAGCAGGCCACCAGGGACGCTACACAAC